>OY726527.1:38868331-39240532 GCA_963383655.1 Bathymodiolus septemdierum
TACATGGTCAACTACTATGATTTACAGTACCATAACAATGCAACTTACCATTAACCAGTCTGGGTGTACATGGTCAACTACTATGATTTACAGTACCATAACAATACAACTTACCATTAACCAGTCTGGGTGTACATGGTCAACTACTATGATTTACAGTACCATAACAATACAACTTACCATTAACCAGTCTGGGTGTACATGGTCAACTACTATGATTTACAGTACCATAACAATACAACTTACCATTAACCAGTCTGGGTGTACATGGTCAACTACTATGATTTACAGTACCATAATAATACAACTTACCATTAACCAGTCTGGGTGTACATGGTCAACTACTATGATTTACAGTACCATAACAATACAACTTACCATTAACCAGTCTGGGTGTACATGGTCAACTACTATGATTTACAGTACCATAACAATACAACTTACCATTAACCAGTCTGGGTGTACATGGTCAACTACTATGATTTACAGTACCATAACAATACAACTTACCATTAACCAGTCTGGGTGTACATGGTCAACTACTATGATTTACAGTACCATAACAATACAACTTACCATTAACCAGTCTGGGTGTACATGGTCAACTACTATGATTTACAGTACCATAACAATACAACTTACCATTAACCAGTCTGGGTGTACATGGTCAACTACTATGATTTACAGTACCATAACAATACAACTTACCATTAACCAGTCTGGGTGTACATGGTCAACTACTATGATTTACAGTACCATAACAATGCAACTTTACATTAACCAGTCTGGGTGTACATGGTCAACTACTATGATTTACAGTACCATAACAATACAACTTACCATTAACCAGTCTGGGTGTACATGGTCAACTACTATGATTTACAGTACCATAACAATACAACTTACCATTAACCAGTCCGGGTGTACATGGTCAACTACTATGATTTACAGTACCATAATAATACAACCTTACCATTAACCAGTCCGGGTGTACATGGTCAACTACTATGATTTACAGTACCATAACAATACAACTTACCATTAACCAGTCTGGGTGTACATGGTCAACTACTATGATTTACAGTACCATAACAATACAACTTACCATTAACCAGTCGGGGTGTACATGGTCAACTACTATGATTTACAGTACCATAACAATAAAACTTACCATTAACCAGTCCGGGTGTACATGGTCACCTACTATGATTTACAGTACCATAACAATACAACTTACCATTAACCAGTCCGGGTGTACATGGTCAACTACTATGATTTACAGTACCATAACAATAAAACTTACCATTAACCAGTCTGGGTGTACATGGTCAACTACTATGATTTACAGTACCATAACAATAAAACTTACCATTAACCAGTCCGGGTGTACATGGTCAACTACTATGATTTACAGTACCATAACAATACAACTTACCATTAACCAGTCTGGGTGTACATGGTCAACTACTATGATTTACAGTACCATAACAATACAACTTACCATTAACCAGTCTGGGTGTACATGGTCAACTACTATGATTTACAGTACCATAACAATACAACTTACCATTAACCAGTCCGGGTGTACAAGGTCAACTACTATGATTTACAGTACCATAACAATAAAACTTACCATTAACCAGTCTGGGTGTACATGGTCAACTACTATGATTTACAGTACCATAACAATACAACTTACCATTAACCAGTCCGGGTGTACATGGTCAACTACTATGATTTACAGTACCATAACAATAAAACTTACCATTAACCAGTCCGGGTGTACATGGTCAACTACTATGATTTACAGTACCATAACAATACAACTTACCATTAACCAGTCCGGGTGTACATGGTCAACTACTATGATTTACAGTACCATAACAATACAACTTACCATTAACCAGTCGGGGTGTACATGGTCAACTACTATGATTTACAGTACCATAACAATACAACTTACCATTAACCAGTCCGGGTGTACATGGTCAACTACTATGATTTACAGTACCATAACAATGCAACTTACCATTAACCAGTCTGGGTGTACATGGTCAACTACTATGATTTACAGTACCATAACAATACAACTTACCATTAACCAGTCTGGGTGTACATGGTCAACTACTATGATTTACAGTACCATAACAATACAACATACCATTAACCAGTCTGGGTGTACATGGTCAACTACTATGATTTACAGTACCATAATAATACAACTTACCATTAACCAGTCTGGGTGTACATGGTCAACTACTATGATTTACAGTACCATAACAATGCAACTTACCATTAACCAGTCCGGGTGTACATGGTCAACTACTATGATTTACAGTACCATAACAATACAACTTACCATTAACCAGTCTGGGTGTACATGGTCAACTACTATGATTTACAGTACCATAACAATAAAACTTACCATTAACCAGTCCGGGTGTACATGGTCAACTACTATCATTTACAGTACCATAACAATACAACTTACCATTAACCAGTCCGGGTGTACATGCTCAACTACTATGATTTACAGTACCATAACAATACAACTTAACATTAACCAGTCTGGGTGTACATGGTCAACTACTATGATTTACAGTACCATAATAATACAACTTACCATTAACCAGTCTGGGTGTACATGGTCAACTACTATGATTTACAGTACCATAACAATACAACTTACCATTAACCAGTCTGGGTGTACATGGTCAACTACTATGATTTACAGTACCATAACAATACAACTTACCATTAACCAGTCTGGGTGTACATGGTCAACTACTATGATTTACAGTACCATAACAATACAACTTACCATTAACCAGTCCGGGTGTACAAGGTCAACTACTATGATTTACAGTACCATAACAATACAACCTACCATTAACCAGTCTGGGTGTACATGGTCAACTACTATGATTTACAGTACCATAACAATACAACTTACCATTAACCAGTCTGGGTGTACATGGTCAACTACTATGATTTACAGTACCATAACAATACAACTTACCATTAACCAGTCCGGGTGTACAAGGTCAACTACTATGATTTACAGTACCATAACAATACAACCTACCATTAACCAGTCTGGGTGTACATGGTCAACTACTATGATTTACAGTACCATAATAATAAAACTTACCATTAACCAGTCCGGGTGTACATGGTCAACTACTATGATTTACAGTACCATAACAATACAACTTACCATTAACCAGTCTGGGTGTACATGGTCAACTACTATGATTTACAGTACCATAACAATGCAACTTAACATTAACCAGTCTGGGTGTACATGCTCAACTACTATGATTTACAGTACCATAATAATACAACTTACCATTAACCAGTCTGGGTGTACATGGTCAACTACTATGATTTACAGTACCATAACAATACAACTTACCATTAACCAGTCTGGGTGTACATGGTCAACTACTATGATTTACAGTACCATAACAATACAACTTACCATTAACCAGTCTGGGTGTACATGGTCAACTACTATGATTTACAGTACCATAATAATACAACTTACCATTAACCAGTCCGGGTGTACATGGTCAACTACTATGATTTACAGTACCATAACAATACAACTTACCATTAACCAGTCTGGGTGTACATGGTCAACTACTATGATTTACAGTACCATAACAATAAAACTTACCATTAACCAGTCTGGGTGTACATGGTCAACTACTATGATATACAGTACCATAACAATAAAACTTACCATTAACCAGTCTGGGTGTACATGGTCAACTACTATGATTTACAGTACCATAACAATGCAACTTAACATTAACCAGTCTGGGTGTACATGCTCAACTACTATGATTTACAGTACCATAACAATACAACTTACCATTAACCAGTCCGGGTGTACATGCTCAACTACTATGATTTACAGTACCATAACAATACAACTTACCATTAACCAGTCCGGGTGTACATGCTCAACTACTATGATTTACAGTACCATAACAATAAAACTTACCATTAACCAGTCCGGGTGTACATGGTCAACTACTATGATTTACAGTACCATAACAATACAACTTACCATTAACCAGTCCGGGTGTACATGCTCAACTACTATGATTTACAGTACCATAACAATAAAACTTACCATTAACCAGTCCGGGTGTACATGGTCAACTACTATGATTTACAGTACCATAACAATAAAACTTACCATTAACCAGTCTGGATGTACATGGTCAACTACTATGATTTACAGTACCATAACAATAAAACTTACCATTAACCAGTCCGGGTGTACATGGTCAACTACTATGATTTACAGTACCATAACAATACAACTTACCATTAACCAGTCCGGGTGTACATGGTCAACTACTATGATTTACAGTACCATAACAATAAAACTTACCATTAACCAGTCCGGGTGTACATGGTCAACTACTATGATTTACAGTACCATAACAATACAACTTAACATTAACCAGTCTGGGTGTACATGGTCAACTACTATGATTTACAGTACCATAATAATACAACTTACCATTAACCAGTCTGGGTGTACATGGTCAACTACTATGATTTACAGTACCATAACAATACAACTTACCATTAACCAGTCTGGGTGTACATGGTCAACTACTATGATTTACAGTACCATAACAATACAACTTACCATTAACCAGTCTGGGTGTACATGGTCAACTACTATGATTTACAGTACCATAACAATACAACTTACCATTAACCAGTCCGGGTGTACAAGGTCAACTACTATGATTTACAGTACCATAACAATACAACCTACCATTAACCAGTCTGGGTGTACATGGTCAACTACTATGATTTACAGTACCATAACAATACAACTTACCATTAACCAGTCTGGGTGTACATGGTCAACTACTATGATTTACAGTACCATAACAATACAACTTACCATTAACCAGTCCGGGTGTACAAGGTCAACTACTATGATTTACAGTACCATAACAATACAACCTACCATTAACCAGTCTGGGTGTACATGGTCAACTACTATGATTTACAGTACCATAATAATAAAACTTACCATTAACCAGTCCGGGTGTACATGGTCAACTACTATGATTTACAGTACCATAACAATACAACTTACCATTAACCAGTCTGGGTGTACATGGTCAACTACTATGATTTACAGTACCATAACAATGCAACTTACCATTAACCAGTCTGGGTGTACATGGTCAACTACTATGATTTACAGTACCATAACAATACAACATACCATTAACCAGTCTGGGTGTACATGGTCAACTACTATGATTTACAGTACCATAATAATACAACTTACCATTAACCAGTCTGGGTGTACATGGTCAACTACTATGATTTACAGTACCATAACAATGCAACTTAACATTAACCAGTCCGGGTGTACATGGTCAACTACTATGATTTACAGTACCATAACAATACAACTTACCATTAACCAGTCTGGGTGTACATGGTCAACTACTATGATTTACAGTACCATAACAATAAAACTTACCATTAACCAGTCCGGGTGTACATGGTCAACTACTATCATTTACAGTACCATAACAATACAACTTACCATTAACCAGTCCGGGTGTACATGCTCAACTACTATGATTTACAGTACCATAACAATACAACTTAACATTAACCAGTCTGGGTGTACATGGTCAACTACTATGATTTACAGTACCATAATAATACAACTTACCATTAACCAGTCTGGGTGTACATGGTCAACTACTATGATTTACAGTACCATAACAATACAACTTACCATTAACCAGTCTGGGTGTACATGGTCAACTACTATGATTTACAGTACCATAACAATACAACTTACCATTAACCAGTCTGGGTGTACATGGTCAACTACTATGATTTACAGTACCATAACAATACAACTTACCATTAACCAGTCCGGGTGTACAAGGTCAACTACTATGATTTACAGTACCATAACAATACAACCTACCATTAACCAGTCTGGGTGTACATGGTCAACTACTATGATTTACAGTACCATAACAATACAACTTACCATTAACCAGTCTGGGTGTACATGGTCAACTACTATGATTTACAGTACCATAACAATACAACTTACCATTAACCAGTCCGGGTGTACAAGGTCAACTACTATGATTTACAGTACCATAACAATACAACCTACCATTAACCAGTCTGGGTGTACATGGTCAACTACTATGATTTACAGTACCATAATAATAAAACTTACCATTAACCAGTCCGGGTGTACATGGTCAACTACTATGATTTACAGTACCATAACAATACAACTTACCATTAACCAGTCTGGGTGTACATGGTCAACTACTATGATTTACAGTACCATAACAATGCAACTTAACATTAACCAGTCTGGGTGTACATGCTCAACTACTATGATTTACAGTACCATAATAATACAACTTACCATTAACCAGTCTGGGTGTACATGGTCAACTACTATGATTTACAGTACCATAACAATACAACTTACCATTAACCAGTCTGGGTGTACATGGTCAACTACTATGATTTACAGTACCATAACAATACAACTTACCATTAACCAGTCTGGGTGTACATGGTCAACTACTATGATTTACAGTACCATAATAATACAACTTACCATTAACCAGTCCGGGTGTACATGGTCAACTACTATGATTTACAGTACCATAACAATACAACTTACCATTAACCAGTCTGGGTGTACATGGTCAACTACTATGATTTACAGTACCATAACAATAAAACTTACCATTAACCAGTCTGGGTGTACATGGTCAACTACTATGATATACAGTACCATAACAATAAAACTTACCATTAACCAGTCTGGGTGTACATGGTCAACTACTATGATTTACAGTACCATAACAATGCAACTTAACATTAACCAGTCTGGGTGTACATGCTCAACTACTATGATTTACAGTACCATAACAATACAACTTACCATTAACCAGTCCGGGTGTACATGCTCAACTACTATGATTTACAGTACCATAACAATACAACTTACCATTAACCAGTCCGGGTGTACATGCTCAACTACTATGATTTACAGTACCATAACAATAAAACTTACCATTAACCAGTCCGGGTGTACATGGTCAACTACTATGATTTACAGTACCATAACAATACAACTTACCATTAACCAGTCCGGGTGTACATGCTCAACTACTATGATTTACAGTACCATAACAATAAAACTTACCATTAACCAGTCCGGGTGTACATGGTCAACTACTATGATTTACAGTACCATAACAATAAAACTTACCATTAACCAGTCTGGATGTACATGGTCAACTACTATGATTTACAGTACCATAACAATAAAACTTACCATTAACCAGTCCGGGTGTACATGGTCAACTACTATGATTTACAGTACCATAACAATACAACTTACCATTAACCAGTCCGGGTGTACATGGTCAACTACTATGATTTACAGTACCATAACAATAAAACTTACCATTAACCAGTCCGGGTGTACATGGTCAACTACTATGATTTACAGTACCATAACAATACAACTTAACATTAACCAGTCTGGGTGTACATGGTCAACTACTATGATTTACAGTACCATAATAATACAACTTACCATTAACCAGTCTGGGTGTACATGGTCAACTACTATGATTTACAGTACCATAACAATACAACTTACCATTAACCAGTCTGGGTGTACATGGTCAACTACTATGATTTACAGTACCATAACAATACAACTTACCATTAACCAGTCTGGGTGTACATGGTCAACTACTATGATTTACAGTACCATAACAATACAACTTACCATTAACCAGTCCGGGTGTACAAGGTCAACTACTATGATTTACAGTACCATAACAATACAACCTACCATTAACCAGTCTGGGTGTACATGGTCAACTACTATGATTTACAGTACCATAACAATACAACTTACCATTAACCAGTCTGGGTGTACATGGTCAACTACTATGATTTACAGTACCATAACAATACAACTTACCATTAACCAGTCCGGGTGTACAAGGTCAACTACTATGATTTACAGTACCATAACAATACAACCTACCATTAACCAGTCTGGGTGTACATGGTCAACTACTATGATTTACAGTACCATAATAATAAAACTTACCATTAACCAGTCCGGGTGTACATGGTCAACTACTATGATTTACAGTACCATAACAATACAACTTACCATTAACCAGTCTGGGTGTACATGGTCAACTACTATGATTTACAGTACCATAACAATGCAACTTAACATTAACCAGTCTGGGTGTACATGCTCAACTACTATGATTTACAGTACCATAATAATACAACTTACCATTAACCAGTCTGGGTGTACATGGTCAACTACTATGATTTACAGTACCATAACAATACAACTTACCATTAACCAGTCTGGGTGTACATGGTCAACTACTATGATTTACAGTACCATAACAATACAACTTACCATTAACCAGTCTGGGTGTACATGGTCAACTACTATGATTTACAGTACCATAATAATACAACTTACCATTAACCAGTCCGGGTGTACATGGTCAACTACTATGATTTACAGTACCATAACAATACAACTTACCATTAACCAGTCTGGGTGTACATGGTCAACTACTATGATTTACAGTACCATAACAATAAAACTTACCATTAACCAGTCTGGGTGTACATGGTCAACTACTATGATATACAGTACCATAACAATAAAACTTACCATTAACCAGTCTGGGTGTACATGGTCAACTACTATGATTTACAGTACCATAACAATGCAACTTAACATTAACCAGTCTGGGTGTACATGCTCAACTACTATGATTTACAGTACCATAACAATACAACTTACCATTAACCAGTCCGGGTGTACATGCTCAACTACTATGATTTACAGTACCATAACAATACAACTTACCATTAACCAGTCCGGGTGTACATGCTCAACTACTATGATTTACAGTACCATAACAATAAAACTTACCATTAACCAGTCCGGGTGTACATGGTCAACTACTATGATTTACAGTACCATAACAATACAACTTACCATTAACCAGTCCGGGTGTACATGCTCAACTACTATGATTTACAGTACCATAACAATAAAACTTACCATTAACCAGTCCGGGTGTACATGGTCAACTACTATGATTTACAGTACCATAACAATAAAACTTACCATTAACCAGTCTGGATGTACATGGTCAACTACTATGATTTACAGTACCATAACAATAAAACTTACCATTAACCAGTCCGGGTGTACATGGTCAACTACTATGATTTACAGTACCATAACAATACAACTTACCATTAACCAGTCCGGGTGTACATGGTCAACTACTATGATTTACAGTACCATAACAATAAAACTTACCATTAACCAGTCCGGGTGTACATGGTCAACTACTATGATTTACAGTACCATAACAATACAACTTACCATTAACCAGTCCGGGTGTACATGGTCAACTACTATGATTTACAGTACCATAACAATACAACTTACCATTAACCAGTCTGGGTGTACAAGGTCAACTACTATGATTTACAGTACCATAATAATACAACTTACCATTAACCAGTCCGGGTGTACATGGTCAACTACTATGATTTACAGTACCATAACAATACAACTTACTATTAACCAGTCTGGGTGTACATGGTCAACTACTATGATTTACAGTACCATAACAATACAACTTACCATTAACCAGTCTGGGTGTACATGGTCAACTACTATGATTTACAGTACCATAATAATACAACTTACCATTAACCAGTCCGGGTGTACATGGTCAACTACTATGATTTACAGTACCATAACAATAAAACTTACCATTAACCAGTCTGGGTGTACATGGTCAACTACTATGATTTACAGTACCATAACAATACAACTTACCATTAACCAGTCCGGGTGTACATGGTCAACTACTATGATTTACAGTACCATAACAATACAACTTACCATTAACCAGTCTGGGTGTACAAGGTCAACTACTATGATTTACAGTACCATAATAATACAACTTACCATTAACCAGTCCGGGTGTACATGGTCAACTACTATGATTTACAGTACCATAACAATACAACTTACCATTAACCAGTCTGGGTGTACATGGTCAACTACTATGATTTACAGTACCATAACAATACAACTTACCATTAACCAGTCTGGGTGTACATGGTCAACTACTATGATTTACAGTACCATAATAATACAACTTACCATTAACCAGTCCGGGTGTACATGGTCAACTACTATGATTTACAGTACCATAACAATAAAACTTACCATTAACCAGTCTGGGTGTACATGGTCAACTACTATGATTTACAGTACCATAACAATACAACTTACCATTAACCAGTCTGGGTGTACATGGTCAACTACTATGATTTACAGTACCATAACAATACAACTTACCATTAACCAGTCTGGGTGTACAAGGTCAACTACTATGATTTACAGTACCATAACAATACAACTTACCATTAACCAGTCCGGGTGTACAAGGTCAACTACTATAATTTACAGTACCATAACAATGCAACTTACCATTAACCAGTCTGGGTGTACATGGTCAACTACTATGATTTACAGTACCATAACAATACAACTTACCATTAACCAGTCCGGGTGTACATGGTCAACTACTATGATTTACAGTACCATAACAATACAACTTACCATTAACCAGTCCGGGTGTACATGGTCAACTACTATGATTTACAGTACCATAACAATACAACTTACCATTAACCAGTCGGGGTGTACATGGTCAACTACTATGATTTACAGTACCATAACAATAAAACTTACCATTAACCAGTCTGGGTGTACATGGTCAACTACTATGATTTACAGTACCATAACAATAAAACTTACCATTAACCAGTCCGGGTGTACATGGTCAACTACTATGATTTACAGTACCATAACAATACAACTTACCATTAACCAGTCCGGGTGTACATGGTCAACTATTATGATTTACAGTACCATAACAATAAAACTTACCATCAACCAGTCTGGGTGTACATGGTCAACTACTATGATTTACAGTACCATAAAAATACAACTTAACATTAACCAGTCCGGGTGTACATGGTCAACTACTATGATTTACAGTACCATAACAATAAAACTTACCATTAACCAGTCCGGGTGTACATGGTCAACTATTATGATTTACAGTACCATAACAATAAAACTTACCATTAACCAGTCTGGGTGTACATGGTCAACTACTATGATTTACAGTACCATAACAATACAACTTACCATTAACCAGTCGGGGTGTACATGGTCAACTACTATGATTTACAGTACCATAACAATAAAACTTACCATTAACCAGTCCGGGTGTACATGGTCAACTACTATGATTTACAGTACCATAACAATACAACTTACCATTAACCAGTCCGGGTGTACATGGTCAACTACTATGATTTACAGTACCATAACAATACAACTTACCATTAACCAGTCCGGGTGTACATACTCAACTACCATGATTTACAGTACCATAACAATAAAACTTACCATTAACCAGTCTGGGTGTACATGGTCAACTACTATGATTTACAGTACCATAACAATAAAACTTACCATTAACCAGTCCGGGTGTACATGGTCAACTACTATGATTTACAGTACCATAACAATACAACTTACCATTAACCAGTCCGGGTGTACATGGTCAACTATTATGATTTACAGTACCATAACGATAAAACTTACTATTAACCAGTCTGGGTGTACATGGTCAACTACTATGATTTACAGTACCATAACAATAAAACTTACCATTAACCAGTCTGGGTGTACATGGTCAACTACTATGATTTACAGTACCATAACAATAAAACTTACCATTAACCAGTCCGGGTGTACATGGTCAACTACTATGATTTACAGTACCATAACAATACAACTTACCATTAACCAGTCTGGGTGTACATGGTCAACTACTATGATTTACAGTACCATAACAATACAGCTTACCATTAACCAGTCCGGGTGTACATGCTCAACTACTATGATTTACAGTACCATAACAATAAAACTTACCATTAACCAGTCCAGGTGTACATGGTCAACTACTATGATTTACAGTACCATAACAATACAACTTACCATTAACCAGTCCGGGTGTACATGCTCAACTACTATGATTTACAGTACCATAACAATACAACTTACCATTAACCAGTCCGGGTGTACATGGTCAACTACTATGATTTACAGTACCATAACAATAAAACTTACCATTAACCAGTCTGAGTGTACATGGTCAACTACTATGATTTACAGTACCATAACAATACAACTTACCATTAACCAGTCGGGGTGTACATGGTCAACTACTATGATTTACAGTACCATAACAATAAAACTTACCATTAACCAGTCTGGGTGTACATGGTCAACTACTATGATTTACAGTACCATAACAATACAATCTACCATTAACCAGTTTGGGTGTACATGGTCAACTACTATGACTTACAGTACCATAACAATAAAACTTACCATTAACCAGTCTGGGTGTACATGGTCAACTACTATGATTTACAGTACCATAACAATACAATCTACCATTAACCAGTTTGGGTGTACATGGTCAACTACTATGACTTACAGTACCATAACAATAAAACTTACCATTAACCAGTCTGGGTGTACAAGGTCAACTACTATGATTTACAGTACCATAACAATAAAACTTACCATTAACCAGTCTGGGTGTACATGGTCAACTACTATGATTTACAGTACCATAACAATACAACTTACCATTAACCAGTCCGGGTGTACATGGTCAACTACTATGATTTACAGTACCATAACAAAAAAACGTACCGTTAACAAGTCCGGGTGTACATGGTCAACTACTATGATTTACAGTACCATAACAATACAACTTACCATTAACCAGTCTGGGTGTACATGGTCAACTACTATGATTTACAGTACCATAACAATAAAACTTACCATTAAACAGTCTGGGTGTACATGGTCAACTACTATGATTTACAGTACCATAACAATACAACTTACCATTAACCAGTCCGGGTGTACATGGTCAACTACTATGATTTACAGTACCATAACAATAAAACTTACCGTTAACAAGTCCGGGTGTACATGGTCAACTACTATGATTTACAGTACCATAACAATACAACTTACCATTAACCAGTCTGGGTGTACATGGTCAACTACTATGATTTACAGTACCATAACAATAAAACTTACCATTAACCAGTCTGGGTGTACATGGTCAACTACTAAGATTTACAGTACCATAACAATACAACTTACCATTAACCAGTCCGGGTGTACATGGTAAACTACTATGATTTACAGTACCATAACAATACAACTTACCATTAACCAGTCTGGGTGTACAAGGTCAACTACTATGATTTACAGTACCATAACATTACAACTTACCATTAACCAGTCTGGGTGTACATGGTCAACTACTATGATTTACAGTACCATAACAATAAAACTTACCATTAACCAGTCCGGGTGTACATGGTCAACTACTATGATTTACAGTACCATAACAATACAACCTACCATTAACCAGTCTGGGTGTACATGGTCAACTACTATGATTTACAGTACCATAACAATACAACTTACCATTAACCAGTCCGGGTGTACATGGTCAACAACTATCATTTACAGTACCATAACAATAAAACTTACCATTAACCAGTCTGGGTGTACAAGGTCAACTACTATGATTTACAGTACCATAACAATAAAACTTACCATTAACCAGTCTGGGTGTACATGGTCAACTACTATGATTTACAGTACCATAACAATACAACTTACCATTAACCAGTCCGGGTGTACATGGTCAACTACTATGATTTACAGTACCATAACAATAAAACTTACCGTTAACAAGTCCGGGTGTACATGGTCAACTACTATGATTTACAGTACCATAACAATACAACCTACCATTAACCAGTCTGGGTGTACATGGTCAACTACTATGATTTAGAGTACCATAACAATACAACTTACCATTAACCAGTCTGGGTGTACATGGTCAGCTACTATGATTTACAGTACCATAACAATACAACTTACCATTAACCAGTCCGGGTGTACATGGTCAACTACTATGATTTACAGTACCATAACAATAAAACTTACCGTTAACAAGTCCGGGTGTACATGTTCAACTACTATGATTTACAGTACCATAACAATACAACTTACCATTAACCAGTCTGGGTGTACATGGTCAACTACTATGATTTACAGTACCATAACAATAAAACTTACCATTAACCAGTCCGGGTGTACATGGTCAACTACTATGATTTACAGTACCATAACAATACAACTTACCATTAACCAGTCTGGGTGTACATGGTCAACTACTATGATTTACAGTACCATAACAATACAACTTACCATTAACCAGTCTGGGTGTACATGGTCAACTACTATGATTTACAGTACCATAACAATACAACCTACCATTAACCAGTTTGGGTGTACATGGTCAACTACTATGATTTACAGTACCATAACAATAAAACTTATCATTAACCAGTCTGGGTGTACATGGTCAACTACTATGATGTACAGTACCATAACAATAAAACTTACCATTAACCAGTCTGGGTGTACATGGGCAACTACTATGATTTACAGTATCATAACAATACAACCTACCATTAACCAGTCTGGGTGTACATGGTCAACTACTATGATTTACAGTACCATAACAATAAAACTTACCATTAACCAGTCTGGGTGTACATGGTCAACTATTATGATTTACAGTACCATAACAATACAACTTACCATTAACCAGTCTGGGTGTACATGGTCAACTACTATGATGTACAGTACCATAACAATAAAACTTACCATTAACCAGTCCGGGTGTACATGGTCAACTACTATGATTTACAGTACCATAAAAATACAACCTACCATTAACCAGTCTGGGTGTACATGGTCAACTACTATGATTTACAGTACCATAACAATACAACCTACCATTAACCAGTTTGGGTGTACATGGTCAACTACTATGATTTACAGTACCATAACAATAAAACTTACCATTAACCAGTCTGGGTGTACATGGTCAACTACTATGATGTACAGTACCATAACAATAAAACTTACAATTAACCAGTCTGGGTGTACATGGTCAACTACTATGATTTACAGTATCATAACAATACAACCTACCATTAACCAGTCTGGGTGTACATGGTCAACTACTATGATTTACAGTACCATAACAATAAAACTTACCATTAACCAGTCTGGGTGTACATGGTCAACTACTATGATTTACAGTACCATAACAATACAACTTACCATTAACCAGTCTGGGTGTACATGGTCAACTACTATGATGTACAGTACCATAACAATAAAACTTACCATTAACCAGTCCGGGTGTACATGGTCAACTACTATGATTTACAGTACCATAACAATACAACCTACCATTAACCAGTCTGAGTGTACATGGTCAACTACTATGATTTACAGTACCATAACAATAAAACTTACCATTAACCAGTCCGGGTGTACATGGTCAACTACTATGATTTACAGTACCATAACAATAAAACTTACCATTAACCAGTCTGGGTGTACAAGGTCAACTACTATGATTTACAGTACCATAACAATACAACCTACCATTAACCAGGCTGGGTGTACATGGTCAGCTACTATGATTTACAGTACCATAACAATAAAACTTACCATTAACCAGTCTGGGTGTACATGGTTAACTACTATGATGTACAGTACCATAACAATAAAACTTACCATTAACCAGTCTGGGTGTACATGGTCAACTACTATGATTTACAGTACCATAACAATACAACTTACCATTAACCAGTCTGGGTGTACAAGGTCAACTACTATGATTTACAGTACCATAACAATAAAACTTACCATTAACCAGTCCGGGTGTACATGGTCAACTACTATGATTTACAGTACCATAACAATACAACCTACCATTAACCAGTCTGAGTGTACATGGTCAACTACTATGATTTACAGTACCATAACAATAAAACTTACCATTAACCAGTCAGGGTGTACATGGTCAACTACTATGATTTACAGTACCATAACAATAAAACTTACCATTAACCAGTCTGGGTGTACAAGGTCAACTACTATGATTTACAGTACCATAACAATACAACCTACCATTAACCAGTCTGGGTGTACATGGTCAGCTACTATGATTTACAGTACCATAACAATAAAACTTACCATTAACCAGTCTGGGTGTACATGGTTAACTACTATGATGTACAGTACCATAACAATAAAACTTACCATTAACCAGTCTGGGTGTACATGGTCAACTACTATGATTTACAGTACCATAACAATACAACTTACCATTAACCAGTCTGGGTGTACAAGGTCAACTACTATGATTTACAGTACCATAACAATAAAACTTACCATTAACCAGTCTGGGTGTACAAGGTCAACTACTATGATTTACAGTACCATAACAATAAAACTTACCATTAACCAGTCTGGGTGTACATGGTCAACTACTATGATTTACAGTACCATAACAATACAACTTACCATTAACCAGTCCGGGTGTACATGGTCAACTACTATGATTTACAGTACCATAACAATAAAACTTACCGTTAACAAGTCCGGGTGTACATGGTCAACTACTATGATTTACAGTACCATAACAATACAACTTACCATTAACCAGTCTGGGTGTACATGGTCAGCTACTATGATTTACAGTACCATAACAATACAACTTACCATTAACCAGTCCGGGTGTACATGGTCAACTACTATGATTTACAGTACCATAACAATAAAACTTACCGTTAACAAGTCCGGGTGTACATGGTCAACTACTATGATTTACAGTACCATAACAATACAACTTACCATTAACCAGTCTGGGTGTACATGGTCAGCTACTATGATTTACAGTACCATAACAATACAACTTACCATTAACCAGTCCGGGTGTACATGGTCAACTACTATGATTTACAGTACCATAACAATAAAACTTACCGTTAACAAGTCCGGGTGTACATGGTCAACTACTATGATTTACAGTACCATAACAATACAACTTACCATTAACCAGTCTGGGTGTACATGGTCAACTACTATGATTTACAGTACCATAACAATAAAACTTACCATTAACCAGTCCGGGTGTACATGGTCAACTACTATGATTTACAGTACCATAACAATACAACCTACCATTAACCAGTCTGGGTGTACATGGTCAACTACTATGATTTACAGTACCATAACAATACAACTTACCATTAACCAGTCCGGGTGTACATGGTCAACTACTATGATTTACAGTACCATAACAATACAACTTACCATTAACCAGTCTGGGTGTACATGGTCAACTACTATGATTTACAGTACCATAACAATACAACTTACCATTAACCAGTCTGGGTGTACATGGTCAACTACTATGATTTACAGTACCATAACAATACAACTTACCATTAACCAGTCTGGGTGTACATGGTCAACTACTATGATTTACAGTACCATAACAATACAACTTACCATTAACCAGTCCGGGTGTACATGGTCAACTACTATGATTTACAGTACCATAACAATAAAACTTACCGTTAACAAGTCCGGGTGTACATGGTCAACTACTATGATTTACAGTACCATAACAATACAACTTACCATTAACCAGTCTGGGTGTACATGGTCAGCTACTATGATTTACAGTACCATAACAATACAACTTACCATTAACCAGTCCGGGTGTACATGGTCAACTACTATGATTTACAGTACCATAACAATAAAACTTACCGTTAACAAGTCCGGGTGTACATGGTCAACTACTATGATTTACAGTACCATAACAATACAACTTACCATTAACCAGTCTGGGTGTACATGGTCAACTACTATGATTTACAGTACCATAACAATAAAACTTACCATTAACCAGTCCGGGTGTACATGGTCAACTACTATGATTTACAGTACCATAACAATACAACCTACCATTAACCAGTCTGGGTGTACATGGTCAACTACTATGATTTACAGTACCATAACAATACAACTTACCATTAACCAGTCCGGGTGTACATGGTCAACTACTATGATTTACAGTACCATAACAATACAACTTACCATTAACCAGTCTGGGTGTACATGGTCAACTACTATGATTTACAGTACCATAACAATACAACTTACCATTAACCAGTCTGGGTGTACATGGTCAACTACTATGATTTACAGTACCATAACAATACAACTTACCATTAACCAGTCTGGGTGTACATGGTCAACTACTATGATTTACAGTACCATAACAATACAACCTACCATTAACCAGTTTGGGTGTACATGGTCAACTACTATGATCTACAGTACCATAACAATAAAACTTACCATTAACCAGTCTGGGTGTACATGGTCAACTACTATGATGTACAGTACCATAACAATAAAACTTACCATTAACCAGTCTGGGTGTACATGGTCAACTACTATGATTTACAGTACCATAACAATACAACCTACCATTAACCAGTCTGGGTGTACATGGTCAACTACTATGATTTACAGTACCATAACAATAAAACTTACCATTAACCAGTCTGGGTGTACATGGTCAACTACTATGATGTACAGTACCATAACAATAAAACTTACCATTAACCAGTCCGGGTGTACATGGTCAACTACTATGATTTACAGTACCATAACAATACAACCTACCATTAACCAGTCTGGGTGTACGTGGTCAACTACTATGATTTACAGTACCATAACAATAAAACTTACCATTAACCAGTCTGGGTGTACATGGTCAACTACTATGATGTACAGTACCATAACAATAAAACTTACCATTAACCAGTCTGGATGTACATGGTCAACTACTATGATTTACAGTACCATAACAATAAAACTTACCATTAACCAGTCTGGATGTACAAGGTCAACTACTATGATTTACAGTACCATAACAATAAAACTTACCATTAACCAGTCTGGGTGTACATGGTCAACTACAATGATTTACAGTACCATAACAATACAACTTACCATTAACCAGTCTGGGTGTACATGGTCAACTACTATGATTTACAGTACCATAACAATACAACTTACCATTAACCAGTCCGGGTGTACATGGTCAACTACTATGATTTACAGTACCATAACAATAAAACTTACCGTTAACAAGTCCGGGTGTACATGGTCAACTACTATGATTTACAGTACCATAACAATAAAACTTACCATTAACCAGTCCGGGTGTACATGGTCAACTCCCATGTATTCTACAAAACTAGCAAATCCTTCGTTCAACCATAAATCGTCCCACCATGACGGTGTAACTAAGTTTCCAAACCACTATGAAAATAAAAGTTTAACATAACATTATATTCAAGAAATCTGGTTAAAATCAGCTGATATTTACGTGTATATTACTGTTTTAATACACCATGTTCCCCCTAACATCTAACATACTAGTAACGCAATTAGAATTCACGTCCAGATGAACTCATGTCCAGCCAATGAATACGCGACTGGCAAAATCAGCATTTTTCCAGTGCTTTTTATGAATGCATCGCAAACATAAAGTTCTCTGGCTGATTTTTTAAATAAATATTCATATACGGAAGTTCATTTGGATATGACCCCTAATCGGGTTCTGTCAGATGTTAGGGAGAGTGTAGCCTATAATGACAGATGATTTTAATCAGATCACGTTGACGGATTGATTGGGTGTCAAGCATTTTGCTTTCATTACAGATAAAATGCATGTTATTGCAGCTATCTTCTAATAAAACATAATTTAATCTTGAATGAAATTAATACTTTCCTATAACAAAAATGTTATTTTATGTTTTGATTTCATTTCATGCTTCCTAACTTGTTAAAAACCTAATTTATTTTTAATTTAATTCAATCTTATTGCATTGTAAAATTTTGTGAATTTTTAAAGTATTTGTAAATTGCCTAAATCTGATTAGTAATATATTTGATTTAATGTTATACAATATCAGATTTTAAAGCAAGCAAAGGAATAGCCCATCATTGTAGGTTAAACGAACCTGGTGAGCGAGCTCATGGGAGACAACTACGGCTACCCGTTGTTTGTTAGATTCTGCCGAGTCCATAGGATCATATAGCATAGCAGTTTCTCTATAAGTAATCAGACCCCAATTCTCCATAGCACCAGCAGCAAAGTCAGGTACAGCGATCATATCTGGAATAAATCAGGTGTATAAATAAACAAGAAATACAAGATGGCTACGTTTTTCCGCATTAGATATTCATATTTGATGGATAATTAGCAGGGGCGGATCCAGGATTTCAAGTTAGGGGGGCGCACTTAAAAAAATTGCGCCGAGCGGAGGGAGGCGCGAAAATTTTTGGGGTATTCCGAGTGAAAAATCACGATTTTACGCCAAAAAATCGATATTTTTTCCAATTTTAGGAGGAGCGCGCGCCGGGTGCCCCCCCCCCCCCCCCCCCACCCCCTGGATCCGCCCCTGATTAGCTATACTCGATGGTAAGTTTGTTTGATGTTTGATGGTGTTTATCGTCACTTTCAACAATATTTCAGCTATATCGTGGCAGTCAGTTTTATTGGTGGATAATTGAGTTGTTTTGCCAAAGTTTGCGCAGCCAGGAAACAACTCTATTGTTCCCCGCCGAACAATAAACAATTATTGCCTTCAATGGATATAAACATCCAGAATTGTTAACCTGATGGGGGTTGTTTTCCAGAGGGTTAACAATTCTGATGTTTACAATCCATTGAAGGCAATAACTGTTTTATTATACCGAACAACAGATCAAGGATTGGGCATTTAAACAAATACATGTATTTAAGCAAAATGTGTGATTAATAACTTTTGACAAATTTTTAACAAATGTTAAACTATTTCATGTTTATATTAAAGTTCACAACACAACCAATGTTATTATACCTCAGTATATACTTTCTTAAAGCTTTTTTAAAGAAATAAAAATGCTATTGTTTCACATTTTTAACACTGAGACTATTGACCGGTCCATAGTTTTCAAGACTATTGACTGCCGCTGAACTATTTACTGGCAATTTAAACAACTTTCGCGGAATTTTTAATTGGACGTCGCTTATTGGACAAACTACGGTAATTGTTATGCGTGATCCTCTGGCGTTATCGTCGCTATCGAGAAACCCGGATTTTTTTGTCAAAATTTCAAAAATTTCATGATTTCAAAATTTTCAAAAATTTTTCAAAATTTCAGTGTTCATAAAATTTCATAAAATTTCAAAATTTTTAAAAAAAATTCAAAAATTTAAAATAAATAAAATAAAAATTTTAAAGTTCAAAATTTCAAAATTTTCACAAAATTTTCACAAAATTTTAAAATTTCAAAACATTTCTAAATTTCAAAAATTTCCAAAAAATTCAAAATTTTCATAAAACTTGTAGTCACCATGTACATTTATGTTGAAGTCTACTTTCTCAAAAGAATCAAACTCTTATGAATAACTGGGGAAACAGCTTAACAATGTCCATGAGACAATATTCAGATTTATAATGCCAAATACTGGCAAAAGATGTGTGATTTTATTATTCTTTATCATTTTGAGGTGATCATTCAACTATGAGTCTAATGTTTTTCGATATAATAAAATACTTATAGACTGTGTATTCGGGAATAGCAAGTTTCTTGTCCCCTCGACCCTGACTATTAACCTCGGCTTTGCCTCGGTCAATAGTCAGTGTCTCAGGGACAATAAACTTGCTATTCCCTCATACCCAGTCAATAAGTATATAATATAGGGCACAAACCGGCCATCAGTAATATTTTCAACAGATTTAAAATGTGTGTTTAATAACTTCAAAAATTGCCTCGGGCCAATACAACCTTCCTTGAGCCATTATGACTAACCTTGGACATATAACCGGTCCATTATGAAAACACCCATTTCTTAATACTTTTACTTTTATTAACCAGTCAATTTCAATTTTAGGTAATCTTCAATCTTTTTGAAGAAGGCAATAATATTGACCGAAATGGTAAGCTATAATTGTTTTATCATTTTTCAATATTATTATTTTTGAAATTTTATGAAAACTGAAATTTTTGAAATTTTGAAATTTTTTGAACATTTTTAAAATTTTAAACTTTAATTTTTTTTTTTTATTGATTTTAGAATTGTGAAATTTAATGAAAATTTTGAAATTTTATGAAATTTTTGAAAGAGTTGTTTCCCTTTTGAGGCACACGATGGGTTGTTTACCGGGAAACTAAGCCAATGAGGAGTTAGTGAGGTATAATAACACCTATTGTTCCCCGCCGAACAACCCAATTTTCCCCCACAAGGGAGATAACCTATAAAACATGGCTTTACTTGCTCGACTTAGGACAAGAAAATGGTATATTCTGAAAAATTAAGATAAAAGATACCAATTATTTGTCATGGAAAAAGTCTTTATCCTTTCAAATTGAATGGAAAGCCAACATGATATCGTCAAATCAAGATTACTTGTCTGACTTACGTAGCGAAAAGGTTATATCAATATAATCGTCAGACTACATTAAAAGAGGTCATCTAGTTTCTATGGGAACAGTCTCTACACTTTAAAAAAAATCATACTAAGCCAATATTATAGCACATAAGAAGAGCTTGAAGATACCAAAGGGGTAATCAGAATCCGTATATCGAAAAAGAACAGACAACACAATGGCCAAAAGAAAAAGTACAAAAGGACAAACAACGATCTACAAAACATGCATATAAAACTAAAGATCGAGTAACATGAACCCAACTAAAATCCGGGGATGAACTCAGGTGCTCCGGAAGGGTAAGCAGTTTATGCTCCATAACGTTACTTACCCATCTTCGGTAAAGGAAATGAAATGTTAAAATAATCTTCAAAGTAGGTTAAAACATCCACGCCAACTTGTAATGAGTACGGCGTCTGGTCAACAGCTTCTGGTGTCGCCCATGCTCTATACTGTAATTATAAGATCTATTTGATTGGATTTATTGTGTTTTAATGCCACTTTCAGCAATTGGTAAACTTTATCACTTGGTGGTTGCGAGTCGAGTGCACCCCTTTTTGCAATTTACAAAGCCGGGCGCGAACCCATGCCGTATTGGTTAAAATCCTGTTTTTCCATAGAATACATACTTAGTATTAGATAAAATATAAGATATTAAAATGTGTGCAAAAAAAACATTAATAAACCGGTACTAGTAAATAATATAAAAGACTATGACACACTGTAACGTTGTTTTTAGTTACGTTAACTGTAAAATTAAAGTCACAGACAATGAAGGCTAATAAATATGGAGACATCTTATGTGCTATAACTTACCGTAACGTTGTTTTAGTCACGTTAACAGAATAATTAAATTCACAGACAATGCAGGCTAACAGATATGTAGACATCTTATGTAATATAACTTACAGTAACGTTGTTTTTAGATACGTTAACTGTATAATTAAAATCACAGACAATAAAGGCTAATAGATATGTAGACATCTTATGTTTTATAACTTACGATCACGTTGTTTTTAGTTTGACTTACCGTAACGTCGTCTTAGTTTGACTTACCGTAGCGTTGCTATTAGTTACGTTAACTGTATAGATAAAGTCACAGACAATGAAGGCTAATAAATATGTAGACATCTTAGGTGTTATAACTTACCGTAACGTTGTTTTTAGTTACGTTAACTGTATAATTAAAATCACAGACAATAAAGGCTAATAGATATCTAGATATCTTAGGTGTTTTGGCTTACCGTAACATTGTTTTTAGTTACGTTAACTGTATAATTAAAGTCACAGACAATGAAGGCTAATAAATATGTAGACATCGTAGGTGTTATAACTTACCGTAACATTGTTTTTAGTTACGTTAACTGTATAATTAAAGTCACAGACAATGAAGGCTAATAGATATGTAGACATCTTTGGTGTCATCATATAGTGGTCAGCAATCCAACCATCTCCTCTAAAACAAACAAGACATTTTGTATATAACTCTTTCTATAAACATATTTGCGTATAGTCGTGTCCAAAACATATTGTGTTGTGTTTCTGTTTTGTTTGTCTTCGTCTTGTGTAGCCTATGTTGCCAGTTTCTCTGGTTTGTCAATTCTCAAACCTTTAGCTAAGTACCCGGATTCTCTATTTACATCAATATCAGATTTGACTTGGGTCCATTTAAAACAGAATAGGAATAGTGATTAATGTGCTTGTCTATAGTTTGGAAAACCATGGGTTCGGTTGGATTAGGCCAAAGACTATGAAAAATGCATTTGTTGTTATTCTTTAAGCATGTAGCCATAAGGAATGAGCGGGAAAATTAATTGGTTTGGACTCGGTATAAATTGTTCGAGTGCCTCAGGCCAATACAGCAGGCGTCGGCCCTATAACTAGGCCAATATGAAAAACATCACGTAATAATACTATAATAAATTTACAAAAATAAGAGAGGAAGAATCAGAGACAATGACTTCGGACTGCCGTTGGACAGTATTGGAAGATTGGTAGGGGCGATAAATAAATTTAGTCTATTGTAGTGAATAATAAATAGATTTAGTCTATTGGTCTATTGTAGTGAATAATAAATAAATTTAGTCTATAGTAGTGAATAATAAATAAATTTAGTCTATTGCAATAAATAATAAATAAATTTAGTCTATTGTAGTAAATAATAAATAAATTTAGTCTATTGTGGTAAATAATAAATAAATTTAGTCTATAGTAGTGAATAATAAATAAATTTAGTCTATTGTAATAAATAATAAATAAATGTAGTCTATTGTAGTGAATAATAAATAAATTTAGTCTATTGTAGTGAATAATAAATAAATGTAGTCTATTGTAATAAATAATAAATAAATTTAGTCTATTGTAATAAATAATAAATAAATTTAGTCTATAGTAGTGAATAATAAATCAATTTAGTTTATTGTAGTGAATAATAAATAAATCTAGTATATTGTAGTGAATAATAAATAAATTTAGTCTATTGTAGTGAATAATAAATAAATGTAGTCTATAATAGTGAATAATAAATAAATTTAGTCTATTGCAATAAATAATAAATAAATTTAGTCTATTGTAATAAATAAAAAATAAATTTAGTCTATTGTGGTAAATAATAAATAAATTTAGTCTATAGTAGTGAATAATAAATAAATTTAGTATATTGTAGTAAATAATAAATAAATTTAGTCTATAGTAGTAAATAATAAATAAATTTAGTATATTGTAGTAAATAATAAATAAATTTAGTCTATTGTAATAAATAATAAATAAATTTAGTCTATTGTAGTGAATACCATGCGCTTACATTTTTCAAAATGTACAAAAGTGGTTTCAACTTGCGAGACTTTCCAAACAGGACATCGACCATGGTCCATGGTCATCAGCAGGGCCAGATTAAAACCCATGTATGCCCTAACCACAGACCAACCTCAGTACCCGCGTGCCTTACACTGGCATAATTTACAAGCTAGCACGACCCATTGATGCCAAGACTCAAAATAATTGTCAAATGTCTAACATTAAATTCAGAATAAAATTTTCAGTCAGGCCAAACCTCTTATATTAAAATTGTCTTATTTAAAGCCTATAACATTTATTAGTGTTTTATTTCATTTATCGTACATTTTTTTTTAAATTTCTGGTATGTTTTTGAGCCTAATATATGGCTGATAAAATAAATTGCCTTGTGGTCGGATGTTTGTGGTGCCTCCTTGCCCCTTGATGCCCTAAGCACGCGCTTATTTTGCCTAAGGGTTAATCCAGGGGCAGACAACCGCCAAGATAAAACTGAAATGTTGTTGAAAGTGGTGCTAAGCACCATCACTATAATCTATTATGATTTTAATAAGATTGCGCAATGTATTTCTATTTTTAGCAGATAAGTGAATACGGCAGAGCGATTAATATAATATAATATAATATAATATATGTTTTATTTTACCAATTTAATTTCACACACAGATAAATACTATATGACGAGTGTACATTCATAAGTATGTAATTGGCGTCTAGAACAATAGTATGGACAATAACACAAGCTAGGATAAAGCAATATCTATCAGAGTTATCGTTCTTTTCTCTCATATCAGCCTCTATCACAATCGTAACTACACGGCCATTCTCGCTACCCTGCAAATAACCTCGTATGCATTAGGCGTATAAATCGCACTACTTTTCACATGTCAGTTACATGCAAGTTTGATAAAGTTATATTTTAAAAAAATTTCTATATTTCAATTAAAGTTTTAATTAGTTTTGTATGATTAGATTTTACTTAGTATGTCTTCAATATTGGATTTTCGTGGACTATATTTTTGTGCGGCTTAACTTAACTTAACTTCCGGCAAACAATTTAAGAAGAATTTCTACTATGTACGTACGATGTTATTTGCAGGGTAGCGAGAATGGCCGAGTAGTTACGATATCAGCCTCTATCAGTGTCACAAATAATTCAGATTTTCGCGAAGAATAGCGAAATAAAAAAATCCAGAATTAACAGGAGCGGATATGAATTTATTCCGTTCCGACTATGTAATAGTTTAAAAACAACAAATTTTAACCGTACCCTGTAGTGAAATAGTTCTTTAAAACAATCAGAACATTAAGTGGTAATAATGTTTAAATTTTGAGCACATGATACTGCATTATTGAATATTTCATTATTTTAACTTAGATGTATTTTTGAAAAATCTTGTTAAAGTTGAGACGTTGACAGAGAATGAAGCGGGTGTTAGGAACGATAACTCTGGCTGAGATTGAGGATAAGATGATTACATTTATAACACTTTCTGAAATTTTAGCTACCTCAACCCACAATACGTATTGACATTCTAGCCTATCATGCAAACCTTGAGTAAATACTATGCATGGTTGTGTTACCTTGATGAACTAAATTTAATCGGTGTGTTCGATAACGTCACCATTTGCGGTTTACGAACCAAGGTGACAACAAAATAAGACTTAACTGCAGGCTCGTCAAAACAAGGGAAAACTTTTCTGGCGTAGGCTGGCGCCAGAAATGACGTTGCCATGTAACTGAAAGTGGAAATTGAATTGAAGTTAAGCATAGCAGTATCTTACCTAGTTTCCTCCGTTTCGATTGGAGTATTCGACAATGTGACCATGTGACTTTTTCGAACAAGCGTCACTTTAAATTTGGCTTTAATGGCGGGCTCGTCGAAACATGGGAAGGTTTTTCTGGCATCTGTAGGCTGCATCTGTGATGTAGCTATGTATCTGATAATTAAAATTCAACAAATATTATAAAAAAAAATATGAATATTTAAATTGACTATTTCATCAAGCATCATTATAAATAAGTCGTTTTCTTGAACAACTCGATGTAAAAAACATGATATACAGTCAAACATGTATTAAGAGGTCACCTTTGGGACAACGAAAAAGTGGCCATATGAGACATGTGACCTCTTAAAAGAGGTTCAATGCATATGATGTTTTCTATGACAGTGCAATAAACAGGTGACCTTTCAATAGAGGTGACCGCATGGACAGGTTTGACTGTATAATAGAGGTGACCGCATGGACAGGTTTGACTGTATAATAGAGGTGACCGCATGGACAGGTTTGACTGTATAATAGAGGTGACCGCATGGACAGGTTTGACTGTATAATAGAGGTGATCGCATGGACAGGTTTGACTGTATAATAGAGGTGACCGCATGGACAGGTTTGATTGTATAATAAAGGTGACCGCATGAACAGGTTTGACTGTATAATAGAGGTGACCGCATGGACAGGTTTGACTATAATAGAGGTGACCGCATGAACAGGTTTGATTGTATAATAGAGGTGACCGCATGGACAGGTTTGACTGTATAATAGAGGTGACCGCATGGACAGGTTTGACTGTATAATAGAGGTGACCGCATGGACAGGTTTGACTGTATAATAGAGGTGACCGCATGGACAGGTTTGACTGTATAATAGAGGTGACCGCATGGACAGGTTTGACTATAATAGAGGTGACCGCATGAACAGGTTTGATTGTATAATAGAGGTGACCGCATGGACAGGTTTGACTGTATAATAGAGGTGACCGCATGGACAGGTTTGACTGTATAATAGAGGTGACCGCATGGACAGGTTTGACTGTATAATAGAGGTGACCGCATGGACAGGTTTGACTGTATAATAGAGGTGACCGCATGGACAGGTTTGACTGTATAATAGAGGTGACCGCATGGACAGGTTTGACTGTATAATAGAGGTGACCGCATTGACAGGTTTGACTGTATAATAGAGGTGACCGCATGGACAGGTTTGACTGTATAATAGAGGTGACCGCATGGACAGGTTTGACTGTATAATAGAGGTGACCGCATGGACAGGTTTGACTGTATAATAGAGGTGACCGCATGGACAGGTTTGACTGTATAATAGAGGTGACCGCATGGACAGGTTTGACTGTATAATAGAGGTGACCGCATGGACAGGTTTGACTGTATAATAGAGGTGACCGCATTGACAGGTTTGACTGTATAATAGAGGTGACCGCATGGACAGGTTTGACTGTATAATAGAGGTGACCGCATGGACAGGTTTGACTGTATAATAGAGGTGACCGCATGGACAGGTTTGACTGTATAATAGAGGTGACCGCATGGACAGGTTTGACTGTATAATAGAGGTGACCGCATGGACAGGTTTGACTATAATAGAGGTGACCGCATGAACAGGTTTGATTGTATAATAGAGGTGACCGCATGGACAGGTTTGACTGTATAATAGAGGTGACCGCATGGACAGGTTTGACTGTATAATAGAGGTGACCGCATGGACAGGTTTGACTGTATAATAGAGGTGACCGCATGGACAGGTTTGACTGTATAATAGAGGTGACCGCATGGACAGGTTTGACTGTATAATAGAGGTGACCGCATGGACAGGTTTGACTGTATAATAGAGGTGACCGCATGGACAGGTTTGACTGTATAATAGAGGTGACCGCATGGACAGGTTTGACTGTATAATAGAGGTGACCGCATGGACAGGTTTGACTGTATAATAGAGGTGACCGCATGGACAGGTTTGACTGTATAATAGAGGTGACCGCATGGACAGGTTTGACTGTATAATAGAGGTGACCGCATGGACAGGTTTGACTGTACCTTTATAGTAATAAAGAGAACAACAAAAATATAACAAGGTCGGAACAATTCCAAAATCAATCTAATTAAGTCGTAGAAACACAGACATAATCGATAAGGAATCAGGGCCTATCACCACTAACGCTGTGAGTTCGAATACCGCTCATGACGAGGTGTACTCGATGTAACATTATGTGATAAAGTTTGTCAGTAACTTGCGACAGGTCGGTGGTTTTCTCTGGGTACGAGACCGCCACGATATAACTGAAATATTGTTGAAAGTGGCGTTAAGCACCATAACCCATACCCTAATCTCACTTTCCTGTCTTTGGACAACCACTTCTATAAATAAAAAAAAGGCGAGGTTAAGCTGGCTCTATGGGCATAAGCGGCCTCTATTATTGAAATGGTGCGATCCTACAAGTGTTTTTTCACACGTGAGTAAAATGTAGACCATCACATGTAACTGGACGAGAAGCGTTCTCATAAAACACGCTCATTCCTAATATTTAATTTTCTTATTTTATTCATAATATATTTATTCTTCGTGACACACAAGTTGCCATGTGCATAATGATTGATTTTTGGTGTTTAACACCACTTTCAGCAATATTTCAGCTATATCATGGCGACCAGTTTTAGTGGTGGAAGAAGCCGGAGTATCCGGAAAGAACCACCGACTATGGGAAAGCAACTAGCGGCTGCGAGTCGAGTGAACCTTTTTGTAATTTACAAAGCCGGCTGCGAACCAACGCCGTATTGGTGATAGGCTTGTATGAGTTGTTAGGTAATCCAATTACGTAACTCATTGAGCCACCCGGACCCTCAGGTATGAAAATAAGGCATATGTTTTCTCCATTGATGTGTGAAAAAATTTCTTCAGCGATTAAAATGTAATACACCAAACTAACTCCAGATTAATGAACATGTCAGGGATTTTAGTATTCGAAAATAAACCAAAAAAATAAGAGAACATGACTGGATTTCGAATCATTTTCGAAAAGAAATAATGTATTTTTTTTTTATCAACATTGAGGCATACATGTAGGTGCCATAAGCAGATTTTGGTTATTCTGTTTAGACCTTTGGTTTTATTGCTCCCAAACACTCTTTCGATTTTGAGCGTACCTGATAAAGGTCATTTCAGAAACGCGTTTTGTGCAGTAAATTCGTTATCTACTTTTTTATTAGTGTCATGTCAATTTCAATTTCAATTTCAATTTCAATCTCTTTACATTCTAAGAATATACATACATTGTATCATTCCCACGATCGTATGAACTTAGGTATAATCCAGCTAGATCATCTATTAACGGACCATAGAATGTCATTTCTACTGAGAAATTAGCTCCTGCTGCCATCTGCCGGGACGTTTTCAATATCAAAAACTGGTTCACGGTATCAAATTCGACATCCGGGTACATTGGTGCTTCGCGTGTTCCCAATGGTTGTATTACAATAGAACTTTCACTGATATTAAGCTTATTCGTGTGTAATACAATTTCATACGTAGAATGCATGCACATCATTTCTATCCGAACGGATCCATTGAAGAAAAATTCTTTCGGATTTCCACTGTACATTTGGGGTTGAAGTTCAACATCGTATAATGTGGGATATAAATTAAGCGGAAGACGCACATTTCTGGTGACATTAGGTGGCATTGTTGAGGCAGATTTTGTTGTCGTCACATTCGGTGTTGCTGGTGATGTAGCTGTACATAAGTCGCCTGAAAATACATTTTAGAATTAAGTAGAAACACAATAGGTAAGGGACCGACCATTTAACTTGAAAGGGAGGGTTATGGTTTTTTGTTTCGTTCAGAATTAATTTTTCGGACAACACAAGAGATAGAATATTTATTTTTTTTGTCGAATTTAACATTAGGTTATATGACAAAAACTCTGAATCAGATTTTTTTTTCCTCCACCAAAATCAGAATATTTTTTTCAGCAACATTGGGAATCAGAATATTTTTTTTTAGAAAAAAACCATAACCCCTCCCCTTCAAGTTAAATGGTCATTCCCTAACACATGTTTGCATACTCTGATTTACATAAACTTATGTGATTGATTATTTATTATTGTGTTTGTTTTTCTGTGTATTTTTGTGTATAGTGCTGTCCAACATTTTGTGCTATCAAATGTCTTTACTTTCTGAGTTCCGTGTTGTGATGCTCGTTAAGATTTCCACATAAAACTGATGTTCAGTTCGTTTTTACCTCCAGTTGTTTGTAGGAGGACTCGTGTCTTATTTACGTCAGTCGTGTTTGTTTGTGTATATTAGTGTCCAACACATATTATGTTGTGTTTTTTGTTGTTTTGTTTAGTCTTCGCCTTGCGTCTTGTGTACCCAATGTTTCCAGTTTCTCTGGATTGTCCATTCCTGATTGCCATTTCGGTTACTCTAACGTTTATGAACGTTAAAATAGCAGTATTTCAGCTATATTGATGACGTCAACAAGTTTACAAACAATAAATCATATAGACAATCAGTGGTACTGGGAAGAACCTATGGGGGGAATGTTCTGACTCGCATGAAAAAGTGGAGATGACGACGGGGTACGAAAACTTTGCTTTTGCACGGACCAGCCTGACGCGAATAATAAGATGCTGTTAGAAGACCTTAGACTAACACAAAATAAAATAGATCCCACAGTAAGTAAAACTGACCCACATGGAGGGGGGAGGACTGGACATTGACAGTGAAGAAGCACCCGGCCCTGGGATAGGAGGATGAGAACATTAACACTTAAGGTGAGCATCGTACTGCAAGTAAGAAAGTTTACCACATAAAGCCTGGTACTCAGTTGCACAACAAAAGTGTCAATCAATCAATCAATCAATCAATCAATCAATCAATCAATCAATCAATCAATTCAAATTGTTGCAAAACTGAAATGGATTCTAAGCATGTTTATAATATGAACTCGAGAATCTATTTGTTCTTCAACTGAGTTTGAGAATTACAACTTTGCGACGTGTGTGAGTAATAGAAAGCTAACCAAAGCACATGGAAGTATATGATAAAAAGATTAATACATGACCTTTTCCATAGCATCCCTCGACCCACGTGACCCCTCGAATGCGTCTCGGGCTGCATGGGGGTCTCGCATTGATACCCGGGTTGATATGGAAAAGGTCATGTTTTAATCTGTATGTAACTCATACATAAGTGTGATAAAAACTTAAGAAATACATTGTGCTAAAACCGGTGATTGTACGTCTGTCTTACAAATTTATAGTATTGTATTGAGCTGTTACGTTCAAGACTAGTTTTTTTTTGGTTTTCAGATAAATCATCAATATCAGTGGTATGCAATGCTGGTGATGGAGTTAAAGATTATTCTAACATAACGTCCTTCTTTCGCTTTAACATGGGTTGGCGGATATTAGTAAATTTTATCCTTCGCCTTATCTTTGTAGATACGTCCTATGTCATGCATTGATTATCTTCGTTTATGTTTCAAGACACAAGAACATTGATACTTTATGATTGCATGGAAACATGAAATTCGATTTTAATAGAACCCCTTATACAAAATAGTATTTCATTCGTTTCCAAAGGACATTAGGTTAAGTTTATGGTTTATGGTGTTTAATGCCACTTTCAACAATATTTCAGTTATATCGTGGCGGTCAGTTTTATTGGTGCAGGAAACTGGACCAAATGATATTAGATATTATTTAAAAAATAAAATGTCTAAAATACGACTTGTATGATTTAATTTCGTTATTTTTGCCAAAAATGAGGTGGATAATTGAATAATGCTTAACGCCAATTATATTTTAGCTGTAGGCGGTCGTCATGCATGGTCGTGATCCGTTGCACGACGTTTGAGCGCATTGATCCTACATTTGAGCGCAAAAAATCCTACGTTTGAGCGCAAAAAAATCCACGATTGAGCGCATTTCACTTTAGCTATTTACCTGAGAGAAAAAAAGAAATTGTTATAAAAATTTGAGCAGAAGACAATAAATCTTGATTTTGAACTTGAAATGGTTAACTTTCTAAGAGAAGAATTCAGGGAAGTCGAAATTAAAGGTTGTAGGTTTCATCTTGGTCAGGCGTGGTATAGAAAAATTCAGTCTCTTGGTCTTGCACAGGACTACAAAGATAAATCTAGTGAAATTGGTAAATGGCTATCCCAATTTTTTGGACTTCCCTTTGTGCCTCCTGATGAAACCGAAGACAGTTTTGTAGAGGAGATGATACCAGAGGCACCAACAAATGAACGATGTTCTAAGTTCTCTGACTATTTATTAGCAACCTATGTGGACGAAAACTCAAAATATCCTCCTACAATGTGGGCTTCAAAACCTTGCAGTACAGCTAAGCGCATTAACAATGGCCCGGAATCCTTTCACAGTCACTTCAATGATCAGTTTTATTCTGCGCACCCATGTATATATGTATTCATTGATGTATTAAAACAAATACAGACAACTACATTAAAATTCGAGGTCTTGACAACCCCGCTACAGTCAGGCGCACCGAGAAGGAAAAACTTGCGTTTTCCTTAGAATAATACCGTAGGTTAGAGACGGGAGAAATTTCTAGAGCAACTTACATGAAGTCAATGGGGTTGAAATTTTCCGAAAGAACCGATTTGTAAGATTGTAGTGCTACTTTTATAGACATTTTTAAACATTCTTAAATCTATTTCATAAAACATTTTAAATAAATCCTATGATGTTTTTATGATGTGTTTTTTAGCGCTGTAATCTTTTATAATAAAGTGTATATATTTTTATTTCTAATTTTCACATTTTTAGATATTAAATTCCCCAGGTAAACCAAAGGGTAAAATGCGTTCAAACGTAACACACCTACAATTGAAAATGCGCTCAAACGTAGTGCGCCCTCGTGATCGTATGGTAGATTAATTTACAACTACATACATGTATATGCAATCAGTGCATATCACCACTAACGTTGTGCGTTCAAACCCCGTTCATGGCGAGGTTTACTCGATACAACTTTATGTAATAAAGTTCGTTAGTGACTTACGACAGGTCAGTGGTTTTCTCCGGATACTCCGGTGTCCTCAACAAATAAAACTGACCGCGACTTTATAACTGACATATTGTTGAAAGTGGCGTTAAACACAATAACCCTAACCCGTTTTCAAAGGACATTAGATATGATTTAAAATATAAACTGTCTAAAATACGACTTGTATGATTTATTTTCGTTATATATCACGGCGAGAACAAGTAACATAACGATGAGATGATCAGATACATTGTATGTACTAGATTAACACCTTTAATTGGGTTTGTTTGTTTTTGGTGTTTAACGCCACTTTCAGCAATATTTCAGCTATATCATGGCGACCAGCTTTAGTGGTGAAAGAAGCCGGAGTACCCGGACAGAACCACCGACCATGGGCAAGCACCTGGTAAGCTTTATCACTTGCGGTTGCGAGTCGTAAAATTGTTTTTTACATTTACTTCACTAAATATGGTACTGCTTTGACAACTATTTTACCTATTTTGTTCCAGTATTGTTATAAATACTGTTATAGTGACAGCCGGAACCTTTGAGTCGTAATGAAAGCGGGAGGTTTGGCGCTTTAAAATCTGATTCAACCCACCATTTCTTTAGAAATGTCAGTACTAAGTCAGGGTCATTACGGTTTTCACAGTTTTCCGGTTGTTGACTGATTTTGTCTGTTTATATACTTATGAGTTTTCACTTTCCCTTTGTAAGATCGTTCGGAGTTCTCGGTAATTTTGTTATTACCCTTATCGTCACTATTAGTAATTTGCCAGCTATATCCTGACTTATTCTGTGGGAAGGGGGGTAAGCTGTAATGCACTGACTGATGAATACCTCAACCATAAGACTCGAGGCGGGAAACGGGGCTCGACCTGACGTCAGTAGATTGAGACTTGTGGTAAGGAGTCGCTGAACTTCCGACAGGTCGGTGGTTTTCTTCGGTTATTCCGGTTTTCTCTACCAATAAAACTGACTGCCACGATATAGCTGAAATATTGTTGTAAGTGGCGTTAAACACCATAAATCAAACCTAAAACCGAAGTCTTTTGCAAATGTCGTTTATTTTGGATTTATTGAGATCAAGATCGGAAAATCTATTTGATGAAGTTGAGGATTACAGAACATTGCATGAAGATCAAGATCATGAACCAGATAGTGTCAACTAGTAATATATTATATATTCTCGAAAAACAGAAATATCGATATCAAATAGCGGAACGTGATAAATCATCTTCTATCTGAAATCTTCATCTATATATACAAAAAACTTTGAAATACAACAGAATCACACTTTTTAGTATATTTCAAATTTGAGAACAGCATTGATTTTCCCTCCATAGTGTTCATTAATTGCTTATTATACTCATGTTAAATGGATATTAAAGCTCGTTTTAACATATATTTGTTCAACTCGTGACGAAGGTTGTTTCTTTTCAATTCAACTGTAAAAACAATCCAAAAATACTTTGCACGTCCATATAATCCCTAATATCGTTAAAATATCACTTAGAATGGTCGAAATGAATTTATATCCAGGAAGCAAAAATTCAATTATTGGAGAAAAAACCCCGAGAAAACCGGAAGATATGACAGAATTATCAACGAATTATGTCACTTTTACAAAGTTTCATTGATAAAAACCGGGTTAATGTTTCATAAATATCATTTATTGAACCAATTGCAATACAAAAAATTACCAAAATGAGCTTTAATATCCCTTTAACGTCTTGACATTTCCATATTTTGAGTTTCTTTATAATAGCTCCCGGTACTTTGTATGTTATGAAGTATGCGTGGAATTTTATTCAGATTTCAGATTCTTTATTTCTCTTAAGCCATAATACATACAGGTATAGAGATATGAAAATATGTATACTATTTACAATATATACAGACAGGTCATAACAAGAGGTTAACCGGAAGTCAACACACCTTTATTAATAATCCTGACAAAACGACATAATTTTTGGAGTTCTAATTTTGAAGTTGATGTCATTAATAGTTTGAACTTTATTATGTTTGGATTTATACGAATGTTTTTCTTTATATAAATTTTTCTTTGATTGCCGAAATACTGACATTTAAATAGATAATGAAATTCATCTCCAATTTCTTCATTATTACATAAGGGACATATTCTATTCTCTCTGGCTTTATTATAACAAAAAACGTTTGAAGAAGCCGTAATAAAGTTTATCTTTTTCATTTTAATGTCATTACTAATATAAACGTAGATATCAAATTTAGTACGCACGATACATTTCTGGTCTAACCTTCATCAGGCTTAAAGCCAAAAGATTGGAAATCGAAATAATTTAAAAGTCTTTGAAAGCAATAAACCCAAAGGATCTAAACATCCAAATCCAAATAAGGGAACGACCATTTAACTTGAAGGAGGGGGGAGGGGGGGTTATGGGTTTTTTTGCTGAAAAAAATATTCTGATTTTGGTGGAGGAAAAAAAAATAATCTGATTCAGAGTTTTTGTCATATAACCTAATGTTATATTCTGGAAAAAATATAAATATTCTATCTCTTGTGTTGTCCGAGAAAATTTTCTGAACGAAACAAAAAACCATAACCCCCCCCCCCCCCTTTTCAAGTTAAATGGTCGGGCCCTAAGGTCATCTATACATTATTATTTAATTGTTTGGAACGTTTCTGACCCTATCGTTGAAGTTAATGCAGTGGTACGTCACTTCCGTCAGCCGTGGGTTCTTATACGAAAAATTTGGCAATAAATGTGTGAAAATCTTAAAATTCTGGAGAACTGAGCTATCGTATGCACAAAACAAAAACAGGGGCAATAAGATGCGTCTTTTAGGAATGGATACATGTCCTAGTTTGAATGACATAATGGAAATAAGGTGCAATAAATGTACTCGAAGCGAGCAGGGGTACGATTTTTAAACCTGCCGAGTTGCATGCCTTGTGGATTATTAGTATCTATATACAGTCGACACATGCAATTTGATGTTAACATAAGATTGTATGAATATTGACACGAACAAGTTAAAATAAGGAAAAAGAGATGAAATAATAAAGAAATAAAGAAATTTTATTGAAAATAGATTTGTAAACAGAAAGTTAGAAAAAAAGAGGGGTGGTAAGTCCGTGCCACGAGCGCCTGTGATCGAATACACCCTAACACGTTCTTTTCCACCTCTTGAACGAAAATTTATGCATTAAATTATATTCAAATGTCAATATAAAATACATTAGGTAATTCTATACACACGCAGAAGTGCAGGGTAAATATATTTACACAGATTAAATCCGTAACTTAGTATTCTTAAAGAATAGGTAAAAAATAAACTATTAAAAGATAGACTTATATTTTATGAATAATTTAAAGACCTCTGTTTTGTACAATTTATCAATATATCAATAATTATCTACCTAACGTGACTTTTATTACATGAATAAATCAAAGAACAAAACATTCTGTTGAGAGAAAGTGGGAGCACGTGCAGTACACTAAATAAACGTTTAGAGAACATCGAAGGGGCAATCAAGAAGGGACAATCAAGAATAGGCAATCAAGAATGGGCAATCAAGAAGGGACAATCAAGAATGTGCAATCAAGAAGGGGCAATCAAGAATGGGCAATCAAGAAGGGGCAATCAAGAAGGGACAATCAAGAATGGGCAATCAAGAATGGGCAATCCAGAGAAACTGTCAACATAGGGTACACAATATGAAGGAAAACAAGACAAAGATATAACACACTATGTGTTGGACACCACTTTACGTAAACAAACACAAATAACGTAAATAACACATGAACCCTCCTACAAACAACTGGAGATAAAGACGAACCGAACATAGTTTTTAAGCGGAAATCGCAACGGACATCACAACACGGAACTCCGAAACTAATGTTGGAAGTTCGATAACCGCTCATGAAGGGTGAACTCCATATAACTTCATTATATAAAGTTTGTTAGTAACGTTCGTCGACATGTCACTGGCTTTATCTGTGTACTACGGTATCATCCACCAATAAAACTGCCCGTCACAATATAACTGAAAATGGGGTTAAACAACCACAGCCAAATCCTACGTTTCTGGTTGCTATGGGGGTCTCGAGGTGATGCCAAGGTGGATAGGGAAAAGGTCATGTATTAATCTCTATATTATTAATGGCGTATTATTAATGTATGCGTGTGATAAACAAGATTTATTACTTAGATTGATTTTTTGTTTTTTGTTTGTTTGATGATGCTTAACAACACTTTCAAGAATATTTTAGCTATATCGTGGCGACATACTTAGAACTATAAGCACGCATACAATAGAAATAATAACAATTTTGTTTCTATTTCATAAATCTTATATATTGTTCTAACTCTACCAAAAACTAAACTCTGAACTCTGACCTTGAGAAAAAAGAAAACACGTCAAAATAAATAAAGCATAGAGAAAGTATCACCTTAACAGCTGGTTCAATAATTAAAAAAGTGCTAAAACGATTAGGGATAATTAGCCATGACATAAAACTCTCAACAGATACAGACAATAACATGAATGAATTATTATGTAGATAGATAATTGGATGGCACCACACCAGAAAAAAGATATACTTATGTTTATACAAATATCGTGAGGGGGCCGTCGTGGTCGTGATCGTATGGTAGTTGGATTTACAACTAACTATGATAACTATGAAATTAGTGCCTATCACCACTAACGTTGCGAGTTCGAACCATGCGCAGGCGGAGTGTACTCTATACAACATTATGTGTTAAAGTTTATCAGTGACTTGCGACAAGTCTGTAGTTTTCTTCACCTATAAAACTGACCGCCACGATATGACTGAAATATTGTTTAAAGTGGCGTTAAGCACCATAAAACCAACCCAACCCAACCCAAACCAACCTATATACATGTATATATATAATTGGATGGCACCATACCAGAAAAAGATTAACTTATGTTTAAATACAAATATCGTGATATGGTGATACTAGGGGTCGTCATGGTCGTGATAATATTATATAATTATTGACTTTTAATAAGGTTGACACGATGATTTATCAACCAAGAAAAAGTGATTATCACTTCTTGGGTTGATAAATTTCTTGTTGACCGATATTAAAAGTGAACAATTGTTTTATTAAATGTCTTGAGCTCGAAACGTTAATGTTAAATGAGTTGCGATTGGTTCATAAAAATACACCGTCCAATCAAAACATTTGATTTAAAGCGAACGTTATCAGGATTTCCTCGATCTATATTTGGGTACTTGACAGCTATGATACACTAATTGTCTACGTCTCGTGCAAGATTGCGCGGTGATCATAATGTTTGATAGAAAAAGGGCGGTGTATGGCTTTGACCAATCAAGAAAGCATATTTTTTAAGTCATTTAATAATAAAAAATGTTCTAAATAGTGTCTTTGTATTGGAGTTATTTCCCTTTAATAATTGAATGACGAAACAACAACAAAAAAACAACGCTCAATTTCTAAGTCATCTCGACTTTTGACTTGTAATTATGTCACACAGTTGATGTTTAAATAATTTCATGTTTAATTTGTCAAACATGTGCTTGTGTCTCATTTCAAACCTGCAAAGGATTCTAATTTAAATCTTTGATGTAAAGTTAGATTTTTCTCCAACCAAGTACTGTACGTGTATTATGGCTTCCATTCATTCGTCATAATTATATCAAATTACAATTTTTCTAAAATTGTTGAAATAGAATATTAATTTTATAACCCACATTCGAAGGACATTTCATTTGTGAAATTGATAAATTTCATAACAGTAAACATCGTTCAGAAAAATTCATGGTATTTTATTTCTTACAATTTAGTGCTATAATTTTGTTTTTGTAACTAACAGAAACTATTTTAAAACATGATGAACTTTATATAATAAAACTTTGAACAGATTTAACACAAAACAAAATTTCCAGTGAGAGTTATCGCCCTCTATTAAATGTTACAGAACTTGCAAACTGAAGATTGAAGAAAAGATCAGATAAGTTTTATTTAAAGTCGGCATGCCAACACAACTAATACAACACAAGCTCTGGTGAGCTTTTGACCGACATATATACTTTTATCGACACGTAATATGAAAAGAATATAATTATTAAAATTCAAATAAGACCAAGGGTTAAAGTTGATGACTTGTACTACAAGTCTAACAACACTGACGGGTTCGAGCACTGAAAATTCCACAAAAGCCTTAACTTACAGGTTATTTAAAGACAATTTTATGACTGAATCATATCTTGACATTTGGACTTAAAAAATGTCATTAATTTATGTAAATTTAGAATCACTAATCATAGATTACTGATTGAACTATAAAGATGGCAAAATATTGAAAGAAACAATAGGATATGTATCCTTTGTGACACAAACACCGTTGGAGATGAATTTCATTATATTTTACAATGTCCATACTTTGAGCAAAACCGTAAGAACCTCATCCCAAGTTACTTTAGAAATAGACCAATTGTTCTTAAATTTAGAAATATTATGACCGTAACGAAAAAAATAGATCTTTTGAAGTCATAAATGATGGTGTGGGTGCTCCGAAATAATCGCTGTGTCCATTTCTGTTTCTCTGCAACTGTAATTGTACATGTATATATTTGTAAATAGTTTTGTAATTCTTTATACCTATGTATTGCAATGGTTTATTGAGAAATAAAGATATACACGGTTACCCACCTTATGTGTTAATGGCTTGAACCCATATCAGTGATGTTAGGCTTGTGTTCAGAAGCCAATGGTTGACCTTAACCTCTCGGTTACCTATGACCCTCTAATTTTACAAAAATAATAATTTGAATTGAAAATGAAAAAAAAAAAATGTTTAGCAACATGACCATGTGATATATATCTCATTTATTTAAATATTATAGCAATATTTCTACATTAATTATATGATATAAATTCAATTTCTTGATCGAAATCTCCGGGGAGTGCGTATCTTCCTTTATCCATTTTAATAGCTGGCGATTTTTAACCTCATAACATTTAATTGGGTATCTAATTTCAAACAAAAATATTTTAAAAAGCCAAATATTAAATACATATCTAATATATACGAATTAGTCCCAGTTTTTCAGTGCCTTCGACCGCATGGTAGTTGGATTTATAACTACCTATGCAATCAGTCCCCATGATCAATAATGTTGTGAGTTCGAACCCCGCTCAGGCGAGGTGTACTCGTTACAACATTATGTGATAAAGTTCGTCAGTGACTTGCGCAGGTCTGGTTTTCTCAAGGTACTCCGGTTCCCCAACCAATAAAACTGACCGCCACGATATAACTGAATCAGTTGTTCATCTGTATATCTTGCTTGATGTAAGACTTACCTGTCCATCTAAATTGCTCTAAATGTTTATAGAAAATATTGGAATAGGGCCTTACTTCGCAAAGAAGCATACGAATAGGGTTAGGGTTATGGTGTTTAACGCCATTTTCAACAATATTTCAGCTACTGTATTTTGTGGCGGTCAGTTTATCACATAATGTTGTATCGAGTACACCTCGCCATGAACGAGGTTCAAACTCACAACTTTAGTGATGATAGACACTGATTGCACAGGTAGTTGCAAAACCAACTACCATACGATCACGACCACAAAGACCCACTACATGTTTATAGAAAATAATGGAATAGGGTATGTACTTTGCACATATGAATAGGTCTGTATTGCAAGGAAAAATAAAAATATATGAATTGGTATTTTTGTTCTGAAATTTTAAATATATGAAGGCGGGGGGTGGGGTGGGGGGATGCCATCATCAAGGTCTAAGCTGCACATCCCTACCAATAAATTATGGACGTTATACCACCCCTAAATCGCGTTTTAAATCGTGTTAGTATCGCCACGTCAATATAATATATATATTATGTACTTTCAGTCCACGTTTTAAATTCCAAGTGTGATTTATAACATGAAGAAATATTGTATAATATATTGTTACCGTTCTTCATGTAATATAAAGATGACATCAGGTGGTTAGATAAGTGGACCATTCTTATCTATAGAAATCAAGTAGGGATTAATGGTTTCTCTGACAGTGCAGAACAATATACTTTAGGACCATAAATTTTACCCTTTCAAACTACCACCGGTCGCTATGATCACGATCACATGTATTTTTTTTTATTTACATCTGTCTGAATAAATTCAGTGCCTATCACAATTAAAGTTGTGAGAACGTAACCCATCCCATGACCAGGTGTACTCGATATAAAGTTTGTCAAACACTTACACAATTACAAGATCTCGATCGTCGTTTTACCACCTCAGAAAATTCCGCCACGATAAATAAATATTGAAATACTGTGAGTTCGACACTCCCCCACCCACTGCCAACCCTTTGTGACAAGGTGTACTCGATACAATTTTAAGGGATAAATGCATTGTGGCAGAGTTTCTTTCAAGCTGGATTGTTTTCATCCGGGCACTCCGCCACGATAAAATACATAATTGAAATTGTGTTATACAAATTAGGTTATAAAACAATCATAATTGTCTTAATATATACTACTACACGATAACAACTCGTCCTATTCCCGCTTCTATAATATCTTGATCGACCTTATTTACGACGCTTTACGTCACAAAGTTTCTCATTACTGCACAGATAACGTCTCATTATAGCCATGCTATCTTAGTATGTCAAACAAACAACATCAACCATGACATTGTAAAGCAATACAGAATGACGCTCATTAAAACATTCCTTCTATCACAGGACAATAAACGAGTTACGTTTTTTGTTGGTATACTTGCAATCTGGTACTAGTATATACATGTATATAGGTCAAATATAGATAAGTAATTATATATACATATTGTTACGTCTAGATATGACCCATTTATTTGTATTAAAGACATGATTCTCTGCTGGTATCAGTTGTAAGGTCGTTGACATCTGACTTACAGGGTAAGAGGTTATGTTTATGGTGTTTAGCGCCACTTTCAACAATATCTCAGTTATATCGTGGCGGTCAATTGCATTGCTGGAGGAAAATCTCAGTTATATCGTGGCGGTCAATTGCATTGCTGGAGGAAACCGGAGAAAACCACCGACCTTCCGCAAGTCACTGACAAACTTTAACAAATATTCTAACATGGCGTTCTTCTTTCGCCTTGCAGACAAACGAGCGATTTATCGATGGTATAATCTCATTCGCACATGCGCCGGTGAATGTGACTGACTTTTCCATTGGCAGCATAAATTGTGTGCGACATTTTCCGCAAACGTAAATATAAATTACCGTCTTCCAATCAAAGTATACTACCGTATTTGTACTCTTAGACATATCAGAATCTTTGGCACCTCTGGCTCGAGATAACATACTAATATCCGTCAATCCATGTTAAAACTCAAAACACATTCTGGCTTCCACGATTTATTTTATTTCTTAAATGTTGTATTGATTACAAGCCTGATCGGGATTCGAATTCACAACGATAGTGGTGATAGGCACTGATTGCACAGGTAGTTGTCGTCTTCTGAACTTTTTGCTTGATCAAATATGGTTTGAAACACATGTTTCATTGCTAAGAAGAGTTTGAAGATACCAAAAGGGGCAATCAGAATCCGTATATCGAAGAAGAACAGACAATACAATTGGTGTTTAACGTCCAGCGAGCAATTTTTCAGCTATATTGAGGACGAGAATATTTAAAAATTTAAACGCCACGGGACTCGAAACAAGGAAAGGTGATGGGTAGGGACGGATAAGAAAAAGGACAAAGGGGCAAATAATTATCTACAAAAAACTAAAGATTGAGTAACACGAACCCCACAAAAACAGGGAATGTACTCAAGTGGTCCAAAGGGTTAATCAGTTCCTGCTCACCGAGTGGCACCCATCGTGTTAGTCTTGTCAAAAAGCATTGAAAACAAATCGCACAAAAATCTATTTTAGATGAAATTGATTTTACACACGGGCATTCTAAAATGGAACTAAATTATCATCTACATCACTTGAAAATGAAACAATTGTTTCTCAACAAGACAACTGATAAAAGTGTAAAATATCTGCACAAAATACCAATAAATAATGGGTAATAAGTTGTATCTTGAAAAATGCACATGTTTGTAAAATCATATAACGAACGCCTTAGAGCGACCATTTTGATAAAAGAAAATAATTTCTAACTGACCTCTTATGAAAACAAAGAGGTATTTACCCCCCAAATAATAATTTACGCTATATTTCACAAACGGGGTAAGGTTTCAGTAGCCATTTTATGGATTCAATTATCTAAAATGAGGTTGGCTGAATGGTAAACAAGAACATAATTGTTTCGTGTGTCGTTGTAGTTCTTCAGTGCGGTGAGTGAAGTACGTGTCTTAAAGCGCAAAGGAAACCATGAAAATAAATTTTTTCCCAGGACTCGAATTCCAATAATTCAGTAGTTCGTAGAAGACATTTTGTTTCTCCAGCTATTTTATACGTATTAAAAGAAAGTATGTTTAATTACTCTTCTATATCTGACTTGAACAATAAATATGAATTTGAAATATAAATAAAAACCGTTTCTGAGATTGAGAGAATAACTTGTTTTTATAACTTTTATGGTGAAAAGAAAGGGGGGGGGGGGGGGGGGGGGTGTCAATGTCGCCAAGCTTTGGTAATGTTTGTAAAAATACAGATTTTTAATGTCCAATAAAGATATAATCTGATATATTTTTTTCGTGTCAAATACAATTTCTGGAAGAGGGAAACTATTAGCATACCCCCCCTCCCCCCCCCCCCCCCCCCAAGTTAATGGACGGTCCCTTACAATAGAATAGAAATTGACTTGTTCAATAATATTGGCCATCAAACAATTACCAACATTATTCGGTTTACGAAAAGATTCCCCCTTTTTAGTAAGAAAATAAAAGTAAAACCTCAAAATTTCTGCAAGAATGAGTATTAAGCAATACATTATCTGACCGTATATATTCAAGGTCAATGATTTGTCCAAACCTAGATAGAATATGTTCCTCCTAGCTATTATTTTTATATTATATATTTAAATATGCATAATAAGATAGGTTTACCAGGGTTATACGTAAAGAACCTTGACTTCTTCAACGATTGAATACAATTTTTTTTTATTATCTTGTTAAAGGATTATCTGTCCACGCTGTGTTTCAGATTTCGTATCATTATTAAAAACATAATGATTTTTACACAAAGCGTACGATACAAACACATCATTTGCTTCTGAAAAAAGATTTTGAGTTTTCTGAAAGTAAGACGAGTTTGAAGATACCAAAGGGAGGTAATCAGAATCTGTATATCGACGGGCAGACAACACAATGGCCAAACGAAAAAGGACAAACAACGATCTATAAAACATGACACAAAAAACTAAAGATCGAATAACACAAACCCTACCAACAAACCGGGGGTGGGGGTAAGAAACTCCTGATCCACTAGTGGCTCCCGTCGCGTTACTCTAGTAAATATTCTGACCCTGTATAAGTTGAGAATATAATTAAAATTACATATTTAATTAAAATTATATTTCCCCACGTGTTCCTTTTTGTTTTTGTCTCTGTATGTCAGTGTTAGTGCTTACACATCCCGGCCGTTTTTGCTTTGTCTCATACAATGACAAAGAAAAAGGGGGAGCTTGTGAGGAGTTCTAATTTCAATAAGTTTGTAAGAAAAATAGTTTGATTTAATTAGTGAAAATAGCATAGCCACATATCTATTCATGTAAATTGTTTCGTGTAATCACCTTATGTTTTTTTCTGGATTACTTCTCTCAACTGATTTAGATTAGGGTTATGGTGTTTAAGGCCACTTTCAACAATATTTCAATTATATCGTGACGGTCAATTTTATTTGCATGTGAAACAAGAGTACCAAGTGAAAAGCACCGACCTGCCACAAGTCACTGACCTGCCACAAGTCACTGGCGCCACAAGTCACTGACAAACTTTAGATACCTTTTTGCTTCAATCCACGACAATTGGTATCCAGGAATTTAATTGATTTCACAGTAAGTCTATTGCGACATTCTTGGTGGTAAATGTATTGATTTTATCGTTAGCTGTAGCAATTTGTCAGCCGCATATATATCTCGTGACTTCTACCAGACTATGCATACCAGTTGGGTATAAATCTGCTTAGCGAGACCGAGACCATATAGGTGTCTGGAAACATTAGATTTGTCAGCCGCATATATCTCGTGACTTCTACCAGACTATGTATACCAGTTGGTATAAATCTGCTTAGCGAGACCGAAACCAAAAGCTCTAATATAGGTGTCTGGAAACATTAGAACTAGAGGCGGGTATAGAGCCGATGGTTAAAAAATATACGACCTTGGCCATTTCACCAATAGATGCCCCAAATAAGGGTAATAACCAAATTACCGACTCCGAACAATCTTACAAAGGGAAAGTCAAAACTCATAAGTGTATAGACAGACAAAATCAGTCAACAACCGGAAAACCGTAATGACCTTGACTTGGTACAGGCATTTCTAAAGAAATGGTGGGTTGACATTCTGTATTAAACAACACCCCATCAATCATATTTTGTATGTAAGAATATACTAAATACAAACAAAGAAGACATTGTCCCAACAACTGTTATGTAAAAACGCACAATATCCGTTTGTTCCGATTTTTATGTAAACTATTTCAAATTTTATAAATGCCCAGACACGTTGTATGTTTAACATAAATGTGACTACAGGTAATACTATTAACAAACAACGACGAAATGACCGGGTACACATATAAGATATACAGGTGATATGATGATAAATAATAACATAACACATACAACTCATTGAAGAATAATAGGCCATTCTATAATGGGTCACATAAAAGATGCAGGGAGTTGATGAGTTGGAAATTGCGCCTTTTCTTCATTGGAAGCATAACAGAACTAATTGATTGGTTTGGGTTCCTAATGTTTAACGCCACTTTCAACAATATTTCAGTTATATCGTGGCGGTCAGATTTATTGGTGTTGGAAACCAGAGTACCCGGAAATAACCACCAACCTGCCGCAAGTCATTGACACATTTTATCACATAATGTTGTATCGAATACACCTCGCCATGAGCAGGATTCGAACTCACAACTTTAATGATGATAGGTACTGATTGTACAGGTATTGTAAACCCAACTACCACACGATCACGACCATGACGACCCCTTCAGATATAAACTAATTGGAGATACTAAATGGGTAATCATAAGGTGGCGGGGTTTAGCTAGTTTTATGGGCTCAAACGGTCTCTCTTAGTGAAATGGGGCGATCATGCAAGTATTTTTCAGATGTGAGTAAAATGTCCACCCTTGCAAATAATCGGGTGAACACATTTGTTATAAAGAACGTAATAATCTTGAATATTATATACAGATTAATACATGGGCATTTCCATATTGTCATGGTTATCCTCCCGAGACCCCCATATTGGCCCGAGATGGAGTCGAGGGCCAATATGGGTAGAGGGATGATAACCAGGCCAATATGGAAATGCCCATGTATTAAACTATTTATTACATACTTCCGACATCTAGAAAAGAGACACCCATATTGGCCTGAGACGAAGTCGAGGTCCATATTGGCCCGGGCAATATGGGCCTCGTTATGGAAATGATCTTGTAGTAATCCAATAACCGGTTATTTTCACGGGGTGTGAAAATATGGAGTTTACTTCCGGTCATATTGATCATACAAAAATGCCTTTATTTGAACTAAGTATGTAATAATAATAATAATAATAATAATCTTAGAAATGTTTTAATAAATAATATTAAAAAGTATCATGCTAATTTCGACCAACTGGACTCTTTTTCCCAAGTAAAAAATATATTAATTCCTGATCAAGAATTTTTGCCCAGTGTTGTTGACTATTATAACTATGAATGTATGACATTTCTTTATGTTGTTCATATATATATGTACTTTGTAATGTTGTATTGTATTGCATTGCTTTACCCACAGACCATGGGCAAGACATCATTTGAATAATAGATAGTACACAAGACCATTATAAGAGAATATATAGGGAAATATGCAAAAAATAAAACCTTGTCTGAACAATTAAAGTTTGTCATTGATCTGCGGCAAGTCGGTGGTTATCTTCGGGTATTCCGGTTTCCTCCACACCAATTAAATTGACCGCCACGATATACCTAACTGAATTAATTTTGAAAGTGGTGTTAAATACCAAGCTCCGTTATTTAGATGCTTACGTATATTTTATACGACAATGCCCAGACATGTTGAAGGTTTAACGTAATGACCACGAATAATACTATTTACAAACAACGACGAAATGATGAACAGGTACATGTATACAAATTTATGTTAGAGATATGATACACAATAACACAACACGCTATTGAAGAGAGGGCCCGGGTGGCTTAATGAGCTAGGTAGTTGGATTACCTAACAACTCATACAAGCCCATCACCAATATGGCGTGGGTTCGCGCCCGGCTTTGTAAATTACAAAAAGGGTGCACTCGACTCGCAGTCGCAAGTGATAAAGTTTACCAGTTGCTTGCCCATGGTCGTGGTTCTCTCCGGGTACTCCGGCTTCTTCCCGCACTATAACTGGTCGCCATGATATAGCTGAAATATTGATGAAAGTGGTGTTAAGCACCAAAAATCAAATCAAATCTCTATTGAAGAATAATTGTCTATTCCACAATGCGTTTTTAAAGATGTAGGCAATCGTATGCGTGGAAAATTCTGTCCTTTCTAATATGTTGAACAACGGAAAGAGAATCGAAAACATTGCACTTCACACTGTCGGAACAGTTCCAAAATCTAACCAAAAATCTATACCCCTAACACACATATGTACATGACCGTTCACTTTCCCTGCTTACTCCAATACAATGAGGGTCGAAACTGGGTATCCCTTATTTGAGTGTTACAAAATATCCATTTTTCAAATGACAATGAACATTTTCCATTTTACCTAGATTTGTTTTCATCCCCTCTATAACTGCCAATACTTTTACCAAACTATACGATTAACATGACGGGTGACTTATAAGAAACAGGAACTGTGCTTATCGTTCGTGAGAACCTGGTTTTTAACTCTAAGTTTTTCTGTCTTCTGATTTCTCTTCTCTTCTTCTTTGTTATTGTTTGTTTTAATTCTGTGCCTTGTGACAAATTTTGCCCTCTCTCTCTCTCTCTCTAGATTATTTATTCTTCTTGAATTGGTTGTCCATTCGGTTTTCTCTACCGTTTACCCTTAAACAAATTGTCTACCATAAAATTTTGGTAAGATAGATACCCTGGGGGTTTGTAGACAATATTTACAGTTATTTAAAAACGTGATTATGTTCAACACAATAACTTAAGGTGGTTTTTTTGTTTTGTTTTTTTTTGTTTTTGTTTTTTGTTTTTTGTTTTTGTTTTTGTTTTAGATTTTAGCTAAGATACCTTTTTTCAATATAACACTGATTTGTGCTTTTAATGTATGTCTGATATATGATTTTAAAGTGTTACTTTTTTTAATACAAGTTTATTTTTTATTTTTTTATTTTTTATTTTTTTTTTACAATTTATATCTCATGAATTCAAAGTGACAGTTGTCCCTCTCTGTATGTCATGCAGAGGCTTTGTGAAGCGGTTCCATCCATGACTAATAGAAATATGTTTACGCTTAATTTTAGAAATTTTTATTTAGTTCACTGTGTAAATAACGAGCTCGGTTTAAACCAAGTATGCTAATTTTAATGTATCTAATTATATATTTTTTTAGATTTGGTTTAGTTTATGGTGTTTAATGCCATTTTTAACAATATTTCAGATTTATCGAGCTCGTTTTAAACCTAGTACAGTCAAACCTGTATTAAGAGGTCACATTTGGGACAAAGAAAAAGTGGCCTTATTAGACAGGTGGTCGCTTAAAAGAGGTTTAATTCATATAAATTTTTCTGTGACAGAACAATAAAAAAGGTGCTATTTTATTACAGGTGACTGCTTAATAGAGGTGACCGCATGGGCAGGTTTGGCTGCATGCTAATTTGAAGGTATTTAATTATTATTTTAGATTTGGTTTATGGTGTTTAACGCCACTTTCAACAATATTTCCGTTATATCGTGACGGTCAATTTTATTGGTGGAGGATATTAATGCGGAGCACCCGTTCAAAACCACCGACCTGTCGCAAGTCACTGACAAACTTCACGACATCATTTTTTTAGTAAAACATTTTTCTTGTTATTTTTTGGTGCATTTGTTTCTTTGTTTTTTTTAAATAAAATATAAGTAAAAGATATTCAAGCAATATCACATTTTTGTTGTGATGAAGTTTAGGATCAGATTATGTTTAGGATCTGATGATGTTTAGGATCTGATGAAGTTTAGGATCTGAGGATGTTTAGGATCTGAGGATGGGGGATGTTTAGGATCTGAGGATGTTTAGGATCACCATCATGATTAAGAAAAAGTCTTTACAAAGTATCTCTTGTAAATAAGTATTAAGAAAATTACATACAGATGCTGTTTTTTCTAATTGTTGAAAACGTTTCCAGCATAAAACAAATAAACGAGAATATGATTGAACACTTCAAGAATTCAATTAACAAAACAAATTAAGCGCAAAATATATTCTAAAAACTGACAGCATTGTTTTTTTTACACATTTAATATATATATATATATACTCACATATTTCTTTGTTTCCTGAATTAACTAAATCCTTGCACTGTTCCAAAACAGGTTTTTGTGTTGTCGCTGGGTTGGACGTCGTTGTACCACCACCCCCTACTACAGCATCTGTCGCCCCGCCACTATATCCGGGGTACGAACATTTACAATCAATAGTTCTCCCTGCTGTTGTGAAATGTACTATTAATCCAACGCCAACGGCCAGACAGGCGGCTAACAATGTCAAAACGAACCCGGTGACGGTGCTGACGTAACATCCAGTCTTCTTAGAGCCACCATGAACGTCATTCATGCTGGAATCCTTACTGATATCGTGAAAATCAAAAGATTCTGATTTTCCCATTACTCAGAAAAACAACACATGTATCCTGCTTGTTATACTATACTCTATCGCGTATTGATATTATGATGTAGAGTAGTGTATCGCTTTTCACCAAATGTGTTTGATTTCAATAGTTTTATCCATTTAAATCTATACAAAAGTAGGTGGGTACCTTTATACCGTGTATATATACAGACTAGGTGTAGGTATATTGTCATTTTACTCGTCACCTGTCCGTTTTTGAGATTTTAGATATTGTTGTTAAATTAATTTTTAGTTCATTGTATTTGCTATACAAATAAGTCAATATTTTTGTTGAAATTCGACACATTTTAATTTTTAAAACGTAATATACTTTTATAGCATCCTTGTACTATTCAGATGTTTTTCTGACAATTGCGGTTTTTTTTTTTCGATTAAGATTTTTTTTTTAAATTCGATTCTTTCAATTTTTAAAACGTATATCCATCTATAACCTTGTAGCAAGTTTTACATATATTTTTTTCTGAGAACTTCGATTCTATAAATTAGATACTTTCAATTTTTCTTCCGTGTTCTTTTTCTTAAATGCATTAAAATTTCAGCGTGAACGTATTTTTAAATATTTTTTTTTAATACAAAATTCATCATCCAAAAAATAGTTACACTCAATACTCTTATCATATACACAAATATAACACTTGCATTCCTTCATGTAAAGAATCTGTAATGCAATGTATATTCTTAATGAATTATTTTGTTGCATAATAATAATATTACCAAATACGCTTCATAATCAAGAATAACATAATTTCTAGTTCATTTCGATTCACAGATTTTTCACATTGATCATTTATTAAGATTGCAATTCAAATTTTTCGAGATTTACAAATTCAAATCAGTCATTATTTATTTCACAGCATGAATTCGAAAAACATCATTGTAATTGGCTTATCTATGTACTTTTTATTATCTATTTTAGGTCTTGTATATATATATACAGAAATGATAAGCCGCTAGGATATTACGTTTTAATATTAACCAGATATAATATATAAATTTGTGCATGAGTTGAATGCTGTCGTGGTTTAATGTGATATTTTTATAGATAACAAACAAAAGTCTTGTAATATAGGTGATCTCTCCAATACAACATCTTTAAGTGCATTTTGCAAAAATCAAATTGTAATTTTTCGATTATGCCGCGACTTTTATAATAATATTAAAATAGTGCATTCATCGACAGAGAAGATTTTGTTGAAAGTTGTTAAATATTGTGTTATGGTTATGGTGTTTAACGCCACTTTCAACCGTATTTCAATTATATCGTGGTGGCTAGTTTTATTAGTGGAGTAAACCGGAGTACCAGGAGAAAACCACCGACCTGCCTGCCGCAAGTCACTGACAAACTTTTTCACATAATGTTTTATCGATAACACCTCGCCATGAGCAGGACTCGAACTCACAACCTTAGTGGTGATAGGCACTGATTGCATAGGTAGTTGTAAATCCAACAACCATACGATCACGACCATGACGGCCCCTGAGGAGATTTTGTTGAAAATTGTTAAAGATTAAAGAAATCAGATAAAAAATCAGATAAACAACATTCGTTTTAAGTATTAAATAATATAAACCAGTAACAGTTTTCTGACCCTGATATGTCCCCTAACATTTTTTAAATGTATGTTGTGATTGTCATGGCAATAGTATGGTGGATGTATTCTGGTGGATTCCAGGGGCGGATCCAGGATTTCAAGTTAGGGGGGAGCACTTAAAAAAATTGCGTCGGGCGGAGGGAGGCGCGAAAAATTTTGGGGTATTTCGTGTGAAAAATCACGATTTTACGCCAAAAAATCAATTTGCTTCCAATTTTAGGGCCCCCCCCCCCTTGGATCTGCCCCTGGATTCGAGCCCCGGTCGGGTCAAAGTAGTTATCGGGCTGTGAAACCACCTCAGTGTTGTTACATTTGTGGTCAGAATCAATCAATCTAATTAAAATTAAAACTTGTAATTCTCCCCCTCCCCTTTTCCTGATGTGCGACATATCTAAAAATAAATATGATCTTTAAAAATTACGTAGATTTGTTGTCATCATAAATGAGGGCGCGTGTCCTGTAAGTTAGACAGAATTTACCCTCCCCCCCCCCCCCCCCCCCCCTTTTAAGACACTATATTTTTTTTTAATTACTTCGCTGTGTGTTGATTTCATACCATGTGAATGTGAATACATTTCTTAAGCATAATTCAGATGATATTGAACGCGTATCAACTTCACTTACACATAAAAATATAGAAAATAAAGTGACAATTTTGATTCAAAGCCATGCACCGAATTAAATATTAGAAGCAAGATCAAGGTTTATCGTAGTATTTAATCTGTAGAACGTTCAACTCTTTGAGTGATCTCTCATCTCCACAACAAAACATAAGACTTGTCTGTTATTTTGCATTCAATTATTTCAATTCTAAGATTGAACGCTGGCTCCTCTAGGAAAATTTTGACATAAAAATGATTAACGAGATAAAAACGTGTTTACTTTTCTATTCATTTAAAATTGACATCTCAACGTAGAATAAATATCGATTTCAAAGAAACGGAGAAATGGACAATATGGTTATATGTCACAATGCCGGATCATGGAGTCCTCAGGATAAAAATATATACAGTCTAACCTGCCTATGTGGTCACCTCTATTAAGCAGTCACCTGTATTAAAAGGTCACCTTTTTCCTATCCTATCACAGAAAATTTTATATGAATTGAACCTCTTTTAAGAGGCCACCTGTCTTATGAGGATATTTTATCTTTGTCCCAAAGGTGACCTCTTAATAAGGGAAATAACAAAATTACCGAACTCCAAACAATCTTACAAAGGGAAAGTCAAAACTCATAAGTATATAAACAGACAAAATCAGTCAACAACCGGAAAACTGTGAAAACCTTAATATATGTTTGACTGTAATTCATTATCAAAGCTTTTTCATGTTATCGATTGCATTAAATTAGATACATGTGTATACGTTCTATATAAGCAAGGAAATTGCATTGACTGGATAAAGCTTTGTTATACTGTAACTGACCGAAATTATTTTTCTGGTACCCCTGTCACATGTTAGCTGTTGAGTTTTTGGAACCTAATTGTAAATCCAGTTCACTTCCTGTTGACAGAAAATATCAGGCAAGAAGGGGCAATCAAGGGATAATTATATAATTGTACATGTATTATTAAATTCAATGCATAAACGTCAATGGATAAAGTGATTCTCTTTCAATGCAAGGTGACAAATGTGATCACGTGAGATTATGAACCAATTTTCAGAAAACCTCAGTATGACCCCATTTTCTGGAAGTTCCTCAGCATTTTTTCTTTTCTTAATTAATCAAGCGATTATTATGTGTATTTTAGACATCAGTGTACAAAATTTGTGTTAACTAATTCGTTTATTTATGGACTTAATTTGTGGTACATTTGTATTTCATTTTGATACAGAAGTGACATTTTCGTATTGAATTTTGGCTTTGAATCTCTGGCATGGAGAATCGGTCGGATCAAGATGCGGCCATGTTTTTGAGGTACTTTGAAAGGCCTCACCCCGGTTGTGAATTTAGTAAATCGGTTGCTTGAAAACAAAGATCTAGAAGTTGACAAAAGTGTTCTTACACAGGAACTGTTGGACTCTACTGCACTGCTGACGTCAACCAGTTAGTCTTTCCCAATACAGAGGAGCAAATATTCTAGGCAATTTTTGAAAGAAGAATTTCAGTATTTATGCATACCTAAGACACAAATCACAGACAAATTGTTTGGCAATGATGTGGTTGATAAGAAAAAGGGTGTGTCTGAAGGTAGAAAGATGGCAGCTTCGGTGACAAATAAACATTAGGAGATAGAAATAATGAGTTCACAGGCTCAGATGGTTCATTCAGAGGAGGTAGTTTGATCATAGATATCCACGTGTGCGTGGTGGGCCTTTAAGAGGCCGTAGTGGCAGACGCCGTTTTTTTAGAACGAGGCCAGGGGCGAGATTATCGCCCTCATCCAAAGAACTCGACTCACAACAGTCACCAAAAGAACATGTAGATCAGGTCAGTGCTAAAATTTTAAACATAGCAGGAAGAATTAGTAATTATATCCATAAGTGGAGAGAAATTACTACTGATGATTTTATTTTAAATAGTTTTGTTGGTTATAAGTTGGAATTTTGTGACATACCTATTCAGCTTAATTTCAGAGAAACTAAATTAAACCACTCTGAAGGTTTAATACTTGACAATGAAATTTCAAAATTGATGCATAAAGGAGTAGTAGAATATGCATCCCATTCAGATGGGGAGTTTATATTCACAGTGTTTCTAAGGCCTAAAAAAGATGGAGGTCATAGAATGATTCTTAATCTTAGTGAACTTAATTTGTCTGTGGAATATAATCATTTTAAAATGGAACGTTTAGAATCAGCCATGAGATTAAGACTAAAAATTGTTTTATGGGGGCCATCGACTTGAGAGACGCGTATTACTCTATTAAGATTTGCCCGCAAGATAGAAAGTATTTACGGTTTATTTGGAGAAATACTCTCTATCAATTTACTGCTTGCCCAAATGGTTATGCTGCAGGGCCACGCTTGTTTACTAAATTACTTAAATCAGTGTATGCTAACTTGCGTGCTAAAGGATTTCTTTCTGTGACGTACATAGACGATTCTTACCTCCAAGGTTCTACTTACGATGAATGTTTAAGTAATATTATTTGTACCAGAAATTTATTTACAGACTTAGATTTTTTAGTACATCCAGACAAATCAGTATTTATACCTCAACAACATATAGTATTTCTGGGATTTGTTTTGAATTTAGTTACTATGACAGTGTCTTTGACTAAGGATAAAACTGAATTTTTTTTCTCATCAGTGAAAAAATTTAAAGGCACTTGTAATAACTTGTTTACAATTAGAAATGTAGCTGAACTTATTGGTATGCTTATCTCGTATAGCGTAGCTTTACCTTTAGCAATGTTGTATACACGAATACTAGAAAGGGAGAAGGCTGAGGCCCTTGTTTTAGCAAAAGGAGAAGGCTGAGGCCTTTGTTTTAGCAAAAGGAGAAAGCTGAGGCCCTTATTTTAGTAAAAGGAGAAGGCTGAGGGCGTTTGTTTTAGCAAAAGGAGAAGGCTGAGGCCCTTGTTTTAGCAAAAGGAGAAGGATGAGGCCCTTGTTTTAGCAAAAGGAGAAAGCTGAGGCCCTTATTTTAGTAAAAGGAGAAGGCTGAGGGCCCTTGTTTTAGCAAAAGGAGAAGGCTGATGCCCTTGTTTTAGCAAAAGGAGAAGGCTGAAGTCCTTGTTTTAGCAAAAGGAGAAGGATGAGGCCCTTGTTTTAGTAAAAGGAGAAGGCTGAGGCCCTTGTTTTAGCAAAAGGAGAAGGCTGAGGCCCTTGTTTTAGCAAAAGGAGAAGACTGAGGCCCTTGCTTTAGCAAAAGGAGAAGGCTGAGGCCCTTGTTTTAGCAAAAGGAGAAGGCTGAGGCCCTTGTTTTAGCAAAAGGAGAAGGCTGAGGGCCTTTGTTTTAGTTAAAGGAGAAGGCTGAGGGTCTTGTTTTAGTAAAAGGAGAAGGCTGAGGCCCTTGTTTTTGTAAAAGGAGAAGGCTGAGGACCTTGTTTTAGCAAAAGGAGAAGGATGAGGCCCTTGTTTTAGTAAAAGGAGAAGGCTGAGGACCCTTGTTTTAGCAAAAGGAGAAGGCTGAGGCCCTTGTATTAGTAAAAGGAGAAGGCCGAGGCCCTTGTTTTAGCAAAAGGAGAAGGCTGTGGCCCTTGTTTTAGTAAAAGGAGAAGGCTGAGGCCCTTGTTTTAGTAAAACGAGAAGGCCGAGGCCCTTGTTTTAGTAAAAGGGGAAGGCTGAGGCCCTTGTTTTAGTAAAAGGAGAAGGCTGAGGCCCTAGTTTTAGCAAAAGGAGAAGGCTGAGGCCCTTGTTTTAGCAAAAGGAGAAGGCTGGGGCCCTTGTTTTAGCAAAAGGAGAAGGCTGAGGCTCTTGTTTTAGCAAAAGGAGAAGGCTGAGGCTCTTGTTTTAGTAAAAGGAGAAGGCCGAGGCCCTTGTTTTAGCAAAAGGAGAAGGCTGAGGCTCTTGTTTTAGCAAAAGAAGAAGGCTGAGGCCCTTGTTTTAGCAAAAGGAGAAGGCTGAGGGCCCTTGTTTTCGTTAAAGGAGAAGGCTGAGGGTCTTGTTTTAGTAAAAGGAGAAGGCTGAGGCCCTTGTTTTAGTAAAAGGAGAAGGCTGAGGCCCTTGTTTTAGTAAAAGGAGAAGGATGAGTCCCTTGTTTTAGTAAAAGGAGAAGGCTGAGGCCCTTGTTTTAGCAAAAGGAGAAGGTTGAGGCCCTTGTTTTAGTAAAAGGAGAAGGCTGAGGCCCTTGTATTAGCAAAAGGAGAAGGCTGAGGCCCTTGTGTTAGCAAAAGGAGAAGGCTGAGGGCCCTTGTTTTAGTAAAAGGAGAAGGCTGAGGGCCTTGTTTTAGTAAAAGGAGAAGGCTGAGGCCCTTGTTTTAGTAAAAGGAGAAGGCTGAGACCCTTGTTTTAGGAAAAGGAGAAGGATGAGGCCCTTGTTTTAGTAAAAGGAGAAGGTTGAGGCCCTTGTTTTAGCAAAAGGAGAAGGCTGAGGCCCTTGTTTTAGCAAAAGGAGAAGGCTGAGGCCCTTGTTTTAGCAAAAGGAGAAGGCTGAGGCCCTTGTTTTAGCAAAATGAGAAGGCTGAGGCCCTTGTTTTAGCAAAAGGAGAAGGCTGAGGGCCCTTGTTTTAGCAAAAGGAGAAGGCTGAGGCCCTTGTATTAGTAAAAGGAGAAGGCCGAGGCCCTTGTTTGAGTAAAAGGAGAAGGTTGAGGCCCTTGTTTTAGTAAAAGGAGAAGGCTGAGGCCCTTGTATTAGCAAAAGGAGAAGGCCGAGGCCCTTGTTTTAGTAAAAGGAGAAGGCTGAGGCCCTTGTTTTAGTAAAAGGAGAAGGCTGAGGCCCTTGTTTTAGTAAAAGGAGAAGGCTGAGGCCCTTGTTTTAGTAAAAGGAGAAGGCTGAGGCCCTTGTTTTAGTAAAAGGAGAAGGATGAGGCCCTTGTTTTAGTAAAAGGAGAAGGATGAGGCCCTTGTTTTAGTAAAAGGAGAAGGCTGAGGCCCTTGCTTTAGCAAAAGGAGAAGGATGAGGCCCTTGTTTTAGCAAAAGGAGAAGACTGAGGCCCTTGTTATAGTAAAAGGAGAAGGCTGAGGCCCTTGTTTTAGTAAAAGGAGAAGGCTGAGGCTCTTGTTTTAGTAAAAGGAGATTTTAATGCATGTATGACATTATCACAAACTGCTTTGATGGATATTGATTGGTGGTGTAAGCATATTGTTAACTGTTCCGCTCCAGTTAATAGACCTCACCCCTTCAGTAACTTTAACTACCGATGCATCTTTAATGGCTGGGGGGCTGAATAATAAATAAATATAAATAAAGGTTTATTTAAAGTCGATATATATCATAGCATGCATAAAACACAAGCTCTACAGAGCTTTTCAATCTGAATTTGATGGAGATGTTACAGGTGGACATTGGTCTATTCATGAACTGCAATATAGTAATTATAACATTAACTATTTAGAACTGTTAGCTATTTATTTGGGAATGAAATATATTTTAAAGCTTCTTTGTGGAAAACATGTAAAAATAAATTCAGATAATGCTACTGCAGTAGCTTATATTAACAATTTTGGTGGCTGATATTGATTTTTTCAAACCCAATGTTGCTGATGTTTTGGAATTCTTGACCTTGTTTTTTAATAGTGGTTGTGGTTATGGTGCACTAAATACAGCACGTTCTGCTTTGTCTTCTTTTATTAGTGTAAATAATTTGCCAGTAGGGCAACATAGCTTAGTAAAAAGATTTATGAAAGGTGCTTTTAATATGAAACCATCCTTTCCTCTTAAAAAAATTGGGCAGATCGGAGGGAGGCGCGAAAATTGTTGGGGTATTTCGTATGAAAAATCACGATTTTACGCCAAAAAATCATATTTTTTTCCAATTTTAGGGGGCGTGGTTACAGCTTTGGAAGTTTATATTCATAGAACTGCACATTTGCGTAACAATAATTCCTTTTTGTTTATATCTTATTTAAAACCGTACAGCATCATGTAATACCATTTCTAGATGGATTAAAAATGTATTGTTTATCTGGGATTAATACAGACATTTTCAAAGCTCATAGTACCAGACCAGCTGCTACTAGTGCTGCATTTATTGCTGGTATTCCTATAGTTGATATCTTAAAGACAGATGGATGGACTAGTGAATGTAAAAATGTAAAAATAGATAAAAATAGATTTGGCCTCGCTCATGTCAGTGCATAATTAATTAGCTTCCAGTAACGATGGTCAGCTTTTTTTAATCGAAAAAACAACGTTTCGTAGCGTATTCGCCAATAATTCGGTGTTTAATCTTCATTTTATGAAGGTCAGTACGGAAAACGACAATAATTTTGGGTATGAAAAAATTACGATTGTGGTAGACCATATCCCTTTAAAGACAGCTGGATGGACTAGTGAATGTACTTTTGCAAAATATTATAACAAACCTGTTATGTCTTGTTTGGGAGATGCAGTATTTACTTCAGACGCCATTTAGGTAGATATACTTTTGATTATTTTATTAATATTTTTAATTGTGTGGTGGATCTACATTAAATATCACACGTGATCACATTTGTCACCTTGCATTGAAAGACAATTGTTTAATTAAACGATGCTTACCTGTAAGTTGAAGTTTGATCTAGATTCTCTGAAATGCAAGGTGACATTAAATGTGATCAGCTTTTCTCTCTGTGGTTTTGATCACCGAGATGCTTGAAATCTGCATACAAACATCATATGATCAAAACGTTCAACTGATTTTAAAGAGTTATCTTCCTGTAGTGTATGGTACCACCTTAAAATATAAAGTTCATGTGTATTCAGTACAAAACTGAGGAAAGACTCAATAAACCCAGCCTTTGTCCCAGTTTATAAGCCTCATACACATAAACTTTATATTTTAAAACACCGTACTAATATTGTCTATTTATTTCTATAGAAATGGTTTATAGCAAATGCTGGTCAAACTCCTATCCATATGGTTGAGCGAGTAATTGGTGTTTAACGACAAGTGAGCAATTTTTCAGCTATTTCATGGCGAGAACATTTACATTTCGATGAGATTATATCTGCTTTGTACTAGACTACAGTTTACACCTTTACCTGGTTTTGCCTGGTGTAGAGGTCATAAATTTGAGCTAGTTTGCCCCTGCGACCTGAATGAAACTTGAAGAAAATTTGTTAATTCTTGATAATGAAAAGAGCTCATGCAAGCTAAACAATTATATCGTACGAATTACTTTGACAGGAATGATATTTCGTTATATTTATATTATTTAATTTGAGGTGAATACTGCAATCTGATCCGCCTGGAGCAATATTGATTATACTTGATAACATGGGCTGGTATTGTGACGTCGTCAACATATTCATTCGCCAACGACAAATTCAAACAGTCTCATGAAATAATCGTAATTAAAATCGAGAAATCATTAAATTGTGTTGTAAAAAAATAGATTATAAGGAATATGTTCAATTTTTGAACAAGGGCCCGGGTGGCTCAATGAGTTAGGTAGTTGGATTACCTAACAACTCACACAAGCCTATCACCAATACGGTGTGGGTTCGCGCCCGGCTTTGCAAATTACAAAAAGGGTGCACTCGACTCGTACTCGCAAGTGATAAAGTTTACCAGTTGCTTGCCCATGGTCGGTGGTTCTCTCCGGGTACTCCGGCTTCCTCCACCACTAAAACTGGTCGCCATGATATAGCTAAAATATTGCTGGAATTGGCGTTAAGCACAAAAAATCAAATCAATCAAATCAAGAACGAAAATAGAGATGCTTCGAACTGGTCTAGAGTTCAAATAAAATGGCTGAGATAGAAAAAGAATACCCGAAATAAAACTGGGTTTTAGTTTAGTTTAAACATATTTTATTTGCTCAAATATGCAAAAAGGATAAGACACAAGTTAAACAAACTTATGAAGTCTTCTCCTATATACAATAAGTTATAACATTATTTGATAGAGCATGCATGCATATGAATATTTCTTACATTAATATGTGTAAATTGGGTCTATTGCCATCAGAAAATAAACATATCCCTTGCAATCCACATGTTTTATAGAAACGACCAGATATCAAATAATATGTTTACTTATGGAAAATACAGTCATCTTAAATTGAAGTTTTATATCAAAATGAATAATTGTATGGTCCGTTAAGTACGTGTTAACACACTTCACTTTTAAAAGATTATGGTTATTGGACGTTTTATTGTCGCCATTGTTTATTCTAATGTATTTAATATGCACTGAAAGTGACGAGACGAGAGTTCAAATAAAGTAAGATAAACATACTTATATCTCTCTACTCATTATATATGGCTGATTTTGGATTATTTTAGTTATAGAGTAGCGGTACTTTTTTCTTTGGCGTAGGTGTAGATGTGTGCCAGTAGAAAGACAATGGTCACCAACAGAATTATAACATAAAGTTGTATCAATACACATAGCATCCCTTTATCTTGCACTTTTCTATTTGAGCAGTCAAATTGAATTGACTGGACAAGCTTTTCTACCTGATTCTAAAGATCGTACATTATTGTAAATATATTAATTTTGTAATTGTCGATAATCTCTCTCTCTCTCTCTCTCTCTCTCTCTCTCTCTCTGTATGATTCGTATCGATCATAGTCTCGATAAACCAGACTTCCGTTTACCTCCAGATTCTCTCTATAAGCAATACTATCTGGTTTTAGGTCATATGACAATGTGAGAGAGGAAGTTGGTAGTTCGATTTGTCTCTAGTTTTTTAGTGGTGTTTAGATTATACTACAGTCCTACCTGCTCATGCAGTCACCTCTATTAAGGTTCCTCACTCTTACACATTGGTGTCTTTAGTAGGGATTTCAGGTGAAAAATGGTAGCACATGAAAAATTGAATTTGAAGGTTTAAATGGAAAAAGTAGTCTTTTAGGATTACAATGCACCAACATTTTGAAAATCAGTCAAAGGGTTCAAAAGTTATGACACTTTTTGTTGGAAAAAAATGAGTATATTTTGTGACATGAGCCACAGTAGCATATTTATACATATATAAATAAATATGGCACCAAGAACAGCTGTAAATGCACTGATGTTGTGGGATAAAATCAATATATTAGCTGATTTGGTTATCCTGTTTATGTCCTTTGGATTTCTGACTCCCGTGGCTCAGTGAGTTAGGTAGTTAGATTACATAACAACTCATACAAGCCTATCATCAATACGGCATGGGTTCGCGCCCAGCTTTGTTAATTACAAAAAGGGTGCACTCGACTCGCAGCCTCAAGTGATCAAGTTTACCTGTTGCTTTCCCATGGTCGGTCGTTCTCTCCGGGTACTCCGGTTTCTTCCACCACTGAAACTGGTCGCCATGATATAGCTGAAATATTGCTGAAAGTGGCATTAAACACAATAAATTAAATCAAATTATTAAATCTTACTCCCAAACACTTTTAGATTATTTGGCGTTCCCTTTTTTTGCCATTGCACGTAACTGATAAACGTTATTGCATAAACACGTCGTGCTCACTAAATTAGGTATCTACGTTACTACTTATTTGAGGATGTCTAATCTTCCCCCGACACGAGACAGGGGCCATCATTGTCATGATTGCATGGAAGTTGGATTTACAACTACCTATGTAATCAGTGCCTATCACCACTAACGTTGGTAGTTCGAAGCCTTCTCAGACGAGGTGTACTCGATACAACATTTTGTGATAAAGTTTGTCAGTAATTTGCAGGTACTCTGGTTTCCACCACCAATAAAACGGAGCGCCACAATATGGCTGAAATATTGTTATAGTGGCGTTAAGCTCAATAGCCATAACCCCAAACATAGTTGTTTTATCATGCATGATCTAGGATATTAAATCTGCAGATGTAGTTTAGGCAGCAAACTTTTTTTATCTTTTAGGTTTTCAGAAATTGTCTTTACTAGTAAGCCTTTTTGCTTTTTTTAAGCAAAGTGTGTCATTCCGAATATTTTGTTGGGAATCGATTATGGACCTATTTTTTCCACCCATTTGTGGCCTTCTACGAATTTGTAATTAGAGCTGTATGATAACTTTTATTTTTCATTTTATTTCAAAAAAGGTGCACTCGACTCGCAGCCGCAAGTCATAGAGTTTACCAGTTGCTTGCCCATGATAGGTGGTTCTCTCCGGGTATTCCGGCTTCTTCCACCACTAAAACTGGTCGCCATGATATAGCTGAAATATTGCTGAAAGTGGTGTTAAGCACCAAAAATCATCAAATCGATGAAAGCAAATGGGTAAAAAATGCATTTTACAAAATTAAGCTGAATTCCAGGATGTTTTCTTAAAACTTCTTGGCCTATTAAAAGTTTGACCCCCGATTTTTTTTTCAAAGGTCTACCCTCTCTACTGAAAATAAATAGAAATGTAGTTGTTTTCATTGGTTTGAATAATTAGATTTTTACTGTTGTTTTTGTTTTATTTCAAATAAATCAGGGAAACCACACAAAAGATTCTCAAATTAATTCATTGTAAAATAATCCGCGACAACAACGGAGAATGTTAGGCATCTCTCCCTAATAAAATTATTCAATTAAAAATTTAATAGGAAACCTCGAAAAGATAATTGACACTTTTCATTTAATTTTGTCTATTTTTAAAATAAGCCACTGACACAACTACAAGATAACACCGATATAATCATGACAGGTAATGTAATGCTTAAAGATAGTATAAAGTTGAATGTTTTCTTAAATATTTTTTGAACGTCTTTAAGGGTCTGTAATTATCTTTAAGTGTTAGTAAGTAGGTATATCATCAAATATTAGATAACTCCCCAGTTGATAGACTAAGTGATGTCAATTGTATATTTAGCAGAAACGAAAATTGTAATATTAAATTCGATAACACTCTCAGTGGAGAGGCAAAGTGGTGTAAATTATTTAATTTGCAGATTATTTTCTGAAACGAAATTTGTAATATCAAAATTCGATAACCCCATCAGTGGATAGGCTAAGTGATATAAATTATTTAATTTGCAGATTATTTTATGATACGAACTTGTAATATTAAAATTCGATAACCCCCTCAGTTGATAGGCTAAATGATATAAATTATTTAACAGTAGCATTCCCCAAATCTATTTAAAGTGTTTTCAGATAAAACTTGACCGACCGAAGACCCCCAATAGCCACAACGATTTGAATAGTATGTTGTACCTAATTATAAGAACATCAACATCACAATCAGCCATTTAAAATCTGGAATAAATAATGAACAATCAACATACCCACAAAGTACTTCAAAACTCTATAATTAGACACCGTATTACGACAATGAACGTCCATTACGCTAACTGATTTACGGTTGATTGCGCTTAATGTCATAACTTTGTGAGCACACAATGTATGTTGTTACGCTTTAAGTTGAGGAAGGCGTCGCTACCGAATTACCGCCGACATATAATGGGATCTACATTGCTTATAAAGCAATATACATTTTTATACATTTCCGAATTGATTCTAAGATTATGCGCTTTGGATGATTTCATAGGTCCATTTAAAATGGACAAATAATGCCTAGTTCAATGAAAATACATTCAAACCTGCTTTAGTGACAACCTCTATTAAGCAATAACTTGAATTATGTGACTTCAATTTTAATTTCCCTTCACAGTGTATTTCATATTAATTAAACCTGTATTAAGCGACCCCCATGTCTTATATGAACATATTTCAGTGATCCTCTGGAAGGTCACATAAGACAAGCTTCACTGTAACACTTTTATTTCCCATAATCTGTTTACAATTTTAATATTCTAATAATTTGTGATTTTCTATTTATTTTAAAATTATCCTCTGATATTTATACAAATTTCAATTATCTAAAAATTGTAAGAAATCATAGTTAAATTCGTTGCCCTTTTCTCTTGGTAGAACGGGTACCATTTTGTTTGTCGCAAGGGAAATAACTCATATAAAAATGTATAAAGAGAGAGAGGAAAAAAATGATAACAAGGTATCGATACAAGTGGTCAATTTCAATATTTTATATCATATCTGTGCGTGAAATTTTCACACCCATATACAATGTTATTGGAATTAATATCATATACGCCTCTTGAATTCGTAATTTCCGAAATATGGGGGGGGGGGGGGGGGGGGGGGGGGGGGGGGGGAGTGGAAGCGGAGGGGGAACAGAATATATTTTTTTTGTATCATTATTTTCTAAAAAAAAAAAATTATTAAAAAAATATACAAAGATGTTTTTCACACAAAGCATAGTCAGGATAATTGGTCGTTACATAAGAATACAGAAATAATAAATTTAGTACAACATAACCCAATTTTAAAATCATTTCGATATCTGTAATCTACAACCTTTCAATGCATAAACCATTGTCATTGTACGCAGAATATCCTTTTCAACGTACAAACTGTTTCTTTATCTATAATATACTATCATATCTTGAAAAGCAATTACTGTGTCAAACACCACGTAACTTTGGTATATAAAAAACTACCTCGGCGAGAGGCAATCTACCTCTGTGAGAGGAAATCTGTGCTGGATAATGAAATATACAGAAGAAATTTACAACTTTGATTGACAGATGAATATAAGATGTACCGTTTCATATCAGTTAAAGTAAAATCGGTTCGTTGAAACTTAGATTAGTGAACCTAAGGAACGACATTATTATTTTTCTTTGGGGGGGGGGGGGGGGGGGGGGGGGGGGGGGGCTACTTTTAAGGTTTCAGGTTGATGGTGTTACGCAGTGTCGGATTTATGACAAATGAGGCCCTGTGCTAATTAAGTTATGAGGCCCCTTAGTTGGGCCCTGAAGGAGGTTGACCCGGTAGGCCTACACAGGCAGTCAGGCATACATGCTCAGGAAATTTAGGAATAGTTAAAATATTACGTTATATTAGGTCAGACAAAGTTAAAATTGCATCGCATAAGCAAACATCCATCGTAAAGAAACTTTTTTTTAGCAGGAAGACCCCTGGCCAACGGTGCCTTGTGCTTAACTACACTTAAGCACTGGTATTACGCCACTTTCAACAATATGAACTGTTATATCATGGCGGTCAGTATTATTGGTGGAAGAACCTGGAGTACCCGGAGAAAACCACTGACCTGCCATTCACTGACAAACTTTATCATATAATGTTGCTTTTAGTAAACCTCACCTGAGCGCGATTCGAACTCACAACGTTAGTGGTGATAGGCAGTGATTGCATAGACCCAACTACCATACGACCATGACCACGACGGCCCCTATTTATTGATTGATAGTAAACTTGCTATCTTTATTAAATAGTTTAATATATACACTAAACGTGTGATGTTAAATATCAATCAATACATTTATGGTACATCGGTACCTAACCGGCTTAAAAGACCTTTTATGTCAGCTATTACGTCCATAAAAATATTTGAATGCAATTTTCGTACTCACAGTCCTTAAAAAGAAAATTTGAATTTACTTGTCCGAATCAAATTCTTAAATTTATTATTATATATATATCTAAATAAAAAATGTAAAACTTACTGGTCCGAACAAAGTTTTACTGGTCTTTGGCCGGAGGACCGGCGCTCATCGTAAGGATTGTACTCGTACTCCAAAATTGTCCAATCAGAAGATGGTAATTATTTCATACAATATTCTGATTGGTTGTTTTTCGGGTTCATTTACAAACTCGTGCTCAAATGCTTTATTGCCATAAGGCCTGAACACGTGATATATAAGATACTGTGACATAATTATTAATCGTCGTGTTCTAATTTTCGCTGATTTGAACCACGAAAATAAAAATCCAACGAAATACAATTTTCCCATTGAGTGCTGCCGGTAATGTTTGAAACCACGAATTCAAGAACCCATGGATCAATGCTTTTTGTAGAAACCACGAGAATCGGTGCCAACTAATAAAAGTACTTGCACAGTACTGTGTTCTGATTAGTTGTTGTTCGAGTACAAATGTACGTCCAAAATCGTACTTGAAATCTTTATGTCTGTACGACCAGGTAATAAAATAGACCTTGATTCTTATCTTATGGTAAATGTATGATAGTCTTTGACGGGTCATAAAATAAAATGGCGTCGAAAGAAAATAAATCACCCTGGTTACCTACACTCTTGATTTTAACCGTGATTCAAGCAAGTGCGTTCGTTACTGTAACAGTGTTCCAGTTTCGCGCTCTGGAGGATATTGATGAGATTGACATCAGCTTAGAACACAGATTGCAGACGATTCTGTCAACGACACAGGTAATCTTTTAAACTGTTACGATTATCTGCTGTATGGTTGTACATTGCGTAGGACAGTACACATGGAACGTAAAAACTGTTTTGTTTTGATTTTAAGACACACATCTTGAATTACTTGATTGACCAATTTTCACGTGTTTACATATTTTTTTTTAATTTAAAAAAAACCAACAAACAAATGTTTTCTGTTTCACTAGTGCCAAGTCTCGTTCCTGTTTTTTTGTGGGTGTGGTGTGTATCACGTTATATTAAGTTACGTAACACAGAAAATACAATAGTCATGAAAATGGTGATACATTGATTAATATATTGATTGTTTGGTTGATTGATTGATTGATTGATTGATTGATTGATTGATTGATTGATTCGTGTGTAACGTGACGATTGATGTTAAACGTTACAAGAGCACCATTTCAACTATATACATGACAAACAGCAATAGGTAGTCCCACTGGAAGGAGGGTAGATTGTTACAAGTGCTAACCACTCCTAATAGGCCATTAGAGCTGATGGACGTTGTCGTGGTATTAACCATAAACAATCCATGTATTTACGTCCCGTCATAACGACGAATTGTGCATTCGTACCCCACAACTAAAGAACACCCATATCGTAGGAGATGCACCCTATAGAGGATCAAGAAACAAGATCCAATTTCGATACGCTTCAGTGATCTTAAAAACTAAGAGATGAACAAATGGCATTTCTATTTGCATTACTTAGAAAGAAATAAGAATATTCTAAGTAATTTCAACCAAAAACATTTTTTTTGCATCTTTTTCTACGATTTTCTGTTAGATTTTGGAACTGTTCCGACAGTTTGGAATTTTGTTTTTCTATTAGATTTTGGAACTTTTCCGATTGTGTAGTTTTTTTTCTTTTTATTCCATAGGTTAGAGAAAAGAGAGATGCGCATGACAAAAGATCCAGTGGACTACTAGGAGACCTGTTAAAATCTCAGGTAAACTGAACTTATGGGTAGTAGCCATGTAAACATGCCCACATGATCACCTCTATTAAGCAGTCACTTGTATTAAGGTAGAGAAGGACACTATGGGCAACAAAAAATAGTCGATGAATTTTTTTGAATTTCATATATATTGTTCTTTGAGATGTACCTAACAAAATATCAAAATTTGAGAATAGGTTTCCAGGCTTATTTAAAAAATATTCCCTGAAAGAGTTACCCCCCTCTGAAGTCCAAAAAAATGACATTTTGTTTTCACTTCTCCGTGTCATTAAGGTACCAAAAAAAATAGCATATCATTTTTTTTAATTATCTGAGTATACTATGATAAATGAATATTTTGGAATATCTAGACATAAATTTTTATAATTTGTTTATTTTTTTTTCTCAAAATGGCTACCCTTTTTTGGCAATATAGCCTGTGAAATCCAAGAAAATTGGTGAAATCCAAGAAAATTTGATTTTAAAGTGGAATAGAAAAAAATTGTGTCAATGAATTTAAAAAAAAAAAGATCTATCACATTACTTTTATCCATGCTACATATCATTAAAAAATAAAGATATGTTTCCAGGCAAAAAAAAAGTTAGGGGTTTATACCCTTTTTTGTCAATTTCCTGAAAAATGTCCACATTTTTCACTTTTTTTAATAAGACATTGAATAAATGAAAATAAAACAGGCAAAGATAATGTTTGTAAGGGAAAGCTTTCCTTTCTAGGTGATATAGTTAGCAAGTTAAACTGTCTACAATTCTTCCAGGGTAGGAAAAGTACATTTTTAGAGCTAATTTTGCACTCTTTAAGGTAGAGACCCACATTTCATACTAAAATAATTTGTCATTGAATTTCCTTAAAACTGGCCAGATTTATTGCTTTTGTGGCAGACTTTAAGGAATTTAATTTAAAAATATAGGTCACCAGACTAATTTTGAAGATATAAAGCATTTAAATCTTCAACTTTTATAATGCATTGTATGTGAAATGTATAAATTCTCCTCAAAATTCTTGAATAGCAAAAAAATCCTGTCATAAAATTTCTAAATTTTTGATATAATATGGTGCATTTTGTGTCATTTTCAGAAGTGTAAGGAAAGTCTGGGGTCATAATATTAAAAACTTCAATATTTAACAAAAACATACAAAACTCATCATATTCTACTATCATTTGAGATATGATTATCTCCCTTGACGAAATGCTTCATATAGCATTTTACACATATAATGTATTATTGCCAAGAAATTACTGTATTAAAATTGTATTTCAGTTTAATTTGAGAACTTGCACAAATCATATGTAGAAAATTCAAAGAGCAAAATACCTCTTAAGAAATACTGCAAACATAATTAATAATTATTACCACATTTTATTCAATATTCTTAAAAGTCATGTGACTAGTGTCAGTCTCTACCTTAAAAGGTCATAGAGACAATTTAATATGTATTGAACCTCTTTTAAGAGGTCACCTATCTAAAAAGACCACATTTTCTTTGTCCGAAAGATGACCTCTTAATACAGGATTGAATATAATTACTTGCCCATGTCAGGATCATGGCAATACGACTAAAGCGTATAACACATTGATAAATATCCATTAACATTATTGATTTGATTTTTGATTGATTTTTGGTGTTTTAACGCCACTTTCAGCAATATTTCAGCTATATCATGTCGACCAGTTTTAGTGGTGGAAGAAGCCGGAGTACCCGTAGAGAACCAGCAACCACGGGCAAAAAACTGGTAAATTTTATCACTTGCGCTGCGAGTCGAGTGCACCTTTTTTGTAATTTACAAAGCCGGGCGCGAACCCACGCCGTATTGGTGATGGGCTTGTTTGAGTTGTTAGGTAATCCAACTACCTAGCTCATTGAGCCATCCGGGTCTTCACATAAAAGTGAATGCATTTCCTAAATATATGATGTTAATATATTGACATATATAGAAATAGGCAAAATTGATACCTCTAACATAAATACGTGACCGCTCACTGTCCAGGCTAGGTAAAATAAAGTGGTGGAGTTAAACTTGTTTTATGATCCCAAGCTTCCCCGCTAACTATAACACAAATCTATATTTTTTCCTCAGGAACAAATAATTGCAAAGCATTGTGTTCACAAAGACCACCCTTGTCCTGGAGGTAAGTAGTACTGTATGTATTACGCGGGTGTGTTAAGGCTGTTTCACGTCGGTTTGTTTCATACAGTTGCTCCCCTTTGTAATGACGTTGCATCCATGGAAACGTACTCTTCATGAATGAACTGCCCGAAGGAAAACATGTGTTTCTGCAGATCTAATGCACTTATTCCTTGTTCGTTTTGTGACAGTAAGATTAACATATATATTTATTGACTATCCAGATTGTGAATATATCATTATTTTGAATACGTCGATTGTAATATATGATTTTTGGCGCTTGTCAGTCTTGCGAAGCTCCACCCCTTCAATGCCCATATTTGGAAATCGCCATCGCCAAAAAGCTTGTTTGTTGACAAATACGAGAATGATACACACGCACCTGTTTACTATCAATATGATACTTATGTAGCAGAATTTCACAAAAAAAGGAAAATGTACACATCGTCAGTTGCAGACAAATGATGCTGAGAGGTAAACCTTAGTTTAAATTAATAATGACAATCTCCTGAAGCACATTTATACTGAAAAAGGGGGTCGTATACTATACCTACCGAACTTGAAGAAAGCACATGGAGAATCAAAATAAGATACATAAGCCTAGAACTCTATCATGTCAATACCAACATTTTCGTGATCTTTTTTTTTAAGATCGAGATGTTTGATTTGCATGCAGTATCTATTTTTGCCACAGGCACAGGTGAATCAGACACCACCACCCCTTTTTTTTGCAAGTTGTGGAACACAATTTATAGAGGAATAATCAATATAATGACTATAATGAAGAAAACCATTAAAAAACGTTTGAATCTTTATACAAAAAATATCTTGATAGATTGGAGGTCCTGTTTATTTTTAGAATTTACATTTGTTTTCTTTACAAGTAACATACAATCTCCATAACTCCTTGGCTTGGAAAGGCAAATTGTCCATTCTGACAACTTGTGTAGGACCAATTCTCAATGCATACTAATAATCGACAACCAAAAAGTATGTATGTATTATCAGAGAATAACATTCCTTTTCAGAGGTTTTTTTTCCCTCAAACAAATCTTCTGTCAAGTTACTGGGGAGGATGACTTCAATTTCATCAACATTTAAGCTTCTGAAATATTTTTTGGTCAAAATTCATTTGCACATAACAGATTTGATCAAATAAACAACAGGCGAAAACTGATCTGACACCAGTTAGTTATTCTCTAAATCCAGTTTGTCTTTTTACCAAATAACAGATCATGGTCCATATAGTTATTACATAAAACCATAAAACCAAAACCTGAAATGAAACTTAATTATGTACATTGTAATTTAAATCCAATTTTTAATTAAAGGTGGGTGATCTGGTTGTGCTACAATATCACATTTTGATCAAAGAAATTTTTATTGAGACATATATTAAGACAAATGCTCAATTCCTTTTAATATACATATTGTAGTTTATTTAGTTATGCCAAAACATGTTCAGTAAAATTAAACCTTTACATAATTAAAAATTGCACTGATCAAATTGTATAAGCATTGATACCGGTATTAAGTTTTTTTCTTAGAAGACATACCTGGTTATGCATACATTGTACAGTGTACTGTTAGTGTTAATTCTAAAAAAAATTGTTTATATAAAACCCGATTGTAGAATGAATTTATACTGCAATTGTGTGATTTTGAGTACTAATAGACAGGTCAAATAAACTTAAGTGTTATTTAATCATTGTATGTTTTGACAATATATGTTGTAGGCATATACAATGTATATCTTACATTAATAATAATTTTAGAAGATGGTCAATATTCAGCATTTTCATTGGATTTACAAATGTAGTTCAGTAGCTGAGTATCATATTAACTCTCTCTGCACTGAGCTAAGTTCATTGTTATGCATTCAATCATCTTGGTGATATATTAAGGGTATGATAAATGGGCATCAAGGTAAGATGCTAAACATGTTATACATGTACATATTGATCTATTGATGAAACAGATTGATCTTCAGAGCAGCCATCAATTGATTTTCAAACCACTCAAGAAAGACAACACTATTCATCTCCTGGTGATGGTCACCATCCTTTGATTTGGCCAGAAACACTAAATCGCAGCCGTCAATCCTCACTTCGCGTACCTGCATGCAAAACAATCAAACGTTTGCCTTTACCCGAGGGTATTTTTGGGGCATCAGACCCATCATTCGGAAACCACATATAATCTGTGCAGTGATTTTGGTTAACCCATGTTTCATCCATGTACACGATATCATACCCTGCTTCCCTAAAAGATTTGATCTTTCTCAGATAATTACACCTATAATTAATACTAAACACTTGATCGTACAGAACTCTTCGATTATCACCTATTTTTTATAAGTATGTCTAAGATCAATGAGAGTTAGAGTAAGCTTAGACTTTGATATTTTAATAAAATCTTTTATTTCCTTATGTATTATGGAGACGGTCGTAGCAATTTTCCGTGAATATAAACCGTGGATTGTTCTTTTAATAACACAATGATCAAAGTCGTCAAAAAATTCAGCTCTTTCTTTGGGTCTATTTGACTTACAAGGCCTCTTACCATTCATAATACGGTGCACTGAAGTGTAAGACACACCCAAAGCTTTAGATGTCTTTTGATATACCCTATCAAATGTGACAATTGGCTTCTTCGTTGCCTTTTCCTTACTATAAAAGGCAAACAACTTTTTTACAAACTTTTGGCAATCCGGAGATAAGTCAGACTTTTTACCCATTTTACACAAAATGCAAAATATAACAATAATTTATGAGAGAAATGCTCGTTTATTTTGCTGTTCAACAATCTATAGTTTAAAAGATATTTGGATTTTTCGTTATTCTAATCAAAAAATTATTACTTTTTAATTTATCAATCAATACAATTAGCTTCTTGGTAAGCACATGTGTGTACTTGACAAATTAACATAACAAATAATAAGACAAGCTTAAAATAGAACCAAGTAATATATTCCTTTTAAACCATATAGTCGTGTATATAAATAATTGTTCATACAAAAGAAAAGATATTTTATTTAAACTTAATAAAGTAGATCAAGATCAAATACAAAGAACAGGATGTCTGTGAAAATCCTGTGTTCATCTTTCATTGTACATATCCCGGATGCAAGCCATATATGCTGATGTCTTGGATAAAAAGGTCAAAACTGTGCAAAGCACATCCTAGTACCATAAATTAAGACCAAATTATGAGGTATAATTCGTAATTGGATAAGTATTTCACCGCATGCCAACTTTTTAATCATCTTTCTTTATGATGGTTTCTTTTTAATATTTTAGGTAGAAGAAATAGTTTTTCATATTCTTGATTGATAGTTAAGAAAACGGGCTCCGTAAACTATTTCGTATAAACAAAATTAAAATTCTCATGTCAGTTACTGGGCTCCACAATAAAGCAACATATTAATATGCATTTAGCTTTTCTATTTTCTTTTTTTCCTTTCATATGAATTTCAAATATAAATATTTGGTGCGGACAGCAGGATCATGAACGCTCAACGATGGAAACTGGCAGAGCATCAGCATAACAAACCTGGATATTGCCGATGGCATAGTTGCCTGCAAATTCAATAAGCCATGTGAGGTAGAAATCACTAAATTAGGCCTGCGTTCAACAACATCGCAACTGTATAGCGAAATCCGTTCACGAAAATAATAAGCCGAATTGTTTTCCCTTTTTTTTTGGAAAATTTTACGTTCACGATTTATTGCTTATCATTGACTGTATCGAATTAATATTGATAAAGTGTCTGTGTTCAATATAATATCGTAAGTATATGTTGCGTCGGTAGAAAAAAAGTCACAATAAATTTTTTCCACATTTACTATTCCCCGAAAAGTGTGTATAATTATTTTTGCTTTGTTTTTGTTTTTGACGTTTTGTTTTTGTTTTTTCTTTATTTGTTTGTGTGTTTTTTTGTCTTGTTTTTGTTTTGATATTTATTCAAGACCTTGATTGAGAACCAAATTCGATTGATGTCTATGTATTCAATCCCAACTCCTTCTAATTATAAAGGAATGATTCTTAATGAGACCTTGATATATGAAAACCAAAATTTGACTCATTGATATTCACCCATCTAACTCTTTCTAATTAGAAAATAATATAAAAAAACAATGAATTAGCATTTACATTTAATTAATCATATCAATGATTGGAGCATTTATAAGTCATAAAACAAATAACATATGAAATATATCAAATCATAACGATATAATGATGAACATACAAACATTGAATATTTCCAGTTTAAAATTGTAAATGTTCATAATGTCAATTGTCTCTTAAGCACTAATATTGGTGATTGAGTCCGATGTTCCACCCAACTCCACACAAGTACTCGGCAATGGTCTTCTGGCCAGTAGTGAGGTCTCTGCATAGGTTCTGTAAACGCTCCTGGAGCTGAACATGTCTCTGTTGAGTACGCTTAGCTGGTGGATTACCGACGGCATCTTGCTGGATAATAGTACGGACAGTAGCTTCTTCCTTTTGACACCACTCGATGACACGCCATATAGACGGATGTCCTACCAGGTTGAAGAAATTGTTGTTCCAGCCCTCGCACATGTTGTTGGTTCTGGCATCACCGTTGACTGTGGCATCATGTACGTTCCAAATGGCTGGTGGAAACAGATGGGCTACGTGTTAAGACCAGACGGACTGCTTGATTTTGTGTTGGATTCTGCTGTCTAAGTCTACCACTGATGTAAGTTGAATCAAAGTAATCTAGGAGCTCAGCTGCCTCTGGTGGGTCATCAGGGCATAGTGTTCTAAGCAGATGAATACCATTGGTCAAATCAAGTACTGATAAAAAGACAAGACCATCCATCATACCACAGAACACTCTTGTAGAGAGGCACCAAACCAAGCTGCTGTATCTGTCGCCATGATGCTTGTGTCAGAAACAGCCCTGGTGGTTAATGTGGCAACCAAATACAGTTGTACTGCACGAAGAACTGCATCTTCAAAGTCTGAACATTGAAATGTAGGTTGCTGGCATGACAGTTTAAACAATAGACTGGAAGAGTTCCCTGTAAGTATCTTGACATTTATTTGGCAGGAACGCATATACTGCAGTGCCTGTTACATCTTTGAATGGAACCCGGATGGTGTATAGCTGTTTAAATGGGTGCGGAGGTACAGAGAAGGTACCGTCCATGAAGATGAAGATGGTCTGGGCATTGGCTAATCTTTCCAAACTCTCTGGTGAGTAGAAGACTAACATTCTGTTTTCTGCATTCTGGCCGTTGTCGTATTGCAGGAACTGTTGGTTGTTGTTGTGTACTCCTCAGGCAATCTGACATCTGCATAGGTGGCTGGGACTGGAGGAGTTGAACGCTGGTATCGAATTGTGCGTTTGGGGTTTTCTTCACGGGGCAGCAAGGCTTCATGGCATTTCTGGTTTTTGAGTACTTGATGCTTGTATCACTGGGAGCGTGATTGTGTGGCTGCCCAGGAGCTGGATTTTCATTCTGAAGTGTAGTGCTAAGGTTTCCTCTGCATCCTATGCTTGACCGTTTAACACACTTCCACCACTGATTGGTCTCCCTGGTAGCATGTTTGGTATACAGGTACCCCTGGTAACACAGCTTGGAACCACCTCTGTTGCTTGGTATTATCTCCATTTTCGCTTAATGATAGTGACAGTTAACTGTTTCCTTTTATACAAAAAGTGAAAGAAACCACACATTTTGCTCTGAATTGACTAGGGCATGGAATACACCAGGTATGGTTTCACCATATGTTGATGTTCAACAATTTCTTTCATAATTGTATTCTTAACTATTAAAAATGACCTATGTATGTCTCTGTATAAACATTATGACAATAGCAATCAAGTGGCTTCTTTTTATATATTACCTCTTTCCATTTAAATCATTATGGTTTGAGTCATTTATGAATTAAATACATGTACTAAATAAACAAGTGGGTCTCTAATCAGGAAGAATATAATAATTACAGTATAAACAAATTAAAGATTAAGGCATTGAAATAATTTTTACAAAAAACTTTAATTATCTGAAAGATGACATTATATATGTGACTTTTTTTCCGTGACTTTTTTCCCTACATTCTCTCCATATACTTTGTTATTGTCTGTAAGTGTACTGGTATAGTGTAAACGTAAAGGGTCTCCTTTCCAATTCAAATGGACTTACACCCGACGATCACCGCTACAATTTTTTTTCTATTATACTACGCCAAATTGACAAGAAAACGTAAAATGTTTCCCTTTTTATATAAACTTACAAAATAAGGAATAGAACTCTATATTTGAAAAGCTCAATTTTCATACACTTCGGTAAATTAATGACAATACCATTTATGATGAACAAAATCATATATTCTGTACAAATAATTATCTGTTTGTCCCATAATTAATTTCTACGCCTCATTGTGACATATATGACAATGCAGACTGTAAAGACTCTCGTGTATATAATTTTAGGAAGCTTATATATTCCAAATAAATATTAATGTTAGGCATATTAAACCTTTTAAAAATATGTTCCACGATATAGCGTGGAAATCATCGTGGAAAAGATTAATATGTCGTGTTCACCACACATATATTAATCTCTTCCACGATGATGTCCACGCTATATCGTGTTCAAAACACATATATTAATCTTTTCCACGATGATTTCCACGCAATATCGTGGAAAAAACACACCGTATAATAAAAGTTAATCCCTTCCACGATGATACCACCGCGGATGAAAAATATCAGTTTACCTGTTCCGTCGTGTTTTCATCGTGGAAAGGATTAATTTCCGTGACAGAATAGTGGGAAATGTAAAAAAAAACTACGCTGTTCCCTTTGTAGATAAACTACTATTGAAACAAAAGAAGTTGTACGTATTGCGGGATATTCAATACGGGCCGCTTCTTTTTTTTTAATAATACTGTATCTTATACTTAAAACCATTTCGCTTGAACAGTTGACTACAGAACGACAGGGATATAAATTCCTAACGGTGTATACGTGTATCACATTTCATTTCTTACATTAGCATTAGGGGAAAAGGGTGTATTTAACTCTTATAAAAAGATTTCGATGCTACATTTTTGTAACTGAAAAAAAAAATGCGCTCTGAAGCAGAATTTTTGTTCAAATCTCGATCTAGACACCTTTTCAAATAACATAGTTTGTACTTCATATCATTTAAAGGGGAGCTTATTCAAAATAAATCCCAAAACGGCTAATGATAAAAAAAAATTAATAGCAATAATAAATTTATGTTTGTAATAAACAATCCAAAGGGAACACATTGATGAATATTTTCCAAAATTTTTCAACAAAAAATATTCTTTATCTGTATGATATATCCAGTTGAAGGAAAGGAAATCTTAATTGACCTTCCCTACAATATTTAACTCAGTAGTCCGTTAGGGGCCTTCGTGGACGTGATCGTTTGGTAGCTGGATTAACAACTTCCTATGCAATCATTACCTATCACCAATAACGTTATGAGTTCGAATCTCGCCCAGGCGATACAACATTATGTTATAAAGTTTGCCAGTGATTTGTGGCAGATCCGTGTTTTTCTCTGTGCACACCGTTTTCCTCCACCAATAAAACTGACCCCCACGATATAACTGAAATTTGTTGAAAGTGGTGTTAAACATCAAACCCAGTAGTCCGTACGTTTATATTTTATTTATGTTTTTTTTTTATTGTATAGAACGCTGGGTTTTATGCAAATTCCCGATTTTTTTGTAGCATTTCTGAAATTGTAATTCAAATCGTTTGACTGTTCATTTCAATAACATGCAGCTAACTAAAGTTATAAATAACGTTTTTACCTGCATTAGAATGGAATAAACCCACAAAAAATAATGTACCATATATACTACAATGAAATAAATTTGATAATTGGGATAGTATAGTGGTGCGTGAATATGTCAACAGATAAGAACAGTTTTTTTGTAGATGCCAAAAGAGTTATCGGAATGCAATGCAATGGCCAATCGAAAAAGGAAAAAATGATAAACAGTGGTCTAAAAAAAACTACACAGAAAACTGAAGATTGAGCAACACGAATCACACTTAAAACCCGGACGGAACTCTGTCGGTGACAACTTGAGCCTTTAGTTGTACATTGTATGGCAGTTCCAGGTTTTGTACCATGATCCGCCAGTCTGATTGTACAAAATAGTTGAGTGCTACCAAAATCTGTCGAAAATAATTTAAAATAGTAAGAAACAGCAAATTTTCTTTATTTAACTATTTATCATAAGTTATGCCATTCATAATACATCTGCTCAAAATCTTTCCAAAATAAATGCTATGATTAATCCGCTTGTTGTCGAATCTTTAACAGTTAATAACACTACACGAAGAAGGAATATATTATATGTATAATTTTGTACCAAATAATTTTAAAGAGTGTGATTTAGATTTGAAGATTGCTTAAATATAGATAGACCTAGATATATTCATGATTCAAAATTTTGTACTTGGAGACGGTGTCTTTATCATTCTATTTTGTTCACTTAGAGGTAGTATTTCCCAAAATACAGGTACTTTAAAATGTTGATATGAAGTTCATCAGTATTGCAGTGTGAGTAACCAAACATCATGTACACCTTGTATAGGCTACACCAAGGTACATGCCAATATGGCTTGTAAACGTCCGTTGTATTTCTTAATATGTTCATAATAAAACTCTTTTCTTACGACTTAAAGACTTATACTTTTATTTTACATATAGTCGTCAACTAAATCTATACTTATAACAGGTAATACCACCCCACGCTGTACTAGTTAAACCTTCAATGTTTACACTGTCCAAGTTTTATAATTCAGTTCATTAGGTTAACGTTAGATACAAGCGTTTTTGTGATTCAAACGCACATGTAACCACTTATGGAACAGCAGCGTCACCAAATGGGAGAAGCAGTGAATGGTCCCTATTGCTGTTGTCTAAAAGCTTTTAACTATTTATAGTTTATTTTGTTGGTTCAAAAGCCCATGGAGATTGATACAGCTTTTATGTTATTTTGTTTATATGTTTGCAGAACTGAAATACAAATTATCTTGCTACTATTTAATGGGGAAAAAAATTGGTGTAAAGCTACAGGTATCGCTGTAATTCATTGCCCCTTTCTTCAAGTTTATTTAACCTAGCATACACACCAGTGGCGTAGCTTGGGTTTTTTTTCTAGCGAGGCAATTCACCGAGCGCAGCGAGGCGAAAAAATGCTAGGGGGGTGCGGAAATTGAAAAAAAAAATGGGCGATTGAAACGCATTTTCCCAAGTTTAAATGGATAATTTATGATTTCAATAATAACCGAAATAACACGCAGAAAACTATTTCGATATGCGTCAAATGACTGTGTTTGTGAATTTATTTCAGAACCTTGGGAGTGGCTACATGAAGCTTCTTCCCGAGTTTCAGATAGAATCTATATCTGCAATCGAAAAAAAACGAGAAGATAAAATAAGCTTGTATCTAAGAGCGTATTTAAGCCCGGCGCATTTCCACTTTCAAACTTTGGCACACGGCAACACACTATACTAAATTATGTAACATGACGGAGCCAAAAGTTCCCGTAAACGATTTCAATTAATGATGTAGAATATATTTTTATTACAAACTTTGACAAAGGTTTTTATTTCTCGTATTTTAATCAACTTTTATAATATTAATCACATTAATTTTTTTCTGCAAAAAAATCTAGTGAGGCAGTTGCCTCATTGCCTCAATGGAAGCTACGCCACTGCACACATAACGAAAACAATATTACATACATAACATTGAACCATATATATGTAGATATCAGCAGACTCAGTGCCATATTAACGCATGGGCACGCTGAGCAGTTGCCCGGGGGCCCCATGAGCATAGGGATCATATGCTAATCTTTGTATGCTGTGTGCGGCATGTTTTTTAATGTTTAAACACTGATATTTTTGGAAGTACCTATATAATAACTATATATTTAATTTAATCGACATTTACATTTATATTCCTGCGAATGGTTGTATAGGTAGCCGTCTCTGTGTACTGCTATGCCCGGGGTCCTATAATTCTGTTAAGACGGCCCTGAGTAGACTAGCTTTCCCCAGATTCACAAAACATATACAAAACAATGTAACCCAAGATTCATTTTTATTTAATTAAGATTTAATAAATTTAAATATTCCATCAGTTTCATCCGGTTCAAGTTCTAGATATAAAAATTTACAGGAATAGAAAACAGATTTGAGGGTTACGAGTGTTATCTGTTTTTTTTTCACTTCATCTGTAGGCCATTATAAAAAAGTAACATTTTATTTTGTAAAAAAGAGATGTGAGGGGAACAAAAGAAACAAATATATCATTACACATGCACACTCAGATATTCACTATGTTTGCAAATATATCAATTTTTGCCATTTTTTTTCAAAAGTATTTCAACTCAAAATATAATTTAACAACTTATTTTAACAGAGAGTTGTCGAATAATTCAATATGAACATCTACTGATATACCCAATACATGCAGAGACATAATTGTGTTATATGTCTCTGATACATGAATAAATAATACATGGATATTCAATATTTTGTTTTGTACATGACGCCCAGGACCAGGTACAAGATTGTGTGATACTGATAGTGATAGAAGTTGACATGGATAATTACACCATTTTACAATTGATTAGCAATCACCTCACAGAAACCTTTTTTTCATATATGAAATAAACAATTGATTAATTATCGAATCGACGACAAATTTAGTTTACTTTAATTAAATAAAGCTTAAAATTATATTGTTTTCATATTTGCCTTCGAGAGTTAACAAATATTGTTACCTCCCTTTATCGGTGCGCCGTATCACTTGAGTGTTTTATTGTTTTCGAAATTGATTAAATATTGAGTACGTACACTTCGACATGAAAGTTCTAGAATATACGCGTCAATACATTCACAGTTGAAAACATATTAATAAAGAGCAGATAATAAAGATATATGATTTTGCTACGAGACCAATGAAAAACTTGACAGAAGACGATGATTTACAATTTTACACCATTGGCCAACAGGAATCGTCAATTTTCCGCGTTTTATCTTTTCTTAATCTCCATTGTTGGCTGTATAGTAGCTCTCCTAGCACTTTTCTTGAACAAAAACAAAAAATCTTACAGAAAATATCCAGTTTTTAATTCAACTTTCACTCTAAATACTAGAACTTTTCGAAATTAGTTAAGGCACTGATTGTAGTCACGTGACCATCATTTTATCAACAGAAATCCACGTTGACTCGCACAAAGTTGAAACATTTTCACTTTCGAACATGTATAAATAATGGTTGCAATATGCATCAAATATTGTTATGTTTTACGCATTAATTTGTATTACATACCTGACCCCCCTTTTTTATTGCATGCAATCTTAGAAACATCCTTAACACACCTGCGTAGCTAGAATTCGTAGCTTTTGTAGGATTTACTTCAAACTGGTAACCATTAGATTACTAGATTATGAAAAGAAAATTCAAGCACACACAGTGATGGTCAACAATTTCACCAATATCTTCAAAACAAACAACCACGTGTGCCATACTTCATCCACCATTTTTGATAATCTCCGCCTTTTAATGAAAGCCAGGTACTGCTTTCTTTTCTCCCTCTTTATTTAAAAACTTTCGTGAAATTCAATTTTGTGAAATGTTAGACATAAACATATTCCGCCATCTTGTTAACCACACCTCTGTAATCTATTTTCTTTAAAAGCACGCGCGAATGTCCGCCATGATGGACGCATATGGTGGAGATTGACTCAGATATTTCGATCCCTTAGAATTCGACATAATATTACAATCTGTAAAGAGAAGTCAAAATAAACAAAACATGAAATTAAGTGACCAGAAAGATTGTTATATAAACCTGAAGTGAGACTAGATTTGGTTTAGGTTTATGGTGGTTAACGCCACTTGCAACAATATTTCAGTTATATCGTGGCGGTCAGTTGTATTGGTGGAGGAAACCGGAATACCTAGAGAAAACCACCGACCTGTCACAAATTACAGACAAACTTTATCACATGATAGTGTATTGAGTACACCTCGCCATGAACGGGGTTCGAACTCACATAGACACTGATTGCACAGGTAGTTGACTACCACCACGTCCCCAAAGTGAGACTATGAGTCTTGAAAGAGATATAAATACTGTAATCAGACGTCTGGCATGGTTATATTTCATTTTTTTAGAAATGAAAGAGGAAGTTTAAAACGTAATAAGATAATACAGTTAATTAATTATTATTCGTGAAATACCTATTTTCGTGGATTCATAGAAGAGTTTGAAGATACCAAAGGGAAGTAATCAGAATCCGTATATCGAGGAAGAACAGACAACACAATGGCCAAAAGAAAAAGTACAAAAGGACAAACAACGATCAACAAAACATACATATAAAACTAAAGATCGAGTAACACGAACCGCACTAAAAACCGGGGGTGAATTCAGGTGCTCCGGAAGGGTAAGCAGTTCCTGCTCCACTAGTTGGTGCCATCGTGTTAATCTAGTTACAATCCCCGTTATAAGTCGTGAATGAGGAAAAGGCCGGGAAGTGTTTACGAAAGTGGAACATATCTGTGGCCAGCAGGGGATTCACCAATTTACATGTTCACGGAAATACAATTTTCCCTCAAACCATAAAAATTGGCCTCCACAAAATTGTGAACGTAATGGGATAATGTATTAATGTACGAGATATATGAATTTGTTGTTGATGAATGTTTTTATTTTGAATATTAAGGTACAACCGGCGACCAGGGTCCAAAAGGTAGTCCAGGTGAGTGGCGCAATACAAATGCATTAAATAAGGGGGTTATGGTGTTTAACGCCACTTTCAACAATATTTCAGTTATATCGTGCATTAAATAAATTGATACTTTAGAATAGAACATGTTATAAAACAGAAGAGTGCTGACACAGCTTTAAAGTGGAAAATGGAGTTGCTATCGGTAAATAAATAAATTGTTTCAAGACCTAAATTTGTCACAACATAGTAGGTAATATCATAATATGTTTAAACAGGAACTGTGACAGAATGTTTTAGTACTATTAATAGAGTGAGTGGGTGAGTGATTGTTGCTTAACGCCAATTCAGTAATTTTTCAGCTATATCATGGCGAGAACAAGTTAATTTTCAATGAGGTGATGATGAAGTCCGCTTTGTACTAGACCAACACGCTGAGTTGGATTTTTATGGTGCTAGCTCACTGAAACAACAGTCCGCGGGTAGACATGTCGCTCCACTCGGTCACATTATTCTGATTCCGAGCCAACCAGTCTTTGCTCTTCCTCCTTAATGATGTGTGCTGTAGCGGAGAAACAACAAATACCATTTTTTGTCTTTGGCTTGACCCGACCGGGGCTCGAACCCACGATTTACCACACTCGAGGCGAGCACGTTAACCATTTCGCCACCGATGCGGTTACGCTTAATATAATCTAGCCTAAATTTTCCCAAAGTGTTCATTGTGGCGTTCGGGAATATGGTGACGTTCGTAGAATTCTTTTGTTAGCCACATGATTTGATAAAAATTGCTATGCGGCGTCTTTAGGTCAGCAGCATTATACAGTCAAACCTGCCTTAAAGGGCACCTCTATGTAACAAATCACTGTCTATAAAGGACAGCCTAATTTTGGCCATTGATGAGTGCATTCTCTATCCAGAGTTGTCGTTCCTGCTACGCTGCACAACATCTCTGTCAACGCTCATTTTACAACATTTTTGTAAAATTTAGAAACAGTAAAAAAAATGTACTTAAAATTGTTTTCATTATTGTAAATATCATTAAAGATGAAAATAAATCACTCATTTCGAATCAATTCTCTCTTAAACATGATTCTGTAATGATGTTGTAAAATGGGCGTTGTAGCGTAGCAGGAACGACAACTCTGGAAAGAGAATGTGATGAGTGCTGAATATAATTTTAACCTGTATATAAAGGGCAACTGTTCATAAAGGCACATTTTCAGGTTCCCTTGAGCGTCCTTTATTTACAGGTTTGACTGTATATAGCGCGCAAAATACCTAACCATGATATAAAATGGAATATTTATGAAAATAACACTGATTTTATATATTTTTCTTGACATTATAAAAAGACGGAAATCAAAATAAATGATAAACAAAATTGTGATTATATACATCTTTGCACTTTTTTTTCAACCAGCAGTCGTGTGGGATGGGTGGACCAGTGGGTAAGGTTTTTGAATTATGATCACAAGCGTAATATAACTGAAGTGGGTCCGTGCTCCAATAGGCACATCAAATGTCAAGTTTTCATGACCCTCTACCCAGGGCCTCCAAGAGAAATGATGCAAGGCGGAACAAGACTGCTTTGATGCCCCTTGGACAGACTTCTCTCAAAATTGAGGATTTGAGGTCCAATAAAACCTCTGGTAAACTTTCATATATGCTTTATTTCCTGTGCAGTAGAATGTCCAAATAACACATATATATTTTATACAAAGCTGTGACAAACATAATCACTTAATGCAGCAAGGTGTTACTTGTTAAGTTGGCCCTTCAGAGATTCACAGGCCCCTTCTTGGCTCTCCGGGTCCCGGACGGATGTACCGGCTGAACCCCCCTCTCATAGACCCTGCCTCTACCCAAGCCCGGGGATTTTATCAGTCAGTTCGTTATAACTGTAAGAGCTTTCCTCCTTAAGTTGCTTGCCCATGGTCGATGGTACTCTCCTGAAATATTGCTGAAAGTGGCGTTAAAACACCAAAAATAAAAAAATCAACCTTAAGGTAGGACAAACCAAATGAACTATCTGAAGATTTGCGTAATTTTTTGCACAGTTGTAGACTTCCACGATCTACATGGAAATATGAAATAAAAAATGGTGTCACCGTTTTTGTTTTCCCCGTTTTTTTGTCTCTAAATATTCCGATGTAGGAACGATAACTCGTGACGTAACTTCATTTGGTAACGTCCTACCTTAAAAAAAAATTGCTGAAAGTGACTATAAAACAACAATAAGCCAACACACCTCTCAAACAGTAGTTTATAATGTGCATATTAAGAACAATTCATTTCAAATGTCGTCATACAGGACAGAAAGGGGAGACAGGAGACAGTGGACCAAAAGGTGAAGCCGGTGTAAATGGACTTCCGGGAGAGAAAGGAGAGCCAGGTTTACAAGGAGCAATAGGAATGAAGGGTGAACAAGGTGACATTGGCGTCAGAGGACCACTGGGGCCCAAAGGTTCAAAGGGAGAGTCAGGATTGAAAGGGGATAAAGGTCTTCAAGGGATACGTGGACAGAAGGTAACGATTTTTCTAATTTATTGTGCAAGGTTCGCTTCTGGAACAAGCTTCATCAGTTGAGGCATAGATACCTGGATATTTACATCGTATAATGTTGACCTGTTGTGTGCACTAATTTAGATATCTACGTTTTCATTGAAATTTGTAGATCCATTTAAAATACAAACACAAAGGTACTCTGTGTTATAGATATAGAACCATTTAGCAATACTACCTCCCTCCCCCCGTCCGAAATCCTGAAAAAAAATATTTTGTGTTTATTTGCAGACCGCTCCTTATTTTTTTCAAGCTACTCTATCTGACTAGTACCAAATATGTCGATAAAATTGATTTTGGAAGATTTTATTTATAAAGGTAAATCTAGCAGATGGCTAGAAAAAAAAGGGTGATCTGTGATACACTGTAAAACATTTAACGTCAGCGACAGATCTATTGAAAACTACGAAAATTATCACAGATCACCCTTTTTTTTCTTTAAAAAATACCCTTTTATAATAAGTCTGGCCCAGTCACTAAATATTCACCCCCAATGTATACCATGTAATATTGTCCGGCATGTTTGTTTACTTAATACTGGACAGAATCGTCGTAAGATTTACCTTTATGACTGAAATCACTCATGCAAAAAGTTGTGTCTTACCAAAATTAGAGGCCACTTCCACAATAATCTTGCAAGGGGTATTTTTTATAACAGTGTTCAGGGCTATGGTGTTTAACCCCACTTCCAACAATACTTATGTTTTATTACCTAATTGTAAATTTTTTCTTGTTTATTAAGTAACTACATATTTTAAGATATTTTTGCATTTTTTGCTCTCCTGTGATCTATTGACGCGTCAATAGTCTTCAAGAGACTATTGCACGACAGACTATTGAACTGACCTTTGAACCTTTTTTTCATTGGACAACAAATTTCAAAACTTCAAAAATTTCAAAATTTCTAAAATTTCAAAATATTTCTAAATTTCTAAAATTTTCAGAAAATTTCAAAATTCTAAAATAATTTTTTTTTAAATTTAAGTTCAAAATTTCAAAATTTTCAAAACTTCAAAAATTTCAAAAAATTTCAAATTTCAAAATTTTCAAAAAAATTCAAAAATTTCAGCTTTCATAAAATTTCAAAATTTTAATATTTAAATAATAATAAAACATGTAATATAAAAATTTAGGACTTTTACTCTGTATTCCACTTGTTTATTGTTATCTAATTCAACAAATAAATCATTTTCATCAGTTTTTCTACAATATATGCATGAATATATTTAAGTCATGTTCGCTACCTTGCTTCTGTTTAATTAGGAAATAAAACAGTTATTTAATGGGTGTGGATGCAATAGACCAAACTATTTATCCTTCGGTGCTGGGAATGACTAAGTGTTCTATTGCATTCGGCCGTTGGCCTCATGCAATAGAACACTTGGTCATTCCCAGTACCTCAGGACAAATAGTTTGGTCTATTGCATCCACACCCATTAAATAACTGTATAATATTATGGAGAAAACCGAAGAAAACCACCGACCTGTGGCAAGTAACTGACAAACTTTTTCACACAATGTTATATTGAGGATTTTATAAGGCAATGCCCAGACAGTGTTGCACGTTTAGCGTACACCTTGTCATTAGCAAGATTCGAACTCGCAACTTTAGTGGTGATGGACACTGATTACACAGGTAATTGTAAATCCAACTACCATACAATCACGACCAAGACGGCTTCTATATTTTTGTAACAGATACATTACCTATACAATCAGTCCCTTTCATTGTTAAAATCATCAGTTAGATTCCCACACGTGCTGTGGTGTACTCGATACAACCCCATGTAATAAAGTTATTCAGTGACTGGGGTCAAAGTTGATAGGTGAAGGTTCACTCTGTATTACGGTTTCATCAATTAATAACACTGGTCACCACGATCTTGCTGTTGAAATTGGTATCAAACACCCATAGCCTAGCGTAACCTAAATATTCAAATAACATAATTATTTTGGGTTAGTGTTGTAATGTTTAATACCACTTTCAACAATATTGGAGTTATATCGGGGCGGTCGGTTTTATTGGTGAAGGAAACCGGACTACCCAGTGAAACCCCATTGACATGTCGTAAGTTACTGACAAACTTTATCACATAATGCTGTATAGACTACACCTCGCCATGAACGGGATTCGAACTCACAAATTTAGTGGTCAAGGCAAAATGTGGTCATATTCATTATCATTTCATATATTTTAAACCCATCAACACCATCTCAAGTAAATAAACTGGGTTCCTTTTAAAAAAAAAAGTCATTAGAACTGAGGACAAGGGACTCTTAACATGTTTACTTGAAAATGTCGATTTTATGTTCTCTTTGTTAATGTTTATTTGTATAATTTGTATAATTGTCACAAACTGTATTGTTTAATGACAATAACATTTTGAATTTGAATTTGAATTTGGAAAATTTATATATAATTTACGGGAAATTTAACAACCACATGACATATGTCTTGGTGAAAAAGACGTGAAGAAGAAAATGCGTTAGAACGTTGTAAGATGACGTCACACAAGAGTAAAGATTACCGATCAACTACAGTCACAAAAGGCCGTATCACTTTAATTTTATGGAATGAGTTATCGTCATTATTCAGGGTAGGGTTAAGGTGTTTAACGCCATTTTCAACAATATTTCAGCTATATCATGACAGTCAGCTTTATTGGTGGAGGAAACCTGAGTACCTGGAGAAAGCTACCGACCTGCCGCAAGTCAATGAAAAACTTTATCACATAATGTTGTATCGAGTACACCTCGCCTGAGCGGGTTTTGTATTTGAAAATAACTAGTATGAAATACGTTTTTATTTATTTGGAAGCAATTTACGTAGAATTAGAGAAGAACCCATCGATATGACAATAACGAAATACTTAAAATGCATAAAACGTAACATTTTCGATTTCTGAAGGGTACAATTTATTTGGAAACAATTTACGTAGAATTAGAGAAGAACCCATCGATATTACAATAACGAAATACTTAAAATGCATAAAACGTAACATTTTCGATTTCTGAAGGGTACACAAGGAGACAATGGTAAAGTAGGATTGAAATGAGACCTGGGCCTACCAGGAGTTCAAGGTCCTAGTGGTGATAGGGGAGTTCCAGGCGACAAAGGGTCTCCTGGTTCAAATGGTGATCCCGGACTGATGGGACCGCCCGGAAAAGACAGGAAGATGATAGCAGATGGTTGTGAATGTCTCAGTAAGTTAGGTCTATGTTCTCCCTGCAGTATATGTTTGTTTGTTTGACGGTGTTTAACCTCAATTTCAACAATATTTCAGTTATAACGTGGCGGTCAGTTTTATTGGTGAAGGAAACCGGTTGACCCGGAGAAAACCACCGACCTGTCGCAAGTCATTGACAAACTTTATCACATAATGTTGTACACCTCGCAGCACTGATCGAGATTCGAACACACAACAATCAGTGGCATAGGCACTGATTGCATAGGTAGTTGTAAATCCAACTACCATACTATCACGACCACGACGGCCCCTCCCTGCAGTGTACAAAATCTATGATAATTTGTTCCAGCTGGGATAATGATAGACCATGGTCACTTGAAATCCAAATAATAACATGCAATTGAAAAAGAAATAAAACAAATCAGTACATTTTGTATAATGCATTTTTGAGCAAAAATGTAAACACTGACCGCAGAACGAGAGCGGAGAGGGACATGTTTAAACTACCTTCATGAACGCATGACTTTTTGTTAATCGATAAAGATTAAATCTACATTTCATTCATAGATTGGACGTTTCAGGTCTTCTTTTGTTGCAGACATTCGTATTCAGTGTGATGTTACGGTTTCCATGGTGATGTATTTCGCAGTCAATCATTTTTTTTATGAATACAATATCAAATTTTGTTTGATTTTTCTTTATTTTTATTTCATTATTTGGATTTCAACTGATTATGGAGAAATTAAATAAACATCAATTATGTCTCTTTCAATTTAGTACACTTGTGGTACAGTGCCATGTTATACGTCTGCGCAACTAACGATTCCGATGGCGACTACATGGTGGAAAAAAAATGTTTCTCTATGTAAATGTGGTATCATAAGAAAGATAAATCATTTTTCTTTTCGACCATGTAAAAAATTTAAAATAACAAGAACAAATAACCCCCAAAAAAACACAAAGAAAACGAATGAGAAATGATATACATACCCTACGTTTTGTGTTGATGTTGACATGTTTTATAACTCTGCGCATAACTTCATGTAACAGACATGGAGGGTTTGGAATGAAAGAAATTGGCCGAAATGTCAGTGACGAATACATTATTTGGTAGGTGGGAGCTAGCTGCAGCAGACGATATTTACATTATAAACGGAAACGGGTGCAATATTGGAGGGCAGACGTACAATACTTATCAGTAAGTGCCAGAGACATTAAATTTTACCAATGTCCGTACGTCCAGCTTTGCTTTCCGTCCAATAACTTACGTTTACACTTTAGCAAATCATTTGAAATTCCTATGCAGTCAAACCTGTCTATAATGAATAGTTCATATACTCTTAACCTGTATATTTAAAGGACAACCGCTCATAAAGGGCACATGTTCGGATGACATTGAGTGCCCTTCATAAACAGGTTTGACTGTACTAGATCAGATTCATAAGAGGAAGGTCAAGGTCGATTAATTTTCTTTAACTCTTTTCAATTCTGGAGTTATGCCCCTATTTAATTTATCAGTTCGCGTGGACATTCCCGTGTAAATGAATGAAATATTTCACAGGAACATTCCATAACTCAAGAAGATCCAGTAGATACCTTCGTGTTTCTCTACCATCACAGGACTTCCGAAGTTTAAGAAGGATGTAGCTAAAGATATACACGTACAATACGGACACAACTTTACACTACCATGTATTGCAACCGGAAATCCAAAACCTACCGTACATGTTGAAAATGTTACACGGAGACGAGGCTTTATAAAGGTTGATTCCAGTACAGGGGACCAGCTTAATGTATTGACTAATTTTGGACCACGTGATCTAGGGAAATATTTATGTAGAGCAACAAATATACTTGGTTCAACAGAGCGTGTCGTAAATGTGTATCATGGAGGTAAGTGCTAGATAATATGCGTGATTAGTGTTAAAACAATATTTTAGCTATATCATCAAGACCAATTAGATTGAAAGAGAAATACTAAAATCCATGACGAAAGTACTGACCTGCCACAAGTCACCAAAACTCTATGTCATATACTGTTGAATCAAGTACACTTCGTCATGGATGAAATTCGAACAACTAAGCTTTTGTTGTGATAGCCGCCGACAATTTCCGTAACAGAGACTTTATTTCCCTTAGAGTACAAAAATGAAATTTGAGATGAAGTATATATATATATATATATATATATATCCTCTGTTTCGAAGATTAAGACATTGTTTGCAAGTGCAGTTGTCAACCAAACTTCCACACGATGGTAGCCACAACGAACCCCTCCTTAGCAATACTATTTATGCATGTATGGTATAAATATAAATATTTTGATGACACATTTGTGAGATCTGGGTTCTCATGAAGATAATTAATGATCTTTTGTGTTGTTATATAATTATTTTATATGTGATTGTTTTAATTTTAGCTAGTAATTAATAACAAGTAATCATGTTGCTATAGTGATTCCTTTGTCAATTCTGTGAAAGTTTTTGATATTTTGAGAATAAGCAAATCAATGCATGTTTTATGCCTACCGTTCCGGAGCACATGAGTTCACCATCCGGGTTTTAGTGGGGTTCGTGTTACTCGATCTTTAGTTTTGTGTGTATGTTTTGTAGATCGTTGTTTGTCCCTTTTCTTTCGGCCATTGTGTTTTCTGTCCTTCTTCGATTTGCGCATTCCGTGTATTGAAACTCTTCTTATTACAGGTTCTGCGAAACGCTAAATAGTTCGAGGGGTCCGGGTGGCTCAATGAGTTAGGTAGTTGTAGAGTCCGGGTGGCTCAATGAGTTAGGTAGTTGTAGGGCCCGGGTGGCTCAATGAGTTAGGTAGTTGGATTACCTAACAACTCATACAAGCCTATCACCAATACGGCGTGGGTTCGCGCCCGGCTTTGTAAATTACAAAAAGGGTGCACTCGACTCGCAGTCGAAGTGATAAAGCTTACCAGTTGCTTGTCCATGGTCGGTGGTTCTCTCCGGGTACTCCGGCTTCTTCCACCACTAAAAACTGGTCGCCATGATTTAGCTGAAATATTGCTGAAAGTGGCGTTAAACACCAAAAAATCAATCAAACAATCAACTAAATAGTTTGATTTCTACCCAACTCGCTGTACTTTACCAGTGCCAGTCAAAAGTCGTTGCCTAAGTTGGCACATTCCTTCCTCGTTTCTATGTTATTGTTATTTTGAAGAACTATTTCAATTTGTGAATATCCATGAAATATTTGTCGCTACACACTGTGTATCAACACTGTTTCAGTACTATTTGCTTATTTCTATTTAGAGATCTTAATACAATGAGGTGAAGGTTTGAGTTACTTTCCGCGGTTTGACCCCGCCACATATTTGTACATGTACATATTCCAAGCAAGGGTCTAGATTTCAATTGACTTCTGTGCTGGTAATTTCTGTGTTTAAAAGTATGAGGTTTGCCAGATAGAAGATATGTGTTGTGGTTGGGTATACTATTAACAATTACTATTACAATGCCCAAATTTAAACACCACAATACTGTTAATAGCTACATAATGGTTGTATATTTGTTCGTAGAGGCACCTGTGTTTACCACCACACCAACGAGTCTAGAACTGCGACAAGGAACCACTGTCGAACTTACTTGTTTAGCTTCCGGTCCACCGATTCCACATTATAGCTTCTTCCACGACGGCCATCTTTTAAATACAACACTGCGATATTTTATCAATAGAGGCCATCTCACAATCCGAAATACTATTGGAAGCGACAGTGGACAATACCAATGCCAAGCAGAAAACGAGCTTGGAAGTGCCATGTCTTCGACCTGGATGTTACAAATTGTTTAAGATGAAGAATAATTAATGGAAATCTGTTGGTCTTTTTTCATTAAACATTTTGACGTTGGTTCCAGGTTTGCTTTAAATCATTGCGAGGTGGATTTTGCGATAACGTTTGTCAGTGACTTGGGACAGGTCGATGGTTTTCTTCGGGTACTCCGGTTTCCCCCACCATTAAAACTGATCGCCATGATATAAGTGAAATATTGTTGAAAATGGGGTTAAATACCATAACACTATCCCTAATTTTAAACATCAGTTAGCAGAATACTCTTCACTTCCATCACAATGGTTGCTAGGTTCCAGAGCTTGTGGTTCCCATCATGATTTCCTTGACAGAGGGTTGCTGATCACAAGGAAGCTAGGGTTCCTAGTGGTTGAGTTGAAGTCATCACTTCGAAAGTTTTACGTCGTCGCCATGACTTGATCAATCGTTACGGAATATGTTCGGTTTGTTGTTACCACAATACAGTCCTTTCCTCATTCACGACTTACTGTGAAATCATTAGTAATCGTGAGGTTGCGAAACGACTTACGGGGCGAATGGGACGATTCACGGGGCGAACGAGATTCGGGACGAAACGAATCCCGTCCGCCCCATGAGTCGTTTCGCCCCTATTCTCGTTCGCCTCGGGTCTTTTCGCCCTCATTTATTAATAGTGCTTTAAAAATTGAAATATGGAAAATACCATTGCAAATATTCGTCTTTTGGATGTTGTAAGGCTTGTTCATGGGTACTTTATTTTTGTCTTCCTCATAATTAACATGCTTTCTTGACGTGTTTAATATTATGTATGGCTTCACTTTCATTGTTCGACACCTGATTAAATGTGTAAAATGTCTTTGTTCACTTTCGTTGTTTGACACCTGATTAAATGTGTAAAATTTCTTTGAACAATACAGTAATAAATTAGTATGTATGTATTGTGTGTTCTACATGGCTTCAACCTATCAGTTAATTTTTATTGTTCAAAATCGCTTCATTAGGTCAATGGTTATCATATCTTTAAAATCCACCTGTGATGTAAATCTATTGTTAAAACTCTCCATTATATTTAAGGAATGGAGAGTTATTGTTCTCTGTACTTTTAAGGTCCCACAAGGGGCAAACCATTTAATACTTTGTACTTTTAAGGTCCCACAAGGGGCAAACAATTTAATACTTTGTACTTTTAAGGTCCCACAAGGGGCAAACAATTTAATACTTTGTACTTTTAAGGTCCCACAAGGGGCAAACAATTTAATACTTTGTACTTTTAAGGTCCCACAAGGGGCAAACAATTTAATACTTTGTACTTTTAAGGTCCCACAAGGGGCAAACAATTTAATACTTTGTACTTTAGATACTATACACAGACTTTTTTTCTTTCAAGATTAATAATTAATCAAATTGATAAAGTACAATGGGTGGATTTTAAGTTGGAGAATGTCCTCGTATCTCTCCATTCCTTAAAAACAATGGGCCTCGGACCCTTCGGGACCTCGGCTTCATTATTTTTAAGGAATGGCGAGTTACTTCGACATTCTCCTATACGTATTTCAGAGCATGAATAATATCTTTTTACAGCTTGTTCATTTATTATTTGTTTTCATTTCTTTCCGTCTTTATTTTTTCGCTTCATTTTGTATATGTGTGCGTTTGTATTAATTACATATAGATTCTCCTGTTGCCCGTGAGGTACGATATTTCTCCACTAAAGAGAGTTAAATTCAAAATTTTAACCACAAGCCGCAAGGTGAATGGTTAAAATTCTAAATTTAACTCTCGAGAGTGGAGAAATATCGTAACCCACATGGGCAACTGAAGGAGAATTTGTTTCTCCCATTATTTAACATAGACATGCGGAAAAAGGCACGAGACATTTTAATCCTCTAGAGGATTACAGATTTTTTCCACCACTGGTTCAGCGGGGTTAAAACGCCGTAATAATGGGAGAAAGCTGTTTTCAAGGTTTTACCAGAAATAGCATGAATAGCAGTGTTACATCATAGGCAGACCTGATATTGTCTTTTTTTTTTCGGTTTGTACAGGGCTCGAAAATATCTTGAGGGTAGTTACTAAAAAAAATAGGTCGATGGGGTAATTGGAAACACAAATATGACAAAAAAAAATTCTAAGCAAAAAAAAAAACATTTAGGTTTTTTAAAATTTTATTTATATCATATAACAACTTTATAATAAATTACAAAACAGTGTAATCGCGTAACATAGAATGAATAAAAGTTCATAAACACACAAAACGAAGTCTTTACATGTCCGGAACCCCGTACAGATGGCCGACAGTCTTCAGGAAGTTGGACGTGGTTATGTCATTTGCTTCGTACTTGGACCAGGCATCCTTGAGACGTTGTTGCAGCTCTGTGTAACGGCGATCTATGTCCCGGTTCAGGTCTTCAACAGCTACACTTGCATATACCAGTTGCGCCTCTCTTCTTAGTTTGAGGATCAACTTGTATAAACCGACACCTTGTGCTGTGGCTTTATTGTTTAGTCGGTTGTGCCAACCTGCAGAACAAGACAGACATTTAGTAATTATAGATTTAATGTAAGGAAAATATCTTATACACAACCACAATAACATTATAAATATATCAGACTATTGGTTCATTGAATATAGGAAAAATTCATATTTTACCAAACGTTTCTTCAACACAGCAAATCTGTTGGTTCAGCTGGTCGGGTCTTTGCAAGGTGTCTGTTTGTGGACCTCTTTAAGTACAATCGTAACTACTAGGCCATTCTCGCTACCCTGCAAATAACCTCGTATGCATTAGGCGTAAAAATCGCACTACTTTTCACATGTTAGTTACATGAAAATTTGATAAAAGTTATATTTTAAACAATTTTCTATATTTCAATTCAATTAAAGTTTTAATTAGTTTTGCATGATTATATTTTACTTAGTATGTCTTCCATATTGGATTTTCGTGGAATATATTTTTGTGCGGCTTAACTTAACTTCCGGCAAACAATTTAAGAAGAATTTCTACTATGTACGTACGAGGTAATGTGCAGGGTAGCGAGAATCGCCGAGTAGTTACGAGAATGGCCGAGTAGTTACGAGAATGGCCGAGTAGTTACGATTGCTCTTAAGTAGTGACTGCTTAGGTAGAAGGAACTGCTGGTCTTCAGGAACGTCTAGTAGTACGTCCTCTACCGCTTCCATGGCTGGTCTGTGTTTCTGTATTGACGCATGTACTTTTGCCTACAAGATCAAAATACATATTAAGAACTATGTAAAATCTATCTATCTATGGTAAAGAACATCATTGTTACATGTATATCACATATTTCTTTTTTTTAATTATAATGTCAGCAATTTAAATACAATCAGAAATCGTCTGGTTCTCTAACGGCATGTACTTTAATATTATTACTACGCTATACTTACCTTAGCAGACAAATCTTTCTGAAGCGGCAACTTAAGATCTGGTGGGTGTTCGTGACGCTGTGGTCCTTGGATGAAGTGGTCACCATTTTGGGTCACTGTTGGAACGTATGCTGCACGTCCAACTAGTAGAGGACTTGTTGACTCTTTTGACACCATAGGAATAACCGTTGCTGGACACCTAGTAGTTTACCACCTCTCTTGCTTCCCGACTCCAAAACCTTGAATGTGATGGGTTGGTCTGGTATGATGTCTTCTGGTAGGTCTGGGTCTGCGTTGATGGACCTGGAATAAAATGGAATAAGTTGTTTTTTCTCTCTCAAATTTTACCTATTTTACAGTTGAAAGGAATTTGTTGACGGCCAACGACACCTACTGTTTGCTACCCAGTTTCAACTGTAAAATTTAAGAATATGCCATTTGTATATAAACATTTATATTCTAAAAAGACCTTATACAAATAAATCAAATTATAATTTATTTAATACAAGTTTTGCATCACCTACTGTAAAGACGTAGGATATCGGAATTGTCGGTTGGCCAATACATAATAAAACAAAACATTAGTAAAATTAAATATTCTACTAGAAAAAAACTAAGTGAAACCAAATGAACATAAAACAATCATAATTCTTGACACAAAAAATAAACAAAAATAATACAAACAAAAATACAAAACATGCACAAAATGAAATAAAATTCACACAAAAATAATAATAGAAATCAACAATCAATTTCAAATTTGCATACCTTCAGTTCAGTTCAGTTCACTGTCAAAAAGCAAAATATTCAAATGAAACCAAATTATTTTCAAGTATTAAATTTAATGTTCTTGGTAGCTGAACAGATAATAAAATAAATAATGATATGCTTGCAATGTTATATACTTCAAGTTAAGTTCTGATTCAACAAAAAATTAAATTAAGAACTCTCACTTCAGATACTCAACTGTTGACTTCCGGTATACAACTTCTATGACATCCGGTTCACAACCACGGACTATAACTTCCGGTTTACGATTTTGGTTTTCAACTTACGGATCACAATATGTGGTTTCCAACTACAGAATAACTTCCGGTTTACAATATCCGGTTTCCAACCATGTACTAACTTCCGGTTCTCAATATCCGATGTACAACCACGGACTTACTTCCGGTTAACAACTACGGAATAACTTCCGGTGTATAGCCATGGACTAACTTCCGGTTCTCAAAGTACGGACTATACCTTCCGGTACTCGACAACTTCATTGAATATTATACCAGCACGCAACATCTACCATTTATCCAAACAGTTCTCGAAACCAAATTCAACATGACGACCAACCCCTAAAAGTATACGAAAATAATCAATATTTTACCTTTTATATCAACAGAACTTCAGTTATTTCATAAACCTGCGGTGTGTTCGACTGGTAAATACGACTGAACGAAAATAAATAAAATGACTTACCTGAGTGGAAATAAACGTATCCTGTGATAATTCCATGTCCTGTATTTGACAATTATGAACTTTCACCAACCATTTATTCCGTGTAAGACATTTAAGATCTATCCTCGTCCAGTGTTCAGTGCGGTATATCTGGTATACCGCGTGTGTCCTACCTCAACTGACCAGTCACGTGATTTTGTTTGGCGGGAACTAATTACCTGTAATTAGCTCTCGATAGCTGGATTTAAATACCTACCTGCATTGATTTTTCCAACTTATCGTATGTTATCAGACTGGCTAAAATAAACGTAATTAAATGATAAAAAATTAAAAGACAGTTTGTTACACCTACAAAATATTAAAAGCTTTAAAATTTATTTTCAATTATTATTTCAGAACCTTTTTAGGCAATACGTTAGAGTATTGGAGTTGACCTACTGTTAAGCAATTTTTCATATAAATTATAAATAGTATATATAAAACATACATATAGTGTGCCATATTTTAATATCCATCATTCCTTTTTGTATATTAAGAATAATAAATTTTGCAGTCAAATTGTTAAACTCGTTTTAGGTTAAGAAGATAAAGAAAAATCACTTACCAGTATTACACAAACGATGCTGCCACTGGAAACAAGATTCACACTCTAAAGCGTGCTGTCGAGGTCAAACCTCCTGATCACAAACTACACAAGGGAATGACATTTTGATTAATGAATCTTGTGACATAGCACCCTTTTTTTTATACATACTCACCTAAAGATCAAAGAATTTCTCAAACTTAGTATATTGTTACAACACTTTTCTCAATATGCACAAGTTTGCAAAAGCTTGGGTCGGACAGGTTCCTATGAAAGCACGTAGCAACAACAATTAATTAGTAATCGACAGATCAAAGAATAAAAATAATTACAATTTTCAATTTTTTATTAATTTCTCTTTATTATTTTTTGGCAGTTTAATTAATAATAATTGACCAATAATTATTAAATATTATAATATAACATCTAATCATGATGATCTTAACTCCATTGTTTATCATATATTTTTATTATTTTTATTTTATTTTTACGTTATTTTTTTTGTATACAACTAATGAATAAACAAATTACCAAAAAAAATGTCGAAAAAGACTTCATCTAATATTATATAATAGCGATTAAGTGGGGCATATCGACCCGGGGCGAACAGGTAACCGGGGCTAATATTGTTTACATCTGGATTGTCTTTTGTTTGTATTGTTTACATCTGGATTGTCTTTTGTTTATATTGTTTACATCTGGATTGTCTTGTTTATATTGTTTACATCTGGATTGTCTTTTGTTTATATTGTTTACATCTGGATTGTCATTTGTTTATATTGTTTACATCTGCATTGTCTTTTGTTTATATTGTTTACATCTGGATTGTCTTTTGCTTATATTGTTTACATCTGAATTGTCTTTTGTTTATAGTGTTTACATTTGTATTGTTTTTTGTTTATATTGTTTACATCTGGATTGTCTTTTGTTTATATTGTTTACATCTGGATTGTCTTTTGTTTATATTGTTTACATCTGGATTGTCATTTGTTTATATTGTTTACATCTGGATTGTCTTTTGTTTATATTGTTTACATCTGGATTGTCATTTGTTTATATTGTTTACATCTGGATTGTCTTTTGTTTATATTGTTTACATCTGGATTGTCTTTTGTTTATATTGTTTACATCTGGATTGTCTTTTGTTTATATTGTTTACATCTGGATTGTATTTTGTTTATATTGTTTACATCTGGATTGTCTTTTGCTTATATTGTTTACATCTGGATTGTCATTTGTTTATATTGTTTACATCTGGATTGTCTTTTGTTTATATTGTTTACATCTGGATTGTCTTTTGTTTATATTGTTTACATCTGGATTGTCATTTGTTTATATTGTTTACATCTGGATTGTCTTTTGTTTATATTGTTTACATCTGGATTGTCTTTTGTTTATATTGTTTACATCTGGATTGTCTTTTGTGTATATTGTTTACATCTGGATTGTCTTTTGTTTATATTGTTTACATCTGGATTGTCATTTGTTTATATTGTTTACATCTGGATTGTCTTTTGTTTATATTGTTTACATCTGGATTGTCTTTTGTTTATATTGTTTACATCTGGATTGTCTTTTGTGTATATTGTTTACATCTGGATTGTCTTTTGTTTATATTGTTTACATCTGGATTGTCTTTTGTATATATTGTTTACATCTAGATTGTCTTTTGTTTATATTGTTTACATCTGGATTGTCTTTTGTTGATATTGTTTACATCTGGATTGTCTTTTGTTTATATTGTTTACATCTGGATTGTCTTGTTTATATTGTTTACATCTGGATTGTCATTTGTTTATATTGTTTACATCTGGATTGTCTTCTTTATATTGTTTACATCTGGATTGTCTTTTGTTTATATTGTTTACATCTGGATTGTCTTGTTTATATTTGGATTGTCTTTTGTTTGTATTGTTTACATCTGGATTGTCTTTTGTTTATATTGTTTACATCTGGATTGTCTTGTTTATATTGTTTACATTTGGATTGTCTTGTTTATATTGTTTACATCTGGATTGTCTTGTTTATATTGTTTACATCTGGATTGTCTTTTGTTTATATTGTTTACATCTGGATTGTCTTGTTTATATTGTTTACATCTGGATTGTCTTTTGCTTATATTGTTTACACCTGGATTGTCTTTTGTTTATATCGTTTACATTTGGATTGTCTTGTTTATATTGTTTACATCTGGATTGTCTTTTGTTTATATTGTTTACATTTGGATTGTCTTTTGTTTGTATTGTTTACATCTGGATTGTCTTTTGTTTATATTGTTTACATCTGGATTGTCTTGTTTATATTGTTTACATCTGGATTGTCTTTTGTTTATATTGTTTACACCTGGATTGTCTTGTTTATTTTGTTTACATTTAGATTGTCTTGTTTATATTGTTTACATCTGGATTGTCTTGTTTATATTTTTTACACCTGGATTGTCTTGTTTATATTGTTTACATTTGGATTGTCTTGTTTATATTGTTTACACCTGGATTGTCTTTTGTTTATATTGTTTACATCTGGATTGTCCTTTGTTTATATTGTTTACACCTGGATTGTCTTTTGTTTATATTGTTTACATTTGGATTGTCTTTTGTTTATATTGTTTACATCTGAATTGTCTTTTGTTTATATTGTTTATATCTGGATTGTCTTTTGTTTACACCTGGATTGTCTTTTGTTTATATTGTTTACATCTGGATTGTCTTTTGTTTATATTGTTTACATCTGGATTGTCTTTCGAGATCTAGGTATCAAGAGGAGAGTGTTGTGAACAATTTACCTGTTTAGTCCTGCCACACTATTGTATTTGTTCTAACCAGTACCTGGATTTCATACGACAGATGTTCTGGACTTTTTTTGTGTTCAATGGATTGACGTGAGAGCTTAGTTCTTCGGTTTGTTTTATATTGGTGGAGTTGTTGACAATTGACACAATTTACTGTTTATATGTGTAGTCTTGCCTTTTTTGTGTTCAATGGATTGAGGTGAGAGCTTAGTTCTTCGGTTTGTTTTATACTGGTGGAATTGTGAATGCATTATTATTGGTCGAATGCCAATATTCGTGAATTTCCTGGATAGTATCAACCAGGAAATTAAGGATTCATCAGATTTATATCAATTGACTGTAATAGGGGTTCATCAATTTACCTATCTACGAAAGGGCCCGGATGGCTCAATGAGTTAGGTACAATGTAGTTGGATTACGTAACAACTCATACAAGCCTATCACCAATACGGCATGGGTTTGCACTCTGCTTTATAAATTACAAAAATGGGTGCACTCGAATCGCAGCCACAAGTGATAAAGTTTACCAGTTACTTGCCCATGGTTGGTGGTTCTCTCCGGGTACTCCGGCTTCTTTCACCACTAAAACTGGTCACCATGATATAGCTTAAATAATATACATTTTGTAATAGGGGTTCATCTATTTACCTATCCACGACTATACATTTTATGTTTCAAACCACGACAATTGGTATCTACGAATTTAAATTAGTTTGATTACCATTAAATAACAAATAACAAAAATAGAAATTTATCATATAAATGTATTCCAATATATATCAACATCTTTCATTCTATTTATACCTTTACACAAAGTAACAATTATACAATAGTACACACACACACATATACACTTGTATATACAAATTTTTAACAGATCCATTCACATTCGGGTAACTTCCAAACATAATATTATATTGTACATTTTGTATATTGCATAGCTATACAGATATGTTTTTAAGTATGATTAAATATTAGTATTGTACGATATTACTTCGGGATTTCCCGTAAATAAACGGAAATGACCGAAAATTCCCGAATGTACACCGACAATACTGCTTTTATTAATATGTATTATATAATCAGTCGTATCACGTGATATCTGACTTCAAGATAACAAGTTGCGACTTGTAAATGTGCACACACATAGCAATTATATATAAAAAAAAAAGTTAAATAAATATAATTTTCAAATTGTAATATTTATTAATAAATTTAATAAAAAAAATGTATACCTATGGCCGATCTGTAAAGACAGATACTTATTTTTATCACCAAAAACGTGCATTGATAATGAGACAATTATGTTTCCTTTATTTATTAATATTTTGGCATTGAGCATTAGAACTTCTTAGTCAGTGGACATACATATAAATATTCGTCACTTTCGATTTCCCCTTTATATATCATATAAAACCACATCTTTTTGAACAAAAAATATGCAAAAATGAGGTAATTTCTTGACAAAATTTGTTGATAATTTCACTCACAAATGCAAACTGTCCTGAAGGTTTTCTTAATTACTTTCAGATTATGAATTAAGATTTTTAAAAATGAACAAGTTAAAAAAAAACTGATTGTAAAGGGCACACACCACTTAATAATTATAAGAATTGAAGATTGTGTTTTAAACGTTAAAAGTGGAAAACTATGAATCAAAATATCATTTTAATATTTGGCATCACTGACTTACCATAATATTTATTTTGTGCTCAAACCTTTTAGAAGATTTGACAAAAAATTGCTGATTTCAGGAGAATTTTTTTTTTTAAGAAAAAACATGGTTTAATATGAAATATATTGGAGAAAATCGAAAGTGAGGATATTCTTGTTTTGATTAATTAAAAAATAAAGTTGACAAACTACATTCAATAAAATAAAGATCTATAATTGAGACATATTACAAAATTATGAAAAAAATAATAAATACAAAATTTCCTAAATTAAATATATTAAAAAATATATTTCACATTTTTGAAAATGGAATATAGTCCAGCATAATACTGACAAAAGATAAAAGGAGTACCCAGAGAAAACCACCGTCCCGTGTGTCATTAACAACCTAAATAACCAAGGTTGTATAGAGTACGCCTCCTTTTTTCCCCTCCACGTGTGGGTCTTGAATCCACATACGCTCGCGTCCCTGTAATCATATCACTTCCTGTATATATTTTAGCTATGTGAATAAATTTTCTATTTATAGTTCAAATATTTAAATAAATTATTCTAAGCTCCTCCCACTTTTAAAACAAAGACATGGCTGACAGGAAGCGTATCAAAGTCTATCAAAATTAAATTAAAAAAAGAGTGGAGTGAGAGACCGAGGGATAAATAAATTCAGAAGAACCTTGATATCATATCTTGAACTCGGATAAGTTGAACTTGGATAGCTCAAAATATCGATTAATTTGCATTAAAATACATTGGTTCCTTGATTTCGACACAACCACAACGTGGTTCAACTGTATATAATGTAAACATATAAAAATATTAATGATGAACATATGAAATATTTACAAATGTATAATAAATGAATTTGGGGAATGTATTTAGTAATATTGTATCTCTCTATATAAATATAAAGAGATCCATTATTTTCTTAGGGTCCATTGTGACATTGATGATATGTTTTTTCAAGGGGCTAAATATGACATGTTTTTTTCCGAGTGTCAATAGTGACATTGAGAATATGTTTTTTTTTCCCGAGTGCCAATTATGATGTTGAGGACATGTTTTTTTCTAGGGCCAATAATGACATTGAGGATATGGTTTTCTAGGGTCAACAATGTTGTATTTTTCTGAGTGCCATTAATGACTTCTAAGATATGTTTTTGAGTTTGAATTTGAATTTTGGTGTTTAATGCCACTTTCAGCAATATTTCAGCTATATCATGGCGACCAATTTTAGTGGTGGAAGAAGCCCGAGTACCAACCATGTGCAAAGCAACTGGTAAACTTTATCACTTGCGGCTGCGAGTCGAGTGCATTCTTTTTTCTAATTTACAAAGCCGGGCACAAACCCACGCTGTATTGGTGATAGGCTTGTATAAGTTGCTAAGTAATCCAACTACCTAACTCATTGAGCCACCCCGGGCCTTAGGTATGCTTTTTTTCCCCGAGTGCTAATTATGGCGTTGAGGATATGTTTTTCCCGGCTGCTAATTATGACATCGAGTATATTGGTATTTGATGCCGCTTGCAACATTTTTTCAGTTGTATGGAGGAGGTCAGCCTTATTGGTGGAGGAAGTAAACGACGATAACCACTAGGGAATCGAGGCCCCTTGCTTAGTTAACTTGGAATGTGTTCATATTGCATATATTGTACAATTGGCAGGAATAATGAAAATAATATCAATAACATGTAAAGAAAATAATTACTTCAAATATAATACAATTAAATTGTAAAAATAAAAATGTATAAATATATGAACAAATTAACAATTTTAACAAGGTAGCAATGATGTATATAGTGAAATCAATATATATATTCTATGTAATTACAAAAAGCACCAGCACTAAGGGAACGACCATTTAACTTGAAAGGGGGGGGGGGGGTTATGATTTTTTTCTAAAAAAATATTCTGATTCCCAATGTTGCTGAAAAAAATATTCTGATTTTGGTGGAGAAAAAAAAAATAATCTGATTCAGAGTTTTTGTCATATAACCTAATGTTAAATTCTGGAAAAAAAAATTAATATTCTAACTCTTGTGTTGTCCGAAAAAAAAATTCTGAACGAAACAAAAAACCATAACCCAACCCCCCCCCCCTTCAAGATAAATGGTCGGTCCCTAATGATAATATAACCTATTTCAAAATTTTTGCAATGAAAGGGAGACAACTACAAATAAATGTTGATATTTTTTTTTTATCATTCGACTTAGTCGGGTAGGTTTATGGAGTTTAACGCCACTTTCAACAATATTTCAATTATATCGTGGTGGTCAGTTTTATTGGTGGAGGAAACCGGAGTACCCTGAGAAAACCACCTACATGTCGTAAGTCACTACCAAACCTCCAGCAATGAAAGGCGATCGAAATCACAACGTTAGTGGTGATATGCACTGATCGCACAGGTAGTTGTAAATCCAACTGCAATACGATCTCCACCACTATTGGAAAGGAACACCGAAGAATGAATATATTTTGAAATAGGCTATAACAAATATTGATGCTTTTATTCACCTCGTCTCAATGCAATTAATTTAATATTAATACTGTATATCACAAGCTATGAAGACGTATTTGTTTACTCAATTTTATGTATAATTTCGGACAAACAGACAAAAAATGGTTTCCCATATATGACGTATCATTGAAGTTCAATTCGTTTCAAAATGGTAATACATCGTATTAGAATAATATATTAAACACCCTACGCAGCTTCAACACAAGGGAGGCAACTCAATTTAGCTATCTGTAGATGTTAACTTTATTATGCATGTATATTCGCTCGATTTTCGAAGGGATTTTTCCATTTCTGGTTGCAACCGAACCTGCTGACAATATTTTGTAATCCTCGTTTTCATTGGTTAAGCTAAAGACTATGTCCTCATGTGAATTTCATCTTAACCAATGAAAACGCCCTTTACAAGTGAGATTTAGGGCAACCAGTGGAATAACCCGTTTGCACACCGTGTGAAGCTTAGCTTAACCAATCAAAATACCTTTTACAAAACGAATTGTATCTCATGTTAAGGGAGCTTAACATAAATTTAGCTTAACCAATAATATTTACTTGTTGCAAAACGAATTGTATATGATGTTATTGAAGCCTAACATAAATTTAGCTTAACCAATTAAAATACCTGTTGAAAAATGAATTGTATTTGATGTTAATGAAGCGTAACATATTTAACATACGATTCTAATATGATTGAAATAAAAAGACAATAATAGAATGAAAAAAATATAATAATCGATTATTTCCCGGAGTCCCCTTGTATCTATGAATCACAAATGCTGTCAACTTACGTGGAACACAATTTGTATATCGCAAGATTATTGTCTTATTGAATTGAGCACTGCATGTATATCGGATTTTGATTATTTTTTTACTAAAAGTCAGGTTTTTCTTCCGACTATCAATACGATATTTAGCATTCCTCTATGACTTTGTCATAAACTTTTAAAAATATCGATTTTATCAGTTAACCAATCAAAGCACGGAAATAGTCATCACATGACTTTTTAACACAACAGTCGTGCGTGGATATTCACACATTACTCTGTTACCCTGTTGATAATGCCTCCTATTTTCGCTGTCTTTTACATAATTATCAAAATACTACCCACAATGCATCACTATAAATGAGTTTCCCACGTGGCAGTGTTTTCATCATAAAATGTTTTCATGTTTTCAGAGGATTTATTTGGAAATCTAGAATAGCCATTTGGTTGATCTTCTAATGCATAGCTAATATCCTGAAAATAAAGAAAACACAATATTTATATAGATTATATATAAATTTACTTATGACAGATGGTCCTTTCCTAACGACCAAAGGGAGGTTACTCTTTTGCTCAAATGAAAGATTGTTTCGTCACTGAGCACTCATCAATTCATTTTTAGCTTCATAAACATTTAATGCATGATTTCACTTAGAAAAAATTAATGGATAGAAATGATGTATATTGCATGTCATTGCATTATTCTACAATGAAATGTTTATTGATAGAAATTAATATTTTTTTCAAAACTATGACAGAATGGACACGTTTAATTGTTAGATCTACCTTTCCATAATAGCTCATTTGATTTCCTGCATAATTAAAAAAAAAATCAATACAAGATTGGATTCTGAAATTAAATTTTAATTGCAAAATGAGCAAGACAACAGCTTATTTCTTGATTCAATAGATGATAATAATAGCTGTTTTTTTAAACCAATACACCGGGTTGAATTTTTACACTGCTAGCTACCACAGTCAACAGACAAGACATATCACTACACTTGGGACACATTATCCCAACTCCAACCTAATCAGCCGCATTGCTTTTACTCCATAGAGGAGAACCAGCCGACGGGGCATCGAACACATGATCTACCGCATTAAAGGCGAGTACGCTACCTATTATATCAGCAATTATGCATTATGCGGTAATAACTCATTAATGAAAATAGTGAACATTAAAGGCACACAGGCCGTTATACGACATTATAATAAACATATTTTTTACACCTGGCTTTTTGTTCAGAACATTTTATTAGTATAAAACATCGAATAATGGCAACTTTTAATATAAGCATAAAATTCAATTCTGACAGCCTGTGTGCCTTTAATGAAAAATACCTCCAAATGATAACAACTATAAAAACGTAGATGTGCACGATGAGTCTATGACATATCCTTCATCAGGTACATATATAGACAAAAGATTGTGAAGCCAAATCATAATTTTTATATACTACAAATAAGTACATGAAATAAACGAGTGAAAACTAAGGTGGTCTCTACACTTATATAAAATACATGTATAATATTTAAGTGAAATCACTACATGGAAAAAAAACAAGAATATATCATTTGCCATTTTACACGTCAGAAGTGTGAAGTCTGTCTTCCGTCAACATGAAAATAACTACGTATTAATATACGAAACGGAAACTTTCAAGGAAGACATGTAGAACATCTCACATTTCTTGCATGTCTTTTAAGCATTCATTTCTTACATTATTACTTCATAGAATAATGTTTTTGTCAGCCATATCTAGTTGCTATGGTAATACACCACATTGGCATCGGGTAATTGCATCAAGAAGTTATATCCAATATAAAGGATTTCAGTCTTAAGACCATTGCAATATTGTATTTCAGAGACCATGAGAGTCAATGAAGACTTATTTGTGATCATTAAATCATAGATTGATGTCAACAAATATTGAAATAGTAATATTATGTTATCGCAATATTAATCCACTAGAAACGTAGATATCAAATTTAGTGCGCATGACACTTCCAGAATAACCATCACCAGGTAAGTCAAAAGCGAAATAATTTTAAAGTCCCCGGAAGCACCTACGTATATCGATAAAATAAAATTATTTGCAAATAACCGAATGGCTTGTTGTGATATGTCATGAAATTTCAGTGTTGTCCAATCAGAATCAGAATCAACATTATATTATGTGCTGTGCTGAATAATTATGCAAATGAAATAATGATTTTGAAAGTATTTCCTCACAATACCATGTGTACTGTACCACTGTGTAATAATGAAATAAAGTGCTAAATTAAACAAAAGTTATTTAAAAAAAATGGAAAAAGCACTCGTCTATGCCTCTGCTGTCCTATATATCCTCTAAATAAATAAAGAATTAAATTAAAGAATAATTAGTAAGTCAATCTAATTAACATAAGCGAGGTTTGTTGGATTGGTCTTGGTTTTTAAATGGCAACCCACTAACACCTAACTACACCATGTATCAGGTGACCTTTTATCCACATTCGGAAATTCTCTACTCCTTCAGAGAACAACTATTATTATCCACATTCGGAAATTCTCTACTCCTTCATATAACAACTATTATTATCCACATTCGGAAATTCTCTACTCCTTCAGAGAACAACTATGTAGTTCAATGTCTAAAGATTGATTGATTGATTGATTTTTGGTGTTTAATGCCACTTTCAGCAATATTTCAGCTATATCATGGCGACCAGTTGTAGTGGTGGAAGAAGCCGGAGTACCAGGAGAGAACCACCGACCATGGGCAAGCCACTGGTAAACTTTATCACTTGCGGCTGCGAGTCGAGTGCACCCTTTTTTGTAATTTACAAAGCCTAGCGTGAACCCACGCCGTATTGGTGATAGGCTTGTATGAGTTGTTAGGTAATTCAACTACCTAACTCATTGAGCCACCTCGGGCCCTACAACTACCCAACTCATTGAGCCACTCGGGCACCCCTAAAGATTGGGTAAGGGTTAGTGTTATGGTCTTAAACGCCACTTTCAACAATACTTTAATTATATTGTGGCGGTCAGTTTTATTGGTGGAGGAAACCAGAGTACCCTAAATATTGATAGGTTCGCCCATGATTGGCTGCTTTCAATTTGGCCTCTGCTAGCTATGACCCGATACAGGATGTTTTTAGATTGTAGAGAGAGTTAGTTTAGTGGTTGTTTATTTTGCAGCTAGGATTCAGACTGTTTACATTTTTTCTTAATACAGTCACCGACAGTATATATATATCACTTTTTGCCCAACATCACTATACTAAAATTTTGAATTTCATTTATGACGTCATGTGATGTTCTTGTGGGTATTTGACATAACTTATTTTCTATTGACATCTCGTCGTTTTTTTTCCCATTTTTGATGAATCTCATGCTGCAGTATAAACAAAATATGGATGCCTTTTTTTTTATTTTTAATTTTTAATTTTTAATTTCTAATTTGTATTCAGCAAGGAACTGGTTAGAAATGATCAACAAATCTCGTATTTCCATCTGTTCCTACTCCTTGTACAATATATTTTACCTTCCTAGACAAAGTATGTATATTTCATATATCAGGATAACTACAAATATTTCAATAGATAATTGGATATATGATACAGTAATTATATACATTTTTTAAACAGTTCTAATATTGTCTAATATATTTCTAAGGTAATTCCGATATATGTAATAATAATAAACACAATGTTAATAGTATCGCACAAAAAAGCAATATGCAACTGCGCTTGATGGCTATCTCATCGATTCACCTTTCACCTCCAAGCATCTTCCAATGAATGAAAAAAGAACCATAATGTGATACCCTACCTCACCCAGAAATAGTACCATGTAAGTATGCATAACTTCAGCCAATGATTGAACTTACAAACCAAAGCAATTAAGTGAATAACCGGTCAAAATCATTCTTTCTATATCAGAAATATGGATGTTGTGAATTACTAACGATTTTGAATCTTTGTCTGTTACACAATTTAAAATTTGATCTGCTCGTTTAATTTTCTTATTTTGTTGGCAGTGTGTTTGAATATATCCACTGTAATAAATATCAAAATTTTAACAAATTCCAACCAACAGACTCCGAGCTATAAATTCACTAGCCACATAGCAGCTTTTCTCTCTGTGGTTTTGATCACCGAGATGCTTGAAATCTGCTTACAAACATCATATGATCAAAACGTTCAACTGATTTTAAAGAGTTATCTCCCCTTACGTCAAAAGATTGGAAAGCCAAATAATTTAAAAGTATTTGAGAGTAAATAAACCAAAGGGCCTAAGGCCAACAAACACATGTGTGTTTAGGGTTTCCCTACCTACCCTATTTTTTTGCTCTCAAAAATCCCTACCCTAACATTTTTATGGTCATTTTGGCTTAAGCACCGTTAAACTTTGGATTTCTTCCCCATTAACTTAATGTAAAAATATTTTGAAAAAAAAATAAAATCACTACCTATCTACATGTACCCTATTTTTGTTAGGGATGAAACCCATATTTTTTTGATGGCCTAATTAGAACAGTAAAATTCAGATAAGGTTTCCAATAATTATGCCCGAGGGAGATTGACCTTAGTTTCTATAAATTTAAAAAAGTTATTATTTCAAACTTAGGGTTATGGTGTTTAATGCAACTTTCAAAAATATTTCAGTTATATCGTGGCGGTCAGTTTTATTAGTGGAGGAGAAAACCACACACCTGTCGCAAGTAACTGACAAACTATAATGTTGTATTGAGTGCACCTCGCCTGAGCAGAATTCAAACTCACAACTTTAGTGGTGATATGCACTGATTGCATAGGTAGTTGTAAATCCACAAACCATACGGTTACGACGGCCCCTCTTTTTTGTACATTCATTACTCATTTCATAATTCTAAGACAGATTATCACTTAAATAAAACTGGAATCTCAAGTTCAAGACAAATAGCAAATCACATGCGATACCAACAAGTGATGAGAAGGCAGAGAAGCCATAAAAAAAATAATGACTACTTGACCCTCGCAGGTTGTAACTAGTAAGTAACAAAATGTTAGTGCAGTGTGCAAAAAATTATTATGTGAGGTTAATTAAACTCTTGTTTTAACACGAAACCTTCCCATACTTACAAACATGCTGTTGATCTAGATTACTAAACTGGTTATCATAATGCTGTCGTTTTATTCTGACGATGAAATATAATTAAACATGTTACTTAACAAAGGAACAAAGGGAAACAACTCGATTTCTAAAATAAAACCACAAATCACCATATTTTAAGTACTCTATGTTATACCATCACCATATCAAATATTAAATAAAAATGTAATTGTTATTGTTTGTTTGTCAACAGTCAAACTAAACACCAGCCACGTAAAACAAATAAACATATATAAACAAAAACAAAATGTTCACAAATAGTTGGAAAACAAATTTATATTGATTGATTGGTTGGTGTTTAATGCCAACACATTTAAATTGATTGATTGATTGTTTGGTGTTTAATGCCAACAAATTTATAAACTTTGCATTGCAGAACAGAAAATATAATGGTCAACCCCAGCTAAGGTTTCCAAGGATTGAGAAAATAACATTTTGAATTTCTACATTTTTGATAAAGTATCGATCAGCACCGATAAATGCAGACTTTTTGAAATTCGTCGGACCGAGCTGGCAGAAAATCACAAGGACCGGCAATACTGCCAAGTATGCCGGTCCGGGTGTCCGACAATATTTTTTGCTTGTGTATTTTGTTTTGCACTGGAAATCGGAAATGCAACTTGTATGCCGAAACGATCACGGTCAACTCGGAATTAGATTCTGCTTCAAATGACATTCACTTCTTAAACATGCAACTGTTTCCATGGTAATTCTATTAATCATTGTATTTCTATAGTTTAAGCTGGCTGTGATGCATCAACGCGACCATTTCGTGTGTTTATATTTGAAAACATGGCGGGTCAGGTTTTTATTGTTCCCATCACCGATTCCACTTAAATTTTAGAATTTTGTAAATTCCGGTCCTGCACAATTTCAGTAGGTCCTGCAGAAAATTATTGGGAGCAGGACCTATGCAGTGTTCGAAATTCCCGGTCGTCCGATCGTCAATGACGACCAAAAACGATTACGGACGAGCTGAATTTGTAACAAAGTGGTCTGTGTGACGACCTGAAATTTTCTTTTACCCAGATGCTGAAATTTATTTTTTTCAAGTTTTATGAGTAGATTTTCCTAAATTACCACTTAAAATGGCTATAAATATAAAACTCTTCAAATAAACGATCACCGGAACTTTGGCATTGTTGATATTTGACTGGAATCTAATACCGATACCGTATCCGGTCATTACTCGTATTTTATAAATTTCCGTTTCTCAAAAATGTGGAAGTTTGTGACTGGGGCGAAGGAGTCTCCGGCAAAAAAATCTACAAAAGATTGCCAAAACATTTACTTCTGGGAATAGACCAACCAGTACAAAATTTTCCATTAACTATCAAACCAAAAATCAAAATTATCCTTATTGAATAACAGGTTTAGAAAAATGGCCAAATTGCATATTTTTGCACCTGCTTTTAATCCAAAGCTTCTGGGTGCCTTGTGACTTGTCAAGCAAAAATTTCAGTAAAAAAACCTACTATTTGAAGCTGAGATTTATGGGCCAGGATATGCCCAGAATGCAGGATTTTGCACCATTTACCCCAGAACCCCGGCCGTAAGGACCACCTCGCAAGCGAGGTGGGCAAGTCCGCTTTTCGGTCTTGATTGGACAACCAAACAATTTTTTGGACAATCTAAATTTTGAGTTAGGTTGTCCAAATGACTACTAAATATTTTTGGGAGTTTCTAAATCTGCCTATGTCCTGCATATTGATTTTTTTTTCTCAAAAAGTCTGTAAATGTATGAAAAAAACGATAGAATAATCGTTTCCTTCCAATGAACGAAATATATTACTAATATTGATGTTGATGAGCATTTAATTTTTTAATTTTGAGGTTTTCAAAATTCTTTTTAATTTAATAGATATTTAAAATACCACTGAAACATTAATTCTTAAGTAGGCTTCAAAGAGCTTCATTTGTGAACAACCTATTTTTAAAGGGACTTAACTGGTACATTCAGATATTCATTCATATTAAAAATCAAGATCTCATTATTATATTGCCATAGAGCACATGTTCACGTACCTACACACAACAAAACGTATGTGACATCACATTACAAAACTCCCATTTTCTATTAATAGCGACCAATGAAAACAATGATTCACAATGAGGCACTTACTGGATCTATTTCTTGTGTATCTTTTATATTACTATTTCCTATATCGAAAAATGGTACTGGGTGCTTCATTTCTTCGTTGGTCGTCATGGCTTCCTGGTTGCTGTCATAGGCATAGTTCGTTTCTCCATTTCCCCAACTTCTTCTGTATCCAATATCATCTGGGTCTATATCATCTGACATCCGGTATTTCATCATTCTCGTCTGTCTTCGTGTACACTGAAAGGGAAGTACATTCGGATGAAAAGTGAGTGAGAGACCTAATTGTTATTTTGTTTGCTGCAAAGTGCAACAGACCACCCCGTCCTAGCATGGAGTAGACCGAATAATCTGTCTCTTGTGTGTCTATATTTGTCATTATATATTTCCATATTATTATTTGGACATTTTTTTTTTGACACATAGCTGTTTCAAAAAAAAAATGTCCAAATAATAAAAAAGAAATATGTATAATGACAAATATAGACACACAAGAGACAGATTATTCGGTCTAAGCATGGCGCCATGATTTCCCACAGTTTCAACTGTACAGCCACACAAGTACAATGTACAGTACAGTCAGAGACATAGCATAATAAATCACTGTGATAGACATATCACTCTTCTTAGTGATACTGATATATCTTTTGTTCTGTTTAATCTATTTACTTATTATGATATGACTTTTGGGTGGTAGTAAGTAACACTATAAATGTAAAAGAAAATTTGAAAATATATTTAATAGAACAAAAGATATATCCAAATCACCAAGATGAGTGATACGTCTATCACAGTGATTTATCATGGTATGTCTCTGACTGTACTGTAGGTCTATCACAGTGATTTATCATGGTATGTCTCTGACTGTACTGTAGGTCTATCACAGTGATTTATCATGGTATGTCTGACTGTACTGTAGGTCTATCACAGTGATTTATCATGGTATGTCTCTGACTGTACTGTAGGTCTATCACAGTGATTTATCATGGTATGTCTCTGACTGTACTGTAGATCTATCACAGTGATTTATCATGGTATGTCTGACTGTACTGTAGATCTATCACAGTGATTTATTATGGTATGTCTCTGACTGTACTGTAGGTCTATCACAGTGATTTATCATGGTATGTCTGACTGTACTGTAGGTCTATCACAGTGATTTATCATGGTATGTCTCTGACTGTACTGTAGGTCTATCACAGTGATTTATCATGGTATGTCTCTGACTGTACTGTAGGTCTATCACAGTGATTTTTCATGGTATGTCTGACTGTACTGTAGGTCTATCACAGTGATTTATCATGGTATGTCTCTGACTGTACTGTAGGTCTATCACAGTGATTTATCATGGTATGTCTCTGACTGTACTGTAGGTCTATCACAGTGATTTATCATGGTATGTCTGACTGTACTGTAGGTCTATCACAGTGATTTATCATGGTATGTCTCTGACTGTACTGTAGGTCTATCACAGTGATTTATCATGGTATGTCTCTGACTGTACTGTAGGTCTATCACAGTGATTTATCATGGTATGTCTGACTGTACTGTAGGTCTATCACAGTGATTTATCATGGTATGTCTCTGACTGTACTGTAGGTCTATCACAGTGATTTATCATGGTATGTCTCTGACTGTACTGTAGGTCTATCACAGTGATTTATCATGGTATGTCTCTGACTGTACTGTAGGTCTATCACAGTGATTTATCATGGTATGTCTGACTGTACTGTAGGTCTATCACAGTGATTTATCATGGTATGTCTCTGACTGTACTGTAGGTCTATCACAGTGATTTATCATGGTATGTCTCTGACTGTACTGTAGGTCTATCACAGTGATTTATCATGGTATGTCTCTGACTGTACTGTAGGTCTATCACAGTGATTTATCATGGTATGTCTCTGACTGTACTGTAGGTCTATCACAGTGATTTATCATGGTATGTCTCTGACTGTACTGTAGGTCTATCACAGTGATTTATCATGGTATGTCTGACTGTACTGTAGGTCTATCACAGTGATTTATCATGGTATGTCGCTGACTGTACTGTAGGTCTATCACAGTGATTTATCATGGTATGTCTCTGACTGTACTGTAGGTCTATCACAGTGATTTATCATGGTATGTCTCTGACTGTACTGTAGGTCTATCACAGTGATTTATCATGGTATGTCTCTGACTGTACTGTAGGTCTATCACAGTGATTTATCATGGTATGTCTCTGACTGTACTGTAGGTCTATCACAGTGATTTATCATGGTATGTCTCTGACTGTACTGTAGGTCTATCACAGTGATTTATCATGGTATGTCTCTGACTGTACTGTAGGTCTATCACGGTGATTTATCATGGTATGTCTCTGACTGTACTGTAGGTCTATCACGGTGATTTATCATGGTATGTCTCTGACTGTACTGTAGGTCTATCACGGTGATTTATCATGGTATGTCTCTGACTGTACTGTAGGTCTATCACGGTGATTTATCATGGTATGTCTCTGACTGTACTGTAGGTCTATCACGGTGATTTATCATGGTATGTCTCTGACTGTACTGTAGGTCTATCACGGTGATTTATCATGGTATGTCTCTGACTGTACTGTAGGTCTATCACGGTGATTTATCATGGTATGTCTCTGACTGTACTGTAGGTCTATCACGGTGATTTATCATGGTATGTCTCTGACTGTACTGTAGGTCTATCACAGTGATTTATCATGGTATGTCTCTGACTGTACTGTAGGTCTATCACAGTGATTTATCATGGTATGTCTCTGACTGTACTGTATTTAATCTTATTTTAAGTAAGGCAGTCGTTGTGGTTATGATATTATGTTAGTTGAATTTACGTACAACTATCTGTGAAAATTTAAGTTTTGAGTTCGAATCCCGCCCCTCCACCAATAAAACTGACCACCACGATGTGACTGAAACATTGTTGAAAGTTGTGTTAAACACCATAACCCTAATCCATAACCCTATTTAAAGAAAACTAACACATTGCGTAAAGTTGAATCTCAGATAAGTGATTATTTAACCCTCAAGTAGCTCAAACAACAGGCTATTTAAAAATACATCATTGGTAAACTTGATTGGACACAACAAGCTTCAACTGGGGTAGAATCTACTTTGGCGGACCCCGGAAAGCAGATATTGTAACAATCAACGTGCATGACCCATAACCTTTCATTTCGTTACCATGTGGATATGACAACAAAAGAGTTAGGATTAGGGTCTGCTAAAGTAGAAGTAATCAACTTAAAAAAATGTCTTACCAAAACAGCAATCATTGTTAACAGGAATATCAAGACCAATGAGCCACAGACTATTACAGCAATTCCCCATGCAGGCAACGGAAGTTCTGTTGATTTCTCTGTGGATCCAGGGGATGCTGGTGTCGTCGTTGCAGGAGGCACTGGTGTAGTTGGTTGAACTGAAACTATATAACAAAACAGACATAAATTAGATTGTATGGCATTTTTTTAATCAAATTTCTTGAAGATTTGAAAACAACAGTAACATTTTTTTATTTAAATTAATGTTCATTATTGTCTATAAAAATCATGTAAATTTATATCCTAGAATGGACATATAAGTTATTTTATAATCAATAAAGAAATGATTCATGTACAGCAGTCTTTACTAAAGATGAAGTGAGTGATTGTTGTTTAATGCCAAGTGAACAATTTGTCAACTATTTCATGGCGATGAGATGATGATGATGATATTTGCTTTGTACTAGACAAACACACTTAGCTGGATTTATTTTTGTCTTCGTGCTAGCTCACTGATACAATAATCTGCTGGTAGACATGTTGCCCAGTGCAGACACATTATCCTGATTCCAAGACAAAAAATGCTCTTACTCCTTAATACTGTGTAGTGAGTTGGAGAAGTAGCACAGATCAAGTTTATATTCTTTTGTTTGACGCTACCCGTGCTCGAGTCCCAGTGCCGTATTTACCCATAGGCTCGATAGCCTGAAGCCTAGGACTTCAGCATTTAAGGGGCCTCCGACCAAGGTGTATAATATTTTTAACACTGTTATTGGACTTTCACACTTAATGTCACAATGTACTGTACTTTCTAAACAACCCTTCAACAATTTTCCTATAAACACAAGTTGCACTCCATTTCAGAATATTGCAGAATTAAAAAAAAAACCCTCATCATCTTCGCCTTTATATTCAAACTGATTAAACACACTTCCATCTTCCTCCAGTCGTGAAGGTGGGGAATTGGGAGGGGCCTCATAAGTGGAATAGCCTAGGGCGTCTCTTTATCTAAATACGGTCCATGATATGCTACACCAGAGGGGAGCACACCAACCTTGTGGTTCTTGCTTTAGATCAGAGTACAGTCAAACCTGGCTTAAAGGGAACCTCTATATAATAAATTGCTGTCTATAAAGGGAAGTCCCATAAATAGTGCATATAATTTCAATATGTATATAAAGGGCAACTGCTCATGAAGTCCACATTTTCAGGTTCCCCTGAGTGGCCTTTATATACAGATTTTACAGAGTTGACTGTATATATACAGACAATTAAATGCTTCGAAAATGATTTCTTTGTCGCTGTGGTCACATAAATACTTACTAGTATGAGCAATAACTGTCTTATCAATGGTCAAATTTTCAAAACTCCCATTTTCGGCTTTCGAGTTCACTTCCTGGTTCAGTGCTGTTGTATTAATTGGTTCACTCCCGGTATAGTCAAGCTTGAAATTTACAACAATACTTCCTTGACTGAAAAAGAGACGGTAAAATATGTGTTAAAAGAACTGCGAGATATATATTTGTGGAACCGGTAATTCCACGCTTAATGAAAAGGTAAGAAATTAATGGTTAGGGTTATCATAGTCAGAAATCATGGGTGATTTTGCTCATGAATATTCATAAACCAAATCGCGTCATGTCTGACGTCAGCAAATAAACGTTGAACCATATTTGGAAGACGCTGATGAAACTGACTCGTATCGATTTTTATTAAATAATATTCATCACAGCAGTTTGATCACATAAATAACTTAATAATTATTTGTGATCGTATCAAAATTAATTGTCATCATATGTTTATTAGGAATCCGATGATGTGTGTAAAAGATCGAAAATATATTTAATGCACTGCCCCCCCCCTTTTTTCCACGAAATAAAAATATGTAAATGAAAAATATATTGTGCATTTTTTTTCAATTTCTGCCCCTCATAAGTATTAGTATGTCATTGAAATCGTTTAGTATATTGTTAAATTTTTTGAACTTTATATATCAGCAGTATTGTTACCAATTGTATTATAGAATCTAGTTACTTGTTCTGTTGTTTTGTCGAAATAAAAAAAATGCCCTTGTGGAGTCTTTTTTTAATTGTTTATTTACATTTACAATGGAATGTTGTGCTTACTCAAATAATGCTATGTCTAGCAGAAGCAGTTTTACGAAATAGTAGATTATTTTGCGTGAACCCTATTGAACCTCTACTAGAAAGGTAACAAAAACTTGTGAAGCCCTCTTTTAATTTATGGTGGGAACCTTTAATTTTTCAGCAAAATATTTATCGAAGAAAGATTCCTCAACAATGTTACCGGAACTGACCGAATTTGTCCCGGCAACTAGAATGGGGATTGTAAGAAAAGTGCTTTTAGGTCTTGAAAACCGTGCAGGATGCATTTTTTCACTTCTTCTCAATGCTTTTGAATGGCGCTTACGCTTCAAAATTTGAAACTGGGTGGGAACCTTGAGTTTTCATGGTACAGCTGTAATATTTTGAAATATTGTTCAAACCGGTGCATAGTTTGATTTTTTATCCCGGAAAATTGTCCGGCCCAAGCTAACAGAAAGTTTCCCGTTCAACTATATGTTAAAATCCAAATTCTCTTTGAGCCGCCATTTTGAATATGTAAATGAGCAAATCACCTATCATTTCTGGCTATGTGGTGTTTAACACCACTGCCAACAATATTTCAGCTATATCGTTGCGGTTAGTTTTATAGTTGAGGGAGCCCAAGAACCCGGAGAAAACCACCGACCTGTTGCTAATGTTGTATCGAGTACACCTCGCCATGGGCGGGATTCGAATGCACAACTTTAGTGGTGATAGGCACTGAATGGCGATTATATAGCTACAGTGGTAAAGCCATATGATCACGACCACGACGATCACTTGAAAAAGTAAGATATTAAGAAGTTACAATTAAATGAATACATATACAAGTCTGATATAACATAGAGACTTAAATTATTAAAATTAGTTAGGCGAATTAGAAAAATGCCTAACTCAATTTGATTTTGTATTTTTGCTATATAGTATTGACACAAGGCTTAATTGATATTTAAATCTTAATTTTCGAGTTAGTTTCTCAGAAAAATAGAAATAAATAATCTTACATTTTATTCAATTACTTATTGTATTTTTACATGCACAATTGCAATATAGATTCGATATAAAAAATTAAACCATTCAAGTTAGATTCAGGAAAATAAAACAGTTATCTCCCTTGTAACAGCAAAATGGAAATACTAAACAATACTAACCATTACTTTACTAAAAATGAATGATATGATAAGAAGTAATCATATTAAGTTAGAAAATCAAATTAGTTTAAGGATTTTATATTTTATTCTCCTCCAGGCATTGGTGACATTGGCCGATTTTAGGCTATACTGCTTTGATCTTTTGGTTTTCTATCTCCCAAAGACTTTATTTTAATTTAGTTTTCCAATCTTTTGATTATGATTGTAGCTGATGAAGTTTATTTCAGAAACCCGTTGTGTGCACTAAATTAGATATATACGCTTTTATTTATAATTAGTCTCATAAAAAAATCAAAGATACCAAACATATGACATACATCAAAGGAACTTATTTTTTTTTTATTAATTTGTGACGTAAATACCACAGATCATGGTACCTATATTATTAGAAACTTACATTTCAACTAAAATTAAGCGCATCATTAAACGGATTTGACAGACAAAGGACTTTACACACATACATTCTATGATTTATATCCAAGCATTCAATATTCATAAATTTATGACGAAACAATATTTCTTAGCACGTATGCATTGTTAAGAGAGCTAACAGTATCCACACATGAAAGTAACTTCTTTCAATCTTACAAAGTGCAAAAGTGACAAAATTTATTTTAACGGAACAAACTTTTGTATACCCTTTTGACATAGCATAACTATTTTTTACGAAACGAACTTTCTTAGCCCCCATTAAAAAAATACCTTACAGAATACACCTTTGAGAGTAATTTCTTTCAACCTTACAAAGCGCAACAGTTACAAAATAAATTTTAACGAACAAACTTTCTTAATACCCTTTTAACAATGCATAAATATTTTTGACGAAACGAACTTTCTCAGCCGCCATTAATCAAAATGCCTAATATAGTACATACCTGAAAGTAATGTCTTTCACTCTTACAAAACGTGTTCCGTATTTCCCACTTCTGTAAACAGTACCCAGCTGCAAAAGAAATGATTATGTCTATGTACATAAAAAATACCTGAGTAGCAGAACCAGTTTTTTACATGTGTAAACATGTATAAATTTTGACAATCTAATAAAAAACAATTAAACCTGTATTAAGCGGTCACTTTTGGGACAAAGAAAAAATGGTCGTATAAAAAAGACAGGTGTCCTTTTAAAAAAGGTTCTATCCATATAAACTGTTCTAAAACTCGACAATGGAAACGTAACCTTTAAACACAGATGTCTGCTTAATAGAGGTGATGTTCGTTTGTTGTATCTTTATTTCTATGGTAATACACTAAAATCTCGAGAATAATATGGTTTCTGTTGTTCCATATGTCTTTAATTATTGCTAAGATATATAATTTTATCCCAAATATATAAATTTACAGAAAAACATGAATTTGAGTTTTCTTTTGACGACTGCAAGACTCGTCTGATTACACGAGTTTCTGAACTCGGGTTTAACCAGCACAGTAAACCTTGTCTAAAGTGAATGTTCTTGAGACCAACTTAGGTGTTCGGAATATGCAGATGTTCGCTTTATATGAGTTAAATGAACATTATTTAAGGTTTATGTATGATTCTGGTTCATTCAAGATTCGGTTTAGACAATGTTTCACAGTATTGTATACTGATACACGACCATTGAAATAATCTAATTAAGACATTTTATACACGTAATAAATAAACATTACAACAGTCAAACCTGTATTAAGAGTTCACTCTCGGTACAAGACGGGTGATATCTTTTTCATTTATGAAAGGACAAGAAAATGTGACCTTTTAATACAAGTGACTGCTTCATAGAGGACGCTACATTGGCAGGTTTGACTATTTATTTCTACTTACAATTTTATTGACTTCTTTCTGCAGAGCCTGGTATTCAGCCGATTGCTTGTTAGTTAGGTTTGCATTCCAATTTGCGCCTGCTGTTATACGTATCTCTCCATTAACGACGTACGAAATAGCTACTGGTGACGTCGAAACCTCAGAAGATGACGTCGTTGTTGGAGCTTGTGTAGTAGTCGGAGCCTGGGTAGTATTGGCTGATATAGTTGTTGTTGGTACCGGAGCCTGGGTAGTATTGGCTGATACAGTAGTGGTTGGTACTGGAGCCTCTGTAGTATTGGCTGATACAGTAGTGGTTGGTACTGGAGCCTGGGTAGTATTGGCTGATACAGTAGTGGTTGGTACTGGAGCCTGGGTAGTATTGGCTGATACAGTTGTTGTTGGTACCGGAGCCTGGGTAGTATTGGCTGATACAGTAGTGGTTGGTACTGGAGCCTGGGTAGTATTGGCTGGTACAGTAGTGGTTGGTACTGGAGCCTGGGTAGTATTGGCTGATACAGTAGTGGTTGGTACTGGAGCCTCTGTAGTATTGGCTGATACAGTAGTGGTTGGTACTGGAGCCTCTGTAGTATTGGCAGATACAGTAGTGGTTGGTACTGGAGCGGCTGTAGTGTTCATTGATACAGTAGTGGTTGGTACTGGAGCCTGGGTAGTATTGGCTGATACAGTAGTGGTTGGTACTGGAGCCTGGGTAGTATTGGCTGATATAGTTGTTGTTGGTACCGGAGCCTGGGTAGTATTGGCTGATACAGTAGTGGTTGGTACTGGAGCCTGGGTAGTATTGGCTGATACAGTAGTGGTTGGTACTGGAGCCTGGGTAGTATTGGCTGATACAGTTGTTGTTGGTACCGGAGCCTGGGTAGTATTGGCTGATACAGTAGTGGTTGGTACTGGAGCCTCTGTAGTATTGGCTGATACAGTAGTGGTTGGTACTGGAGCCTCTGTAGTATTGGCAGATACAGTAGTGGTTGGTACTGGACCCACTGTAGTGTTCATTGATACAGTAGTGGTTGGTACTGGAGCCTGGGTAGTATTGGCTGATACAGTAGTGGTTGGTACGGGAGCCTGAGTAGTGTTGGCTGGTACAGTAGTGGTTGGTACTGGAGCCTCTGTAGTATTGGCTGAAACAGTAGTAGTTGGCACTGGAGCCTGGGTAGTATTGGCTGATTCAGTAGTACTTGGTACTGGAGCCGCTGTAGTATTGGCTGATACAGTAGTTGTTGGTACTGGAGCCTGTGTAGTGTTCATTGATACAGTAGTGGTTGGTACTGGAGCCTGTGTAGTATTCATTGATACAGTAGTGGTTGGTAGTGGAGCCTCTGTAGTATTGGCTGAAACAGTAGTAGTTGGCACTGGAGCCTGGGTAGTATTGGCTGATATAGTAGTACTTGGTACTGGAGCCGCTGTAGTATTGGCTGATACAGTAGTTGTTGGTACTGGAGCCTCTGTAGTGTTCATTGATACAGTAGTGGTTGGTACTGGAGCCTGTGTAGTATTCATTGATACAGTAGTGGTTGGTAGTGGAGCCTCTGTAGTATTGGCTGAAACAGTAGTGGTTGGTACTGGAGTCTGGGTAGTATTGGCTGAAACAGTAGTGGTTGGTACTGGAGCCTCTGTAGTATTGGCTGAAACAGTAGTGGTTGGTACCGGAGCCGCTGTAGTATTGTCTGCTACAGTCGTAGTTGGCACTGGAGCCTGTGTAGTGTTCATTGATACAGTCGTTGTTGGTACTGGAGCCTTGGTAGTATTGCCTGATACAGTAGTGGATGGTATTGGAGCCTGAGTAGTATTGGCTGATACAGTAGTGGTTGGTACTGGAGCCTGGGTAGTATTGGCTGATACAGTAGTTTTTGGGACTGGAACCTCTGTAGTGTTCATTGATACAGTAGTGGTTGGTACTGGAGCCTCTGTAGTATTGGCTGATACAGTAGTGGTTGGTACTGGAGCCTCTGTGGTATTGGCTGATACAGTCGTTGTCGGTACGGGAGCCTGGGTAGTATTGGCTGATACAGTAGTGGTTGGTACTGGAGCCTGGGTAGTATTGGCTGATACAGTAGTGGTTGGTACCGGAGCCGCTGTAGTATTGGCTGATACCGTAGTGGTTGGTACCGGAGCCTGTGTAGTGTTCATTGATAGAGTAGTCGTTGGTACTGGAACCTCTGTAGTGTTCATGGATACAGTAGTGGTTGGTAGTGGAGCCTCTGTAGTATTGGCTGGTACAGTAGTGGTTGGTACTGGAGCCTCTGTAGTATTGGCTGATACAGTAGTGGTTGGTACTGGCGCCTGGGTAGTATTGGCTGGTACAGTAGTGGTTGGTACTGGAGCCTGGGTAGTATTGGCTGGTACAGTAGTGGTTGGTACTGGAGCTTGGGTGGTATTGGCTGATACAGTAGTGGTTGGTACTGGAGCCTGGGTATTATTGGCTGATACAGTAGTGGTTGGTATTGGAGCCTGGGTAGTATTGGCTGAAACAGAAGTAGTTGGCATTGGAGCAGCAGTTGTTGAAGTGACTGGTACTGAGGAGTCGCTTGTATTCCCTGTTACACTTGTGCTTGGTATTGGTACGACAGTAGTGCTTGGTATTGGTACGGCAGTAGTGCTTGCTATTGGTATGATAGTTGTGCTTGGTATTGATGCGGCAGTAGTGCTTGCAGGCATAGTTGTCACTATACTAGATGAATCCACTACTACACTTGTCGAGGGAACAGGAGAAGCAGTTGTCGTGTTAATGGATGGTGCCTGTGTCGATACAGATACTACTGTAGTTGGTGGTGTGGTTGTTTCTGGAACAGGAGTAGGAGCTGCCGTGGTAAAAAATGGCAGAACCGTTGCCGGAGCTCGACTTGTAGATTTTCCGGTCGTATCTGATGTGGTGTTTAAAGACGTTTGGCTAGAAGACGACGATAATGGCGTTTGTGTTGTTGGCGATAGTGTTGTTACTTGTGTTGTTGGCGCCTGTGTAGAAGGAGCAGGTGTAACAGACGTCGATGCTACTGGTACCTCAGTCGTTACAGATGGTGCCGGTGTTGTTGTCGCTGTCGCAGTTGAGGATAATGTGGTTGCCAATGGCGATGTTGTTGTCGTGGTATCCGGGAATGGTGGACCAGTTGGTTCCGGTGGATATGTTGTTGTTGGTACCACAGACGTAGAAGCTTGAGTTGATTGAGGCGTGCTAGTTGTAGAGTCCGTGATTACCGGCCCTTGTGTTGTTGGCGCCTGTGTACTTGGTACTTCCGTTGTAGGGGTTTGTGTGGTTGATGTCACAACTGGAGGGCTGGTTGGTGTTGGAATAGAAGACGAAGCTGGAAGACAAATTTTATAAAATTTTATTAGTATGTTTAATCTGTATACTATCAATGTAATCACAATCATATACGAAATGGGTGCATTTTAATATGTCAATTATCTTTGTTAGAACCTCGAAATTTCGTACTGTGAAAGCATTGTTATTCGTGGGGTACCAAGACGATCCCCTGACATTTTGGTTACATTCTTCAGAAACTAAAACGATATATTAAGCTTGTGAAATAAACTGTATTGTTGCGTAGATTGAAAAAATAACTAGACTGCCTACTGTATACTATTAGAAAGAAATTTGCTAACAGGATACCTGCAGACCCGTGTCAACAGATTAATTCAAAACATACACATTGTGACATGTAACGATTCAGCAAAAAAACAAAACAAGATGATATCTGATTTTTGACATGAACCTGTAAAAATCGCCGATAAAGGAAACATAATAGTGTCTTCATTGGTTTAATGAGTCTGTGTAAGTACCGTACAAAAGTCTCTTTTTCATATTGGTGGAGAGCAAATATTAGAGAGCATCTGCGTTCACCACCGGTTGTTAGTGTGGTTCGTGTTACCCAATCTTTAGTATTATGTGTAATGTTTTGTAGATCGTTGTTTATCCTTTTGTTCTTTTTCTTTCGGCCATTGCGTTTTCTGTCCTTCGATTTACGGATTCTGATTACCCCCCTTTGGTATCTTCAAACTCTTCTTATTATTGTATTACAAACAATAGAAAGTCTGTTTTATATCTGTTATGATAAGTTTATATCCGATTTTAGTTAATAGTTGCTAGCAAGACAATTGACATACTTGAATCTGAAAAGACAATATTTTTATTTTTTTCAGCAAACCGATGACGGTTATGGAAGACACGTGTTGTGCGGATCACATTAGATTTATACATGTTTATTTCATATGTATGGAAGTGCAACAAACATTGTAATAATTAAATATAGATGTAAATATAAATAAAATGGTTATTAACATAAGATATTATAATAAAAAGAAATGCAGTTATAGTTATAATTAGCAAAACTATGAATATTAAAAAGAAAACAAGCACTAAATAAGCTATCGACCTACATGTATATAATTAAAATAAGATGTTTGTAAGATATTTATTTTATCTTGGCGATCCACAAACATCTAACGACAATCGAAATCGAGTCATGTCGTCAGTTAACCTTTCTTTCTTGGAAATTTGGAACATCTCTATTTTTAATATGCTTCCATACTATTCAATGCCTGACGATTTCGCAGTAACATTGCTGATTGGTCGCTTGAAAAAGTGAACTCTAACCTGACCCGATGCTAACATTCGGAACCTCTCTTTTTCATATGATTCCAGATTTTTTAATGCATCACGATTTCGCAGTAACATTGCCGATTGGTCGCTTGAAAAAGTGAACTCTAACCTGACCCGATGCTAACATTCGGAACCTCTCTTTTTTATATGATTCCAGATTTTTGAATGCATCACGATTTCGTAGTAACATTGCTGATTGGTCGCCTGAAACAGTGAACTCTGACTCGATGTCAAATGCCGTTAGATGTTTGTTGATTACCGTATAAATAAGATCGACCAAACATATTATTTTAATTAGACTGGCTATTGACGATAAAAAAGAAAGTAGATATATTTATAAAATGATAGCTTCTATTAAAAATTTCAAACGTGTCTCATATATTGGTATTAGATATATTATAGAAGTCCAACAGTTATTGATATATATCACTCTCAAAAGTCGAACAAACCCTTTTTTTTCTTACTCATTAATATTGCTTCGAAATACTGTTTAAAGATTGACAAACATGATTTGATTTGATTTGATTTTTGGTGTTTTAACGCCACTTTCAACAATATTTCAGCTATATCATGGCGATCAGTTTAAGTAGTGGAAGAAGCCGGAGTACCCGGAGAGAACCACCGACCATGGGCAAGCAACTTATCAACTTTATCACTTGCGACTGCGAGTCGAGTGCACCATTTTTTGTAATTTACAAAGCCAGGCGCGAACCCACGCCGTATTTGTGATAGGCTTGTATGAGTTGTTAGGTAATCCAACTACCTAACTCATTGAGCCACCCGGGCAAACATGATTTTGTCAAAGTTAATAATATGATTAAAAATAAACTTACATTCTCTTAGTGTCAAATACAGAGTAGAGAGATGTGAAGGTACAACATCAAGCATGGAAGTTGATAGCAAGGGTGGCGTTGTGATAGAAGACAGAAATAAAGATTCTAAACCAGAAGTGACGTTTGTGCCCGCAGTGGAAGTGTCGTCCGTGCTTAAAGGCAGAATGGTAGGTGCACTCGGTTTAAACAAAAACAATAGGTCTGATTGTGATAGTTCTGAAGTAATCGCAAATGAAGAAGTGACGTATTCATTTTCTAAAGTCAAAGGAAAAATGTCATCAATATTTGAGCGCACTCCAATCGGCCTTGAAGGTGTGATATCCTGAGAGTCCGAGCCTGTCACGGCGAACACAGATGTTTCAATTCCCTTTGCTGATTTAGCTGACAATTCGGAAGTTGTCGTAGAATCTAACGTTGTTTGTGACAGAGACATTGCAGGAATTCGGACTGAAACTGAACTTTGCGAAATAGCAGTTGAAAACGATTGTGATGACGTAGGCAAGATGGCAGGTGTTATCGATGTAAGCAAACGATCTGGTTCTAATTGTGAAAACGAACTCATAAATGATGGCGTGATATAAGCATGTTCTATAGACAAAATATAATCAATACTTGAGTCCACTGAAACCGACCTTGAAGGTTTAAAAATGTCTGAAACATTTTCAGAGTCTGCATCGGGCATTGCGAGCACTAATTTTTCAATTTCTGTTGCAGACATATTTGAAAAGGTTGACTCAGATGTCGTATGAGGCTGAGCAGTTGCAAACGATTGTGATGACGTAGGCAATATGGCGGGTGTGCTCAATGTTAATAAAAAATCCGGTTCTGATTGTGATAACGAAATCATAAATGATGGCGTAATGTAATCATGTTCTATAGAAGAATTATCAATACTCGATCCCAATGAAACCGACATTGAAGATTTAAGATTGTCTGAAACATTTTCCGAGTCTGCATCGGACATTGCGAGCACTAATTTTTCAATTTCTGTTGCAGACATATTTGAAAAGGTTGACTCAGATGTCGTAATATTTAACATTATATGAGGCTGAGCAGTTGCAAAAGATTGTGATGACGTAGCTAATATGGCGGGTGTGCTCGATGCTATTAAAAGATCCAGTTCTGATTGTGATTTCGATGTCATAAATGATGGAGTGATGTAATTATGTTTTATAGATAAATTATCATCAATACTCGATCCCACTGAAACCGAACTTGAAGAATTAAAAATATCTGAAACATTTTCAGAGTCTACATCGGGCATTGTAAGCACTAATTTTTCAATTTCTGTTGCAGACATATTTGAAAAAGTTGACTCAGATGTCGTAAAATTTAACATTGTATGAGGCTGAGCAGTTGCAAACGATTGTGATGACGTAGGCAATATGGCGGGTGTGCTCGATGTTAATAAAATATCCGGTTCTGATTGTGATAACGAACTCACCAATAATGGCGTAATGTAATCATGTTCTATAGAAGCATTATCAATACTCGATAACACTGAAACAGACATTGAGGATTTAAGATTGTCTGAAACATTTTCAGAGTCTACATCGGGCATTGTAAGCACTAATTTTTCAATTTCTGTTGCAGACATATTTGAAAAAGTTGACTCAGATGTCGTAAAATTTAACATTGTATGAGGCTGAGCAGTTGCAAACGATTGTGATGACGTAGGCAATATGGCGGGTGTGCTCGATGTTAATAAAATATCCGGTTCTGATTGTGATAACGAACTCACCAATAATGGCGTAATGTAATCATGTTCTATAGAAGCATTATCAATACTCGATAACACTGAAACAGACATTGAGGATTTAAGATTGTCTGAAACATTTTCAGAGTCTACATCGGGCATTGTAAGCACTAATTTTTCAATTTCTGTTGCAGACATATTTGAAAAAGTTGACTCAGATGTCGTAAAATTTAACATTGTATGAGGCTGAGCAGTTGCAGACGATTTTGATGACGTAGGCAATATGGCGGGTGTGCTCGATGTTAATAAAACATCCGGTTCTGATTGTGATAACGAACTCACCAATGATGGCGTAATGTAATCATGTTCTATAGAAGCATTATCAATACTCGATCCCAATGAAACCGACATTGAAGATTTAAGATTGTCTGAAACATTTTCCGAGTCTGCATCGGACATTGCGAGCACTAATTTTTCAATTTCTGTTGCAGACATATTTGAAAAGGTTGACTCAGATGTCGTAAAATTTAACATTATATGAGGCTGAGCAGTTGCAAAAGATTGTGATGACGTAGTTAATATGGCGGGTGTGCTCGATGTTATTAAAAGATCCAGTTCTGATTGTGATTTCGATGTCATAAATGATGGAGTGATGTAATCATGTTTTATAGACAAATTATCATCAATACTCGATCCCACTGAAACCGACATTGAAGAATTAAAAATATCTGAAACATTTTCAGAGTCTGCATCGGGCATTGTAAGCACTAATTTTTCAATTTCTGTTGCAGACATATTTGAAAAAGTTGACTCAGATGTCGTAAAATTTAACATTGTATGAGGCTGAGCAGTTGCAAACGATTGTGATGACGTTGGCAATATGGCGGGTGTGCTCGATATTAATAAAAAATCCGGTTCTGATTGTGATAACGAACTCACCAATGATGGCGTAATGTAATCATGTTCTATAGAAGCATTATCAACACTCGATAACACTGAAACCGACATTGAAGGTTTAAGATTGTTTGAAACATTTTCAGAGTCTGCATCGGGTATTGCGAGCACTAATTTTTCAATTTCTGTTGCAGACATATTTGAAAAGGTTGACTCAGATGTCGTAAAATTTAACATTGTATGAGGCTGAGCAGTTGCAGACGATTTTGATGACGTAGGCAATATGGCGGGTGTGCTCGATGTTAATAAAACATCCGGTTCTGATTGTGATTTCGATGTCATAAATGATGGAGTGATGTAATCATGTTTTATAGACAAATTATCATCAATACTCGATCCCACTGAAACCGACATTGAAGAATTAAAAATATCTGAAACATTTTCAGAGTCTGCATCGGGCATTGTAAGCACTAATTTTTCAATTTCTGTTGCAGACATATTTGAAAAAGTTGACTCAGATGTCGTAATATTTAACATTGTATGAGGCTGAGCAATTGCAAACGATTGTGATGACGTAGGCAATATGGCGGGTGTGCTCGATGTTAATAAAATATCCGGTTCTGATTGTGATAACGAACTCACCAATAATGGCGTAATGTAATCATGTTCTATAGAAGCATTATCAATACTCGATAACACTGAAACCGACATTGAAGATTTAAGATTGTCTGAAACATTTTCAGAGTCTACATCGGGCATTGTAAGCACTAATTTTTCAATTTCTGTTGCAGACATATTTGAAAAAGTTGACTCAGATGTCGTAAAATTTAACATTGTATGAGGCTGAGCAGTTGCAAACGATTGTGATGACGTAGGCAATATGACGGGTGTGCTCGATGTTAATAAAATATCCGGTTCTGATTGTGATAACGAAATCACCAATAATGGCGTAATGTAATCATGTTCTATAGAAGCATTATCAATACTCGATAACACTGAAACCGACATTGAAGATTTAAGATTGTCTGAAACATTTTCAGAGTCTGCATCGGGCATTGCGAGCACTAATTTTTCAATTTCTGTTGCAGACATAATTGATAAAATTGACTCAGATGTCGTAAAATTTAACATTGTATGAGGCTGAGCAGTTGCAAACGATTGTGATGACGTAGGCAATATGGCGGGTGTGCTCGATGTTAATAAAATATCCGGTTCTGATTGTGATAACGAACTCACCAATAATGGCGTAATGTAATCATGTTCTATAGAAGCATTATCAATACTCGATAACACTGAAACCGACATTGAAGATTTAAGATTGTCTGAAACATTTTCAGAGTCTGCATCGGGCATTGCGAGCACTAATTTTTCAATTTCTGTTGCAGACATATTTGAAAAAGTTGACTCTGATGTCGTAAAATTTAACATTGTATGAGGCTGAGCAGTTGCAGAGGATTGTGATGACGTAGGCAATATGGCAGGTGTGCTCGATGTTAATAAAAAATCAGGTTCTGATTGTGATAACGAACTCATAAATGATGACGTGAGGTATTCGTATTCTATAGACAAAATACCATCAATACTTGAGTCCACTGAAACCGACCTTGAAGATTTAAAAGTGTCGGACACATCGGCATCGGGCATTGTAAGCACTACCCTTTCAATTTCTTCTGCTGACATATTTGAAAATGTTGATTCAGATGTCGTAAGATTAAAAAATGTACGAGATTGAGATATTGCAGGTATTACGATTGAAGCTGACATTTCATCCATTGCTGTAGCAAACGATTGTGATGACGTAGGCAAAATAGTCGGTGTGTTCGACGTGAATGACGATTGTGATGACGTAGGCAAAATAGCCGGTGTGTTCAACATAAATGAAACATCTGGTTCTGATTGTACTAAAGACGTCATCGAAAATGAAGACGTGACGTATTCATATTCTATAGATAAAATATTATCAATACTGGAGTCCATTGAAACCGACCTTGAAGGTGTGATAATGGCTGAAGTACTCTCTGAGTCTAAACCTGTCACTGTGAACACGAATGTTTTAGTTTCTATTACTGACGTTGTCGTCGTAGAATTTAGTAGTGCATCGGGTTGAGATATAACAGATGATACTATAGCTAGCTTGCTTCTCATTTCTGATAACTCGATAGAACTTTCATGAGTTTTTATTGTTGAAACAATAGTTTCCGGTTCCGGTGTTTTCACTTCCGTATCGGAAGTAGATAATTCTATCAATGTATTTGGCAAAACTATTTCCGATGCTTCTACTTGCCTAGCTAGTTCTGGCACAGTTGATTGGGTGAATGTCTCAATGTTACTTGGTGATTCAGATATGGTGACAGAAGGTGATATAGAGTTATACATAATTTGATTGCCTTCAATAACAGGACTAGCTTTTAGAACAATGGTCTCAGTTCTCAATATATCACTGTAATTAGTGTCGTTTTTCTCTGCGCTGGATATGGGAGCAGCGCTTAAGCCTAACACTGCTGTGTCAATTGAATTATGTGGCAATTGTGTACTGCTGCTTATAGTAAAGTCGTTATAACTGCTTTGAATTGTTTCAAAATTTACAGCGAGTGTGTTCGTTCTACTTTGCATGATAGTACCATCAATCACAATTGTTGAAGGATATGGCGTTGCAATGGTAGCGTTAATTACGTCACTTTTTGGAACGTGCGAAGATTGTCCGGCTACAGATTTAGATTGAACATCAACTATTCCCGATTCGGCTATAAATATATCACGTTGATGTGATTGGCTTGGTGACATATGAAATGACGATGAAATCCCACCCAACTCTACCAGCGGAATGCTGGGAAATGTGAAAATTTGCGATGAATGTACTGATTTGGATAGTCCGAATGAGGATGCGACTGACACAATTTCGGAACTCTGTAGTTCATCGGAAGATCCTTTTGACGTTGCTAGTGTGGAAAGAGGAGCATGCGTTGAATAGAGTGATTCCGTCGACGTAATTTGATTTGAAGATTGTACAGGTACCTTTGTCATTGTGGATGAAAGAGAAACGTTCTCTATTAAAGATGCTTCAGCAGCATTAGACGTCAAAATTGATTCCACTATGTTTATTTTAGAAGAAGCTATAGATTTGCTCGTTCCTAATACTGCTTCCACTTCCAAAGAAGCTATAGATTTATTCGCTCCTAATACTACTTCCACTTCCTTTACATTGGAATTCGGTAGAGAAGTACTCAATGCTCCAGTTATGGGTTCCGTTTGGGATCCCTTAGTTACACTTGAAATCAAAGATGTGTCAAATATTTTCGAAGAAGCCATAGATTCGCTCGGGAATAATGTTTCCGCTTCCTTTATCTCAGAATTTGGTAAATAATCACTTAATGTTACATGTACGATCTCCGTTGGGGACTCCATAGCTACACTTGAAATCAAGGATGTGTCAAATATATTTGAAGTAAAAGCAGAATGAGAAACGATGAATTGTGAAGTTTCATTAGACACATTAGGGTTAATAGAAGTTTTTTCTTCGTCAAATATAATATGTTCTTTATTTTTGCTAAATGTCATTGAAGACTGTTCGGATTGTCTTAAGATCGTTTCATAAACGTTTGATGTCAAAGACGGCACTATTGTGCTCTGCGGTGTCGATCCTGTAGATAAGGCATCATCATTACTTGATATCAAATATGTTTCATCTTTACTTTGTTTTAATGATATCTCAGATGATATGATTGATGAGGAAAAAGTACCACGTGGTGTGAACAGATGTGACGTAGCGGATGTCAATGATGCGTCATGTAGGGCAGACGACATTCCAAATATAGATACATTCGATTGTATTGTAGATGCTTCAGTTAAGCTTAATGTAAAAGACGATACAAAGATAACATCCGGTTCAGATATAGCACTAGCAGTTACACGATGTGAAGCTATTTTTGTGGAAGTTTCATGTAAAGAAGGTGTAAAAGATGCATCCATTTTTGAGGAAGTTTCATGTAAAGAATGTGTACCGGTAATCAATGGTACTTCCGGTATGCTTGAGGAGAATGACGCTTCCAATAACATTGATGTAGAGTACGTGTCTGGTAAACTAGATGTGAGTACATAAATTGATGAACTTGATTGTGCATCTACATTGTTCGTGGATTCTCGATAATGTTCTGTAGTGGAAGCGGGAAAATCACTTTTTGAAATAAATATATCATCCTCTATACTTTGAACTGTTTGTATTGATGTTATAGTGTTACTTTGTTCCACGGACGGTACCGGTTGTTCCGATGTCAATGTAGGTATCGGTTCCATTGAGGAAACAAGTGAGTAGAAGATTGTGTCCACAGTCCTCATCAACGAATCACTGCTTTCAATAGATGAAACATGTATTTGAGGAGTTGCATGTTCTTGTGAATGTGTTAACTGCGAATCACTAAATACACTTGTACCGAGTATAACTGACCGATCTAATGTTTCCGTTACGGAGGTTAAATTGGGCACCATATATGAATGACTTGAATCATTTTGTTGAACCATATGTAGTTCCGTAGACAGAACAGATGATGCCATACTTGGAAACGGATTTAGTTCAGTAGAAATAACCGATGAGTCCATGTGTGGCATGAAATTCAGCTTAGTAGAAATAACCGCTGAACTCATGTGTGGTACGGTAATCAGTTCAGTAGAAATTTCCAATGAATCCATGTGTGGAACGATATTTAGTTTAGTCGAAGTAACCGATGCACTGATTTGTGGAACGATATTTAGTTCAGTGGAAATAACCGATGAATCCATGTGTGGTACACTATTCAGTTCAGTAGAAATAACCGATGAATCCAAGTGTGGTACAATATTCAGTTCACTAGAAATAACCGATGAATTTATGTGTGGTACGGTATTCAGTTCACTAGAAATAAGCGATGAACCCACGTGTGGTACGGTATTCAGTTCAGTAGAAATAACCGATGAATCCATGTGTGGTACGGTATTCAGTTCAGTAGAAATAACCGGTGAACTCAGGTGTGGAACGATATTCCGTTCAGTAGAAATAAGCGATGAATCCATGTGTGGTACTGTATTCAGTTCAGTAGAAATAACCGGTGAACTCAGGTGTGGAACGATATTCCGTTCAGTAGAAATAACCGATGAATCCATGTGTGGTACGGTATTCAGTTCAGTAGAAATAACCGGTGAACTCAGGTGTGGAACGATATTCCCTTCAGTAGAAATAAGCGATGAATCCATGTGTGGTACGGTATTCAATTCAGTAGAAATAACCGGTGAACTCAGGTGTGGAACGATATTACGTTCAGTAGAAATAATCGATGAATCCATGTGTGGTACGGTATTCAGTTTAGTAGAAATAACCGGTGAACTCAGGTGTGGAACGATATTACGTTCAGTAGAAATAATCGATGAATCCATGTGTGGTACGGTTTTCAATTTAGTAGAAACAACCGATGAATTCATGTGTGTTACGATATTGAGTTCAGTAGAAATAATCGATGAATCCATGTATGGTATTGTATTTTGTTCACTAGAAAACGACTCCACGTGTGATACACTATTCAAATCAGCAGTACGAATAGATGACTCACTTTGTGACACCACATCCAAGTCACTAGTATCATATTGATGTAAATATTTTGATGGAACCACGAAATCAAAGGATGATAATGGCACCAAAAAGTCAAGAATTGCTCCCTGTCTTAATTCAGATATGGAATCAAGTAGACCCGAATCTTTATTATCAGCTTTTTCGGCATCAAAAGATTGTAAAATCGAACTAGTCGTTGGTGGTGCAATCGATTCATTTTGTGTGGTACGCTGGTAATGCAACGACGAAGCCATGCTTGCCAAGATATTGTGTGATGACGTAATATCTGGTTCCTGGGCATGAGACGATGTTTTACTTGGATACAGTCCTGCTACCATGTGACCGGAAGCTACCACCGCCTCATCTAGCGTGACGTTTGTTTCGATGGTTGTATTTTTCTCTTGAGCTGTAGTTAATTGGATTAACATGATTAGAATAAAATAACAATTTAATTAGAATTAGATGTTTGTTGTATCTAAATATTTTATTTTCATTGGTGATACGCTAACGTCTAACAACATCCCGTTTTTGGGAGTCATTTTATGTAATCTCTTATTCATCTTTGACCGTCCAATCAAATGCTAGACAGTTAAATATATTGACCAATCGGGAAAGTTAAACAGCTATTGTCGTGTGTCGATTTTGATACATAAAGATTTAGTTGGCTGGTTGCTGATTGGTTGGTTGAAAATACGAACCCTGACGTGACCCCATGCGGGTGTCATTTTTAGTTAGAGTATCGTCAAAGAAAAAGAAATAAAAAGAGATACAACAAGCATGTAATTTTAATTCGATTGATAAAATATTAAAAAGAGATGTTAGATTGTATTAATGATAGTCATAGATTATTGAAAACTTAAGTTAGTTTCACTGACAATTAACCATTTCATTTTGCAATTTATCAGAAGAACTGAAATGTATATTAAGTGACATTCACTATTATGGGTTGAAAATAGACATCGAAGATAATTCATATTCGAAATTATGGATGTGTTTTTATTAGTGTGGTCAAAAATCAAACCTAGAAATTCAGTGTTAGATCAAAACCAAAATGCAACAAAAAAGAATTAAAATATGTAAGCAAGTACATGAACTAAATCATAAAGTTAAGACTTTAAGCTGAGAAAACGAAATTCTAAAATTAGCAAGCTTATAAAATGTGCACTTATTTACATAAATATGAAAAAAGATTAAAGTACCTGTTACACTGACAGATGGTGTGCTATATACTTCCGGTGTGGTTGCTGAAGACTGAATAGAACCAGGTATTGAACTTTGACCCAGAACTGTTGAGATACCTGGCTGAATAACAGTTCCAGAGATAGAATAGTCTCCAGTTGTAGTGGAAGAAGAGATAGACTGAGATTGAGAAAGTGCAATTTCGGTAGAACCATCCGGTAATGATGTAACATCCGTTTCCGGTTGGAAAGAGGATGATAGTAAAATTTGAGAGTTGGATGACACAGATACTGGAGTGGCTACAATACCAGTAAATACAGATGGTGCAGGAGAAGGTGTTATACTTCTATTGGCTGGAAATCAACATGTGCATATATTAAATTAACTGCAAGGAGGTGACTAAATAATGAATATCATGGATGTTTGAAACAGACTATATGTCCAAGTTTAATGTTGATACTATAGCTGTTTGAAACAAACTATATGTCCAACATCTGTTTTTGTTTTGTGTGTAGTAAACATATGGCACACTAAATTGTAAGATTTTTCACAATTGATGTTGGACAAGACAACTACTGTTTTTTGCTGTAGAAACATCCATGATATTAATAACTATTAAATACTATAAAGGTCTAAAGAGCATAACATAACAAAAAAGTGCATTAAAAAAACAAAAAAAATATCTACATTAAAATGCATAAAATCTAGCAATATGTAAAAACATTCCTACAAAATAAAGCTTTGAAGAAGTCCTGGTGCAAATTCAAAGTCTGTGAACAGTTATCTATGTTAGCAATAGTGATGTCTGTTGTAAGATAATACCGAAATAGCTACAGAAAAGATAAAAAAAAAAAAGTGTTCTGCAATTCAACTTTGAAAGAATGTTCTAAAAAAATGGCAGCCATACTTTGAGAATAACAAAACCATATTTCTCTTTTGATTTTCTATAATTAATCGTTTTACCATATAGGTAATTTAATTCTGAATTGTGTAAAGAAAATATTACATTTTTTTTTTAGTTTTAACAATTTGCACATTCTCAGTTTAATACTTATATTATGCATTTCATAAAGAGTTATTCCCCTTGCCAAGAGTAAAATGGTATCCGTTCCATGAAAGAGCAACGAAAAGGAGTAAGCATTTGAGTATCATTTCTTTATATAATTTGTAGATACTTGAACTTGAACATTTGAATTTTTTTTTTTTTTTTTTTTATCTCAAATAGAATTGTTACATTAAAATGAAGTATAGAATGAGAGCAAAAATGTATGTTAATTCCATAGTTCAACATTGCATGAAAACGGAAAATTATTACACATATTAAACTAATGGGAAATAACTCATGAAAAAATATCTAGAAAGGTATAACTTGAGAATCAGGTCGAAAATGTGCAAATGGTCTTTTAAGTCTTCAAATTTGAGATACGAATAAAAGGTATCCAGGATACATGTGTATGAGAAGCATTTTCAGGTTGAAAAAGTAGGATCACAGAATTTCGTGAAAAATAAAAACCAAAACAAATATCTAACTACCGAACATGGTCTTTGTTCCTACCTATTATAGTAACACTGCTTATTGTCAGATCACCAAGGAAACGGCACCCTCCTGTAACGTTCTTCATGATGGCTTGGATTTCACTAGTGTTCCTTACGTCTTCTAGTTCTAATTTAAATGTTGCTATGATTCCGCCATCTTCGACAAAGCTCTGAATATTAACCTTATCAAGCAAATCTTTTTCGAAATTTTCAAAGGCACATTGAATCTGGAAAAAAAAATATTATAAGTAATTTGTTTTCTTAATTATGCAGACACTAGAAATTACTACCGATATTTTAAGAAATATTTGAAGATACTAAAAGGATAATCATCAACCGTAAATCGAAGAAGGACAGATAATACAATATCAAAAAGAAAACAGACAAACAGTGGCCAAAAGAAAAGGGACAAACAGTGGCAATCGTAACTACTCGGCCATTCTCGCTACCCTGCAAATAACCTCGTATGCATTAGGCGTATAAATCGCACTACTTTTCACATGTCAGTTACATGAAAGTTTGATAAAGTTATATTTTAAGCAATTTTCTATATTTAAATTAAAGTTTTAATTAGTTTTGCATGATTAGATTTTACTTAGTATGTCTTCCATATTGGATTTTTGTGGACTATATTTTTGTGCGGCTTAACTTAACGTCCGGCAAACAATTTAAAAAGAATTTTACTATGTACGTACGAGGTTGTTTGCAGAGTAGTGAGAATGACCGAGTAGTTACGAGAATGACCGAGTAGTTACGATTGGAACTGTGGTTGACAAAACACTACAGAGAAAACTAAGGATGTCCAAAACAATTACTTTTGTTTCGCTCTATAAATAAATCTCCTGTTATATCACATTTCCTTCCAAATTATCATATCTTTGGCGACATCTGTCGGCAGAGGAAGGAATATTGCTTACTTATTGTAATGCATGTAACAATTACAATACAGAGACAGAGGCGGTTCTAGATTTTCCGAAAGGGGACTACATTTTTGGCTCCATAAATGGCGGCGGACCAACAGATGTGTAGCCAAAAATTCCCGTAAATCAAAAAAGAAATCAATTAAGGCGATCCTGGATAAGCCAATGGACGTCTGTATAGTCGATCCCTGTCTGTCAAGCTCAAATTAGGAAAAGAAAGTTTAAACAGTGATTGTCATTAGTTTCACTGAACGCCATATGACGTTGGAAATCTAGTACCTGGCTTGGAATAGGCACACAAATGTGGCGGAGTGAAACCGGTAAATGGCGACCCAATTCTCCCTTCTTGATAAATGTATGTTTAATATAGTACGATAGTAAACAATAAAACTATATAATGTGTTTTTAAATTGGTGCGGGTTTATATGGACATTGGTTTTTAGTGTTTAACGCCACTTTCAACAATATTTCAGCTATATTTTGGCTGTCAGTTGTTATTGGTGGAGGAAACCGGAGTACCCGGAGAAAACCACCGACCTGTCGCAAGTCACTGACAAAACCTATCATAGTGTTGTATCGAGTACACCTTGCCATAATCGTGATTCAAGCTCATAAATTTAGTGGTGATAGGCAGTGATTGGTATCTTACCTCCTCCACTAGTTTTGTAGACAGATTTCTGTAAGCCTCTGAATTCTCTACAACTAGATCACTCGTCCATTGTTCCGATGTTATGTTCACTGTTCCTTGGAATGCTACGTCCGATTCTTGGGCTGAAAATAATAGAAAAAAAAATCAACAATGTTACTTAGAAAATTGTATTCACAAATTTAGTTTGTACAGCAAGATTAACCCCTAGTATTTACCCATGAAGGGACCGACCATTTAACTTTTAAGGGCCATCCCCGAGGCACACATTAAAGAACCGACCATTTAATCTTTAAAGGATTTTCCCGGAGCAGACATTAAGGGGTAGATCATTTAGCTTTAAAGGGGTATCCTCGAGGCACACATTAAGAGGCCGATCGCGACCATTTAAGTTTTAATGGGTATCCCCAAGGCATGCATTAAGAGACCGGTCATTTAACGTTTAAGGGATGTCCCCGAGGCACACATTAAGGGATCGACCATTAAATTTAAAGGGCATCCCCGAGGCAGACATTTTCTTTGACACCAAAAAGAAAATTCTTTTTTTTTGGACATGAAAAATTGATTTTCTTCACATTTATCCAATGCAGATTCTCAACAAATGACGGTTGCTAGGTTAATGGATACAAATTGTAGGAATCTAATGGCAGGACAGTCTTATTAAACATTTCATTTTTTGTTCACCCGGTAATCCGCTAACCTGCCGTAACGGGTCATGACAGGCAACCATTTTGTTTACATTCGGATGAGGTCTACTCTTTCATATCAACGCAACGATCAGATGTTCAATGCCTACAGATCTTGTAGACTTGTCGCTGATTGGTCGCTTAAAATGTGACGATACTTGATGCGACAGGTAGACCGTCAGAGGGAGAAAAAAAGATTTAACAGATTTTTTCTAAACTAAATCAGTGGTTCGGCTTTATCTCTAGACATTTGTCATTGTCATAGCGTTTGCCAAAATTTAAAATAAAGAAATGATCGTCATAATCAGGAACCGCAAACAAACACGAACAACTCTCAAAACACTCCAAAACACAGGCAAAAACAACATAGTGCATTAACAAAGCACTAACAACTACCTACATGTACATGCACTTTAAAAACTCCAAAACAAAGGCAAACACGACATGGTGCATTTTACATGTATGTCTGTTTCAAACCCTTGTTCCTACCATGTTTGTTTAAAATGCAATTGTGTTTTACATGTAACATAAGAAGGTGTGGTATGGTAATTTGAAATATCTTAACCATTAAATAAATTCTTTTTTGATGTTATCTTAGTAAGTAATTAAATCATGTGTAATCTTGTGGTTTAATTACATGTTTTTAGGGAAATGCACCGTGATTTGGTTTAGGTTCGTGGTTTTCCTATTTTATTCATTTTTGGTTTTTTTTGTTTTTGTTTTTTGACAAGCTGATATATTAAGACAGAACAATACAATTACTACAGGTATCGTCTAATTCAATAATGTGCTATTTTTCTATATATAGGACCGACTCGAAAAGAATGAAGAATTAGTAAACAAATCGCTAAAAAAAAGAATGGTATTAAAAGTTGCACCCTCACCAAAGGGAGATAATTAAAAGAAGCACCCGTGCCAAAGGGAGATAATCAAAAGTTGCACCCTCTCCAAAAAGTTGCACCTTCACCAAAGGGAGATAATCAAAAGTTGCACCCTCACCAAAGGGAGATAATCAAAAGTTGCACCCTCACCAAAGGGAGATAATCAAAAGTTGCAACCTTTCCAAAGGCAGATAACTTTGAAAATGTAGTTGTGTTACAAATATGATTAAGAACCATTATTTGTCCATAATACAAGTACATATTTTTAGTCTATTAGACTAATTAAAATTATATTTTTGTTGTATCATTTTCATCATTTTTTTTTTCTGACGATTTGATCGTTCCAAGTTTATTAAAACCTGTATATAATGGTCACTCAAGGGAACCGGAAAATATGCCCTTGATGAACAGTTGTCCTGTATATATAGGTTAAAATTACATGCGCTATTCATTAATGGGTAAAATGAGGCTTTTCTTTATTGACAGTGATTTGTTATATAGAGGTGCCCTTTAAAACAGTTTTGACTCTACGTCTGTGTCTACATTGTACTGTATAATAGACTGCTTTGTCAAATACGTTTGCACGATTACATAATGATACCATTGATGATACCCTTTAAATTGAGAAATTTCTTTCTTAATCAGTTTTTGCTTACCAAAAATGTCGAAATTTGAAAGATAACCAGTTAATTCTGCCACAAATGTCATCGAAGTGCATCTCCTGCAGCGTAAGTATTCACCATTTTAACAATAAAGGATATGAAATTGAATATGAACTAAGAGTAATTTGAAACTCCAAAATGATCACTGGGATAGATATTTCTTTTCGTTTAATCTGTGGTAGATCGTGGGACAGGAAAAAGATAGAACAGATAAATATATACGATGGATCCTTAACAGGTCATAAAATTGGATATATAATTAGAATTCTTACGAATGGGTGATTATTTTTAATGCTAAAATGAGCAGTAATTCCAGCTATATTCATGACGAGAGGTTATGGTTAGTGTTTAACGCCACTTTCAACAACATTTCAGTTTTATCACGTGGTAGTCAGTATTATAGTTGGAGAAAACCACCGACATGTCATTAGTCACTGACAAACTTTATCATATAATGTTGTATCGAGTTCACCTCGCCATGAACGGGGTTCGAAATCACAACTTCATTGGTGATAGGTACTGATTGCACAAGTAGATGTAAATCCAACTACCATACGATCACGACCACGACGGCCCCTCGACAATATATGAAAACTATAGACACAAGGGAGGGGTAGGGTTATGGTGTTTAACGCCACATTTTTGTCTGTCCACAGACAGAATTTGGATTTCCAACGCCATATGTAGTGGACGGTTTTGAGTTCAACAAGTTCAGGTGAGAGATCTTTGTTCGCTTTTATTGATATTAGTAGAATCGTTGACCATCACTGTTTGAACTTTTCCTTTCAAAATTATTATTAAAACATTGGTCATTGAACAGTTCGTCATCTATTGTAATAATTCGTCACTCCGTATTTTGATTGACACCCACACTGTATATACATAAGTGGATTTGAATAATTCATAAAGTATATTTTTCCTTAACGGTAAATGAATTATAAATATAAAAGAATGTAAAAGCTGACAAGAATAATCTTACACTCCTTCCGTATTATACAAATATTTGAACAAACACCTTGTATTACGATTTATTTTACTACGATTTTGGACGATAATAGCGTCGAGGCTTATCAGAAGTGATTGAATCATTTCATTCATGAAATTCTTGTTTACCGAAGTACCTACTACAAAAACGTAGTGAGATTGTAGTATCTTTTATGTTTATCATAAAGTGGACTAATAGTAAATATATTTATTTAGTAAATACGTAGATGATTGTAACTTACTAGGTCTAGTGCAAATTCACATTCGATTTTTCTCATTAACGTAATAAGCATGAGACGGTACGATTTTTCCCGTTAACGTAAGGAACATAAGACGGTACCATTTTTCCCGTTAACGTAAGGAACATGAGACGCTGTGATTTTTCTCGTTCACGTAATAAGCACGAGACCCTACGATTTTCCCATTAACGTAAGGAACATGAGACGCAACGATTTTCCCCATGAATGCAAGGAACGTGAGATGCCTACGATTTTATCCCTTGCGGCGAAGCCCCTGTTCGATATCAGTTTCCCCACCACCATTTTGTGTGTTTGTAAGGGCCGTCGTGGTCGTGATTATATGATAGTTGGATTTACAACTTAACTACCTATGCAATCAGTGTCTATCACCACTGAAGCTATGAGTTCGAATCCCAATCAGGCGAGGTGTATTCGATATAACATTATGTGATTAAGTTTGTCAGTGAATTGCGGCAGGTCGATTGGTTTCTCCCAGTACTCCGGTTTCTTCCACCAACAAAACTGACCGCCACGATATAACTGAAATATTTTTTAAAGTGGCGTTAAACACCTTAACCCTAACCCTTGTGTGGAGTTCGATACTATGTTCTGTAAGGTATAGTAGTATTTTAATTATTGTTTCAATAGTATTATTCTATTTATATACATGTATTTTGGTACAGGGCTAAAACCCATAGAGTTGCTCCGCGCTATCAGCGGGATTCGAACTTTAGTGGTGATAAGTACTGATTGCATAGATAGTTGTAAATCCAACGATCTTATGATCACGCCCGGTCCCCATCATGAGTGAACGAGTGGTTAATTTCGTAGACTTCTAAACCACAAGCCTAACACCGCTGACGTGGGCGGGGATTTCACCGGCCAGTTTGATAGAACTGTCAAGAGTTTTCATCCCCCATAAAGTCTAGGTGTCAAGATATAGCTTACAACTAGTGCTGAATGTGACGTTAAATACCAATAACACAACCCCTTTAATAACATATATCATTTTTGCCAAAAAAAAAATTGTCACCTAAATATAGTTACCATGCACGGTTTGCAATTTTTTCATGGAAAATTGATTTTTTAATGGCTGTCAAAATGACAGACTTACACCTTCGTCTGTGTAGTAATAGACATATCTCAATTAAAAAAGTGAGATATTTTGGGGGAAAAGTGTACAGATGCGGACCGTGTTTGAAAGCCCGTGCCAGTGGACATTCGTGACCTATAAGGTCGGCCCATGGCAAATTAATATGTTGCTTTTCTACGCGACCCACCGGGCACTGTCCAAAATGCCCGTATGACCAGTCTGCCTGGAGTGTAAGGTTATGAAAATTACAAAACAATTGCTCATAATATTTGTTCAAAATACCATTCTTTTGTAAACAATAGGACGGTATATTGTTGATTGACAATACTGATAATATACAGTGAATAAAACTACAATAAAGTAACGACATGATGAACATTAAATTACAACTATATCCTGCAGATTGGAATAAAAGGTAGCATCACACCTGAAGGACAAGTTACGATAGATGGACAAGTTACGAGAGATTAACACATAAATCATTCAATGGTTTATGATAACGAGCTTTATTAGTGGACAGATTGAGGTTTTGTAACGCGTTCCTGTTGTTTTCATAGTAGGGGATCTCAACGGTAGAATATTCGTCATAGTTTGAGTCATTCATTGACTGGATTGAAGTATAATGTAATTCTTTAAATTAATATAGACAGTCATTATATAATATATAAATTTGTATGTGTGTGAGCGTCGTAAACATGTATAAATAGATCTATGATAGTCAAGCTGTGAGGATAATGGTCGGAATGTCTTCACCTGTTTTTTTTTTCATGCAAGGGGTGGGGTTATGATTCATTGTGAGGAAAATGAGATCTTAGTATGAAATTTTGAAGAGGAAACAAATCATACGAGAACGAAATTTTTGTCCTTGGGTGTTAAAGTTTGAAAAGAAAGTTTCAAAAGTGATGGTCAACAATTCCACCAATATCATTAAAACGAATAACTACCTCATATCACTGAACACATAACAAAAACCAACCATGACGTGTGGCGCTGGAAATCGGCCATGTCCGGTCTTGCGACAGTCACACAAATATGGCGGGGTTAAACCGGTAAATACGAATGTCCAACTTTCTTAGATACTGAAATTATAACAAGGCGTCTTGTCAGATAAATGTTTTCCCTCAAAGAAACGGTAATTAATTAATTGGGACGTGTCAATCTCGCCATAGTCTGCCTTCTAAGTGATCTTTTGTCCAATAAGTGGTCTTTGTCCAAACTGGGGATTGGCGGCGATCGATCGATCAAAATATAATTTTATTTGATAGAAATGTTCTCATTAAATAACCATACAGTTTTCACAATTATTCCTGCACTTAAATAACTCATTCAATTATTATAAATAAAATAATTAACATGTCCTACAGAGGTGACTTTATACGTCAAGGTCAATCAGAAATTTTCTTTTGATTTGACAGATGAAAGACTAATGTAGGTATACCTTTGATGACAATTATATAATATAGAAAGTCAAAGTCTAAAATGTGTACAACAAGACCACAAAAGAATAAGTAAAAAAGTGCACTAGAAAAACATTTAAAAACACAAAAAAATCGTGCTGTCGTAACACTTCCAAAATACAATCGAAAATGGTAGAAAGAAGTAAAATCGATAGCAGTATCACGCTGTATTGTGTTATAATTAGCTCACTGAAATAACAGTCCGCGGGTAGACATGTCGCTCCACTCGGACATATTAAACCCGATTCATAGCAAACCAGTCTATGGTCTTACTATTTAATGCTGTGTGTTTGACGGAGAAGCTAGCTTGGTATAAATCTTTCTAATTTACAAATACTTGTTTTGAACTACATGTATTAACTCTATCAGCAACGTGTCAAGCTCGCCAACGTTCGTATCTATATCAAAAATACACGCGTATTAAAAGTACGCGCCTAGCCGGTTTTCTTACTAATTTTGTACTTCCAAAAAAAGTATAGCCAAGACACGATCAGACTGCAGTCATTACTCACTCACGATTAATCTGTTTATATTCGTTTCTTTATTTTGTTTTTTTATTATTTCGACAAATTTGGAATGACTACTCCCCAAAAAAAGGTCTAGCCAAGACAGAATCAGACAATCATTACTCACTCACGTCTAATCTGTTTATATTCGTTTTTTTATTTTGGTTCTTGTGATTTCGACACATTTGGAATGACTACTCCCAAAAAAAGATCTAGCCAAGACAGAATCAGACAATCATTACTCACTCACGATTAATCTCTTTATATTCGTTTCTTTATTTTGTTTCTTGTGATTTCGACAAATTTAGAATGATTAAGTGTGTGAATCACTTAGCATATTCCAGTATACACGTGCACATGACCATATATAGTAACTCATTTGTACGATATTAAAAGAGTAGCTGCATTATATTTTTGAAATGGTGTCAAAAGGATAAGCTTAATTCGGATTAATCGGTCACAAGTTATTTAACTAATGTAGACCGGCGTTCTCGTACATTGTATCGTTCATTGTACGGCGTAATTTCATTGACATTCTTCAGTTTAAATACAGGTAAATCTCAACATTCCTGCATTGCAATACAATGACTACCTATGTGGCGTAATGGTATTTAAGGTGTGATCGCCTCGAGTGTGGTAGATCGTGGGTTCGAACCCCCATCGGGTAAAAACAAAGAGTTGATGATAATGAATACACGGTAGTTGAATTAGACCCACATGCTTACATAGATTTTTATAGTGAGAGCTCACAGCAGTCCCACAAGAAAAATTGTCGTTCCACTCTGAACCACTATCCCGATTCCGAGCCAACCAATCTTTGCTCTTACTCCTTAATGCGTGCTAATTAGCGGAGAAACAGCAAATACAATTTGATTGGACCCGATTGCCGCTCGAATTAACCAATGCTCTATCGCCGTTCGAATTAACCAATGCTCTATCGCCGTTCGAATTAACCAATGATCTATCACCGTCGAGACGAGTACGTTAACAATGACAACCACTGAAGCGGTTTAGAATACAGAAAATTTAGATGCAGGATGGAGATATTAACCAGATTACAGATTATCTATATTTTAGCGAAACAATAGTTTCGTAAAGACTGCTAAATTATTGTTGAAAGTGGCGTTACACGCCATAACCCCCTCCTCTCCCGGTTATGACTGCTGTTGACATGACATATTATTGATTTTACCAATTAATTGCTAGCGTAGCAATACAATAACATCAGATTACAATTTCAAAGATTGCCACATAAAAATAAGGATAAGAAATAAATTTTCTCATTTAATTTCTGTAAGATGAGCTTTTATTGTCTTGTATATTAGATATTTTATTTTAATAAACTCAATTGATTTTATTTTATATTAAGTGAGTTGTTTTCCATATATAATATATATTTATGACGAGGATAAGAGCACAAACAATATATATAATGTAAGGTAAATAAACGTTAGAGAATACCGAAGGACAAAACAAAAATAGACAATCCAGAGAAACTGGAAACAAGAAGAATAAAAACAAAACAAAACAAAAGCATAATATCTCTAGGACACCACTATATGCAAACAAACACAAATAACGTAAATCCGACTTGATATAGGTGACGCTGTAATCGGTCAATGGACGGGCGTTTTGACTGCCAAATGTAATAGGCTTGGCATTGTATTGGTGACGGTTCCCAGGGCGGGCTCGAACCATAGAGCTGCACATGATGTGTACCGATGTGGTGGATAGGGGGTACCCTTTCGATGGAAAGGGATTTAGAGTTATAGAACGGAAAGCCTATCCTTAGACCATAGAGAGTAACGTTTTTTGAGAGCGCCACACTGCCTGTACGTTAAATATCTCTTTGCAAATTTCAAAAAAGAGCAGGCGCATTGATGTGAATGAACGTCGATCCAATATTACGTTTAGACATACAATAAAGTAAAGGAACGGCGCTTGTATTACAGTTCTACATTTCACAGTCACAGTACAGAGTCTTCAACATAGAGCATAACTAATACCCTAAAATAAGTATGACACGGTACTATATACTTCTGCCGATAATCGTGACATCAGGGCATTTCAGAGGTGTAGGAACGATGGAAGGGGCACACACTCCACTTTGAAAAAAAATTTGGCAGTAATTTAAGAACAAGCTGCTTTTGTAGCAAGCTAATCATATCGCAGGTTTAACCAAATCTGCCCAAAGTATGCTGGTCGTGTCTGACAGGACTGACGAATTTCGCGAACTCCAGTAAACCAGTGGTATAAGGATATGTTTTGAACCCAAAGTTCCTTTCTTTTTGCTTTTCCTTGACAGTTTTGAAAACTTTGCCCGGTCCATTCCTATACCTCTGATCTTGTATGCAATTTAATATATTTAGCACATGCTGCACGTTTCAGGAGGAGACCGTCGCGGCCGCGATCGTATGGTAGTTGGATTTATAAACTAAAGTTGTGAGTTCGAACCCCGCTCAGGCGAGGTGTACTCGATACAACATTATGTGATAAAATTTGTCGGTGACTTGCGGCAGGTCGGTGGTTTTCTCCAGGTACTCCGGTTTACTCCACCAATAAAACTGACCTCCACGATGTAACTGAAATATTGTTGAAAGTGGCGTTAAACACTATAAACCAAACCCACCCCTTCTGCACTTAATATGTACGTACGTATTGACGTGAGGTTAAATAGAACTTTAATAACTTAATTTATAAAGAAGCTACTGTTCAATAGCTATGTAATATAACTATAAGGTGTGCTAAATATTTACTCAACCGTTTTCAATATGTAGAAAAATATTGACAGCTTTTTATTCATATTGATCTATTGAAGGAGCGTTCCTACCACAATTACCACAATTATTTGAAAAATTCAATGTTTAATGTTGAATGAATGAAAAAGATGGTTGACAAGTACGTTTGTCTATAGTACATACTTGACACACTTCTAACAGTCCCTTTAAACTACCATGTATTATTGATGGAGGCAATTATTGAAATATTTTTATGTTCGATTTAAGAATCCATTTAATATTTATACCTTGTTCGTTTTGATTGTGTGTAAATTATCCTTTAAATGAATCAGACTGTGTGACATTTTCAGACAGATAAAGCTTCAATTATATTGGGGTTTTTATGACATTTTTATTTACTGCGAACCTGTTTTTATTTACTGCGGACCTGTTTGGACATGGAAACTTTTTTTTTCAAAAGCTATTCATCTTGTGTCGAGCGACTACGTTACAATAGAAATGGGTTTTTAAGAGATTTATTTTGTAGTGTTAATATAAAACCCTTTAAAAGTGTTCTAAGCGCTATCATTGTCAGTATTGTGTTAAATATTTAGCCAATGGGAATTCTCTATACAGTTTTGTCCCGAGTGTCCGAACAATGATTCAACAGCTGACAAAGCAGACAATAACTGTTCTTCTTGTTTACTAACTCACAATGTATATATTGGGTAGTTAGGCAGACTTCTTATTAGGGAACGGCCATTTAACTTTTGTGTGTGTGGGGGGGGGGGGGGGGGGGGGGGGACTATGTTTATTTTATTATTATTATTATTTTCAGCCGCCAAATTTTAAAGAAAACATCGTTTTGACTGGAAAAATGCAATAATAATAATAATAATAATAATAATAATAAAGTAATTTCTGATTCACATGAAAGAAATTGTATGGCTCGAGAAAAAAACATAACACCCTTCCCTTATAGTTAAATTGTTGGTCCCTTATATTAAGTATTCGTTTTCTTGTTGCTATAGATACTGACTCGCAATTTGTTTATTGGGTAGCTAGGTGGACCAAGTAATTAAAACAAAGTAATTAATAATAAAAATAAAATAAACAAGGAAAAATTACAAATTATATATTTTTTTCTTATTGAAATTACAAATAAAATATTTTAGTATTGGCAATGATATGGAAAGGGGGGTGGGGGTAATATCGATAAACAACAAATAAATAACGCTTTATCTTATTTTCAATTGATTTTATCAATTCGAGTGTAAATAAAGATTAGTAGTTCTACATGTATCTGAACCAAATATTGACAAATAAAATGTTATGGGCAGGTTTAATTTACTGTAGATCGATCTACCGGACGTAGCATGAGAAATATCTAGTTAAAATGTAAAGGACACATCAAACTGTAACGATTAAAAAGTGTATTTAAGTCTTAGTTTCAAGTTTGTTCTATATGGTTACCGAATATTTGCAATACATGTTAGGATCTCATCAACTGGTTTAACTCCGCCATATTGCTATGCTTGTCCGGAGACATGACCTGGTTTTTCAATATCATATGTTGTGGTCTTTTTATGATTAATGGGCTGAGGCGAGAGGCCATTGTTCATTTTGTTAATATTGGTCAAATTGTTGACCATCACTGTTTCAACTTTCTTTTTCATAAATTTCTATTTTTAGAACCGAAAACTATATACATTTTTATATATAGTATGCATCTTAAAGTCCTAATTACTTTTTTTGTTGTAAAAGTACAATATGCATGTTTTAATTTTCAAACATATCATTTTGACAAGTAAATAAATGAAAAATATAAATCATTCTATAAAAAAATATTCTTGTCACGAAAACAAACACTCCAACGAATACGACAATTTGATTTGATTTGATTTAATTTTTGGTGTTAAACGCCTCTTTCAGCAATATTTCAGCTATATCATGGCGACCAGTTTTAGTGGTGGAAGAAGTCGGAGTACCCGGAGAGAACCACCAACCATGGGCAAGCAACTGGTAAACTTTATCACTTGCGGATGCGAGTCGAGTGCACCCTTTTTTGTAATTTACAAAGCCGGGCGCGAACCCACGCCATATTGGTGATGGGGTTGTATGAGTTGCTAGGTAATCCAACTACCTAACTCATTGAGCCACCCGGGTTCTCCGACAATTTTGACGTTTAACACCACACAATTAACAAAATGCATCGAATACGTACATGCCCTATATTTTGACATATACTGGTAATACCGAATTGAAATCGGGCATTGGGTGAGTGAGTGATTGTTGCTTAACGCCAACTCGACATTTTGTCCAGCTATATCATATCAGTACTAGACCGACACGCTTAGTTGGATTTTTATAGTGCCAGCTCACTGAAATAACAGTCCGCGGATAGACATGTCGCCTCATTCTGATGCCGAGCCAACCAGTCTTTTGCTCTTTCTCCTTAATGCTGCGTGCTTAGCAGTGAAACAACAAATACAAATTGTATAGTCTTTGGCTTGACACGATCGAAGCTTGAACACACGATTTAACGCACTCGAGGCGAGCATGCTTTACCATTACACCACCGATGCGGTTGAAAGCAGACATTGGATTGACACACAAAAATAAATATTATCTATATTACTATTTAGGTCACCGTACATGATATTATTTACACAAACATTTATTCACATATCTTAAAATCAATAACTTTAATATTTAAAAACAAAAGACGACAAATTTAACACAAAGTCTGGTAATACAAACCTACGAGATATATACCTTTAGAAGCTATGATTTATTTGAACGACTTCAAAAGGTATTTCTAGGGAACAATACGATAGCTTGAGTGTATGTAGACATATTCAAAATCAAAATATACAGTTCTTGTAGACTGGTCTTTTAACTTGGGGAGAAACACTCAGCTGCTAAAATTTACAACCTCAATACATGTAATGTTCACATATTAATATTATACAAATCTAAAGTGAGTTGGTCTCTTAAGTCGAACAAAACTTGAGGAGAAACACTCAGCTGTTAAAAGTTACAACCTCAATACATGTAATGTTCACATATTAATATTATACAAATCTAAAGTGAGTTGGTCTCTTAAGTCGAACAAAACTTGAGGAGAAACACTCAGCTGTTAAAAGTTACAACCTCAATATATGTAATGCTGACGCATATACAAATCTAACGTGAGTTGGTCTCTTAAGGCGAACAAAACTTGGGGTAAAACACTTAGCTGTTCAAATTTACAACCTCAATAATTCTAACACATGTATACAAATGTACAGTTATATGACATAATTGATACGACATGTAAATAAAGAAAGTTTGAAGATACCAAAGGGGGTAACCAGAAGCCGTAAATCGAAGAAGGACAAAAAAGTTGGAAGAAACCAAAAGGAGTAATCAGAATCCGTAAATCGAAGGACAGACAACACAATTGTCAAAAGAAAAAAAAAGAACAAACAACAACCTACAAAGCAATACACAAAACACTAACGATCGAGTAACACGAACCCCACTAAATCTGCTTATATGGTTTACTGTAATGTTTTAGACAGTACCGTACGATTCGCTTGAAACACACAAATCTCAAAAACCTTGGTAAAATTATCTGACTGCCGATACACGATTACATCGCATACCATACAACATTCTACCGTTATGTGCGTGCCGTCAAACGTTTATTATGCTGTTCTCTGTAAAACATGCAGTGTGTTGTTGTGTGTAGTTGAACAGCTGTGAGTAGATAACTCCACCGCGAGGTCCAACTGGCTTAAAGCCCGCCCTAATTCTGCCAATTTTGGATGCAGAGATGCCATCCGAAATGAGTGAATTGATGGTCATATCGAGTACACCGCATCACGATGTGAATCGAATTGATAACTTAAGTAGTGATAGACATTTAATTCATAGCTAGATGTAAACCAAACTACCATACGATCGGCACAACGACGGGCTTAAACAGAAAAGGAGCGTCGTAAGGGGTATACATATAACTAGATTCCGACATCATTTATTAAGTTGCAGAATAAGGGGTCAAGGACAAATAACTTTAGTAACACATGTTTATAAACATAAATATTTATATGATAAAAAAAACTATGTATTGTATTGGCAAGTCCTAAAATAGACCTGACAAATTAATGGCGGCCATTAAGACGACACGAGGCCGGAGGTGTTGTTTATGACAAAAATGACAATCAGAGGCGCTAGGTAATGATGAGGTATACAAATGGTCAAATTCTGAGGTAATAAATCAATCCTGATATGTTAATAATCTGACAGACACCACGTGGGATATTGGTGGTGTGTACAGTTCAGGTAGAGGACTGTAGATCTATGCATTGGGTCAGAATAAAAAGAAGAAAAAAACGTGTACCGCGCCTGATTAACAATGTTTAGGGACCGACCATTTAACTTGAAAGGGGGGGTTATGGTTTTTTGTATCGTTCAGAAATTTTTTTTCGGACAACATAAGAGTTAGAATATTTTTTTTCTTCAGAATTTAACATTAGGTTATATGACAAAAACTCTGAATCAGATTATTTTTTTTCCCTCCACCAAAACAGAATATTTTTTTCAGCAACATTGGGAATCAGAATATTTTTTTTAGAAAAAAACCATAACCTCCCCCCCCCCCCCCCCCCCCCCCCCTTCAAGTTAAATGGTCGTTCCCTTAAAAGAATATGTTTTACATGAGAGGTCGATGTACATGTCCAGGAAACAAATACATTAACAGCTGCGTGTTTCTGACGGCGTTTTACGCTTGGATGTTGATGATTGCACAATTTTTCAGCAATACCAAGGGCAAGGCCGCTACACAATACATTTTGATGATGGTGATAATAATACCCGTTTATCGTCACTTTAAGCAATTTCTAACAATCAATTAAATTGTGACAGCCAGACAGACTTAATAGAGGAAGGAGGGCCAGACATTTTTAACAATTAACACAAAAATGCGGTCCTTGTGCTTACGAACCATAGGAATCTTGATATTTTATCAAAAAAATATACCAGTTGCTGTACTTTTACTCGGGTTTTTTATTGATAAAATATCAGAACTTATCGGTGAATTCCCCGGCCATGGCAACTGGGTAGTTGTCTGGAAACCTTAGCACTAGAGCTGGGAATCTAGGGACGTGTCTGAGGGTTTAGGGCTTATGGTGTTTCAACAATATTTGAGCTATATCGTGGTGGTCAGTTTTATTGGTGGAGGAAACCAGAGTACCCGGAGAAAACCACCGACCTGACACAAGTCACTGACAAACCTTATCACATAATGTTATACACCTCTTCCTGATCGAGATTCGAACTCACAACATCAGTTGTCATAGGCACTGATTGCACAGGTATTTGTAAATCCAACTACCATACAGTTACGACCATCAAAGTCAAAAGAGCTAAGAATCTAATTACATTGTACATTTTTTATATTTGTTTGGCTTGCAATGTTTACCGTAGTCAATAAGACAATTAACGCCCTTCATTATGACAATTTACAACCCTTTATAAAGCTTACATTACTACGACATGCAAAAATGTGTCCCGCAAGTTATGGAAATTTCTGAGTGACATTTAGATATTAGACTATAAAACACAAATATGTATAAGCGTGTGGGTGTTGTTTTTGTGTCTCGGAATGATATTTGTCCATGGTGGTTTTACCTCGTGTCTCGGAATGATATTTGTCCATGGTGGTGTCACGTCGATGTGATCTTATCATCGCCCTTATGTGCAATCATTTTTGTTTATATTATTGTACAAAAGGAAAAGGACTTCACTAATGTTGTTATAACTTGTGTCTAATCCCATTTGTAATTTTTACGCAAATACAATGTTTAAAATCTCATGATGTGTCCATGTCCAATTTAAGGGACCAACTATTTGACTTAAATTAAGGGATTTTAGGTACCCCCTCCCCCAAATCAGAATTTTTTCACACGAGAGATTTTTTTTGTTTTACATGTGTCCGTGTCAGAATTAAGCCCTTAAAGGGACAAACCGCTTAACCAATATTTATTGTTGAATACTGCAATGTCAGATTATTTAATCTTTGCATCTTTCGGGGTAATTTATTTTTCTTCTTTAAATTTGGCGACCATAAATAAATAATAAACAATGTTTTGTTTGTTTTTTCATATGCGGTCATTGTCATTGACTTCCTCAAAATGCCCATTTGTACAATCTCGATCTTTTAACAACAATAATAAACTCTTGTACATATAGCAATTTTTAAATTTGCCTTTACCGTGTCTAGACAAATAAAACCGGGCGCATTGAGGTCGTCGTCTAGAAGGATTACAAGCTGAATGACAATACCAGTACACTGCACAACTCTTAAAACATTATTTAGTGTCAGTTCAAATGTCATCCATTATAATCTTAATAGCGTTCTACACCTTTCCCGTAGGTTTTAAAATTAAAACGCCAAAATAGCATGTTCTTACATGAATCACATGAGATGTTAAAGTGTTCATTGACACTTTTATAAAGTCTTCATTCATTTACACAATGAAGATGGATGATTTCCAAAAAAAAAACAAACAAAAAAAAAAGCCACCATATAATGGATTGTAAAATCATGATATACACACACGCGGAATACCTGTCTATGTTTGCGTTTTTCTTATGTATTCAAAATGCAATTAACAGCGTGTGATGGATGAAATCGATTAATTTACCGAGGATCCCAGTGGGGGCAACCATTTTCAAACTTTAACACGCGAAAATGGGTTTCGTCTGGAGACGGTCATGTGGTGTACATTAAATAAATTGCAGAAAATTAAATAAAAAATGTGACAATGTGACCCAGATGTTTTAGATGCTGTTCGGCATTTAACTGCTATTCGGGTACACTCTTGCTGATGGGTAATTTGATAAGGCACAACTATTTACAAATGAAAATCAACGTTAATAACGAAGCGTACCTATGAAGAGTCTGAAGATATCCAAGCGATAATCAGAATTCATAAATCGAAGAACAGACAACACAATGACCAAAAGAAAAATGACAAAAGGACAAACAACGATCTGCAAACATTACACACAAACTAAAGATCGAGTAATACAAACCCCACTAAAAACCGAGGGTGAACTCAAGTGCTCCGGAAGGATAAGCAGTTCCTACTCCACTAGTGGCACCCGTAGTGTTACTTTAAATTTTCCTTTCAAAATTATTTAATATTAGTAATATTATTCAATACATGTCTATGCATAGTTTCTTATCTGTATGTGTTTTCATCACGTGATCACCATGCCCATGTAGGGCATTAGATATCTATCAACGAGATCTCCGTTGGTCACAAAGGCCTTAATTAGAAACATTTTTGTATCTACAAGCGATAAGAAGACTAAAAATAGCATTAAATTAGCCATATTTTTTTTGCAATATTATAATTATTTCAGAGCCCTACAAAATATCCGCCCTTTCGTAGTGATATATGAGTGTTTCATTACACTGTTTTTGCAATTGTTTGTTTGATATATCGACTGTTGTTTAACGTCAAATAAGCATGCGCAGAATTTCAGGTACATTCATGACGTAAACGACTTCAAGAATCCAGCATGTAGGTATGACCGGCCTTAAGCCAATTGGGGCCCCGCGCTTGAGTTATCTATTATCCGTTGTTCAAGTACATACAACAACACACTACATATTCTCTATTGAACAGTTGGAACCACACTTCCTAAGGAGAACTGTACAATTAAAGTGCAATTTTAAAATTTTAAATATACAATTGATTAATGTTCACTATTGGGACAATTTTTTATTGTTATTTTGATATGATGTCGCGTATCCCAACGACCAGGAACGGTCTTAAACCGGGAACAGTGGGTATAAATAGATGTGGGCGGAGCAAACATTCAGATTGTTCATTATTTTGACCACGGTTATCTCGACGAGGAAAAACCAATGATACATAGTTTCAGTTACTTTTGGAGCAAAATATTTGATAGGCATCGTTAAAAAATTCAAATTTCTGAGGTATGTGACCTTTAGGTCACGTTTTAAAGGTCACATAGGTCATGCTGAGATCAAGATACAAATGCTACCAGCTTAATTTGTTTTGACAATAAAGCATCCATGTTTCTCCCTACGAAACTTTCAGTCTTATTAAAAACAATATTCTTCATCAGTCTAAAATCTACAAAAATCACTTCTAAAATTCAAATTTCTGAGGTATGTGGCCTGTAGGTCACGTTTTAAAGGTCACATAGGTCATGCTGAGATCAAGATACAAATGCTACCAACTTAATTTGTTTTGACAATAAAACATCCATGTTTAATTATGATATCGTTTTATAATGTTTAACATTGAACTCTCGATGGGCGGAGTCGAGTCCCTGGTCCAAAATATATCCGATTTCTTTTTGTTACGGTGCAACCATCAATTACTTGTTATAATGGCGATGCCGGTCATGGCCGCGTCAGTCATATCACTTTTCGCGCAGACGATATAATAGTATGTTATTTGTACTATTTTGAATTTTTAGTTTCACAAATGAAGTAATTTACCTCCATTCCAGAAGAATTTCTCACGATAAGTTACATTTAAAGAAATCTATCCACTGGGTAATAAATTTTGTGGTTATGCTACAATTAAAAATGAATTCAAGGACGTGGTATATTTTTTACTATTGAGAATTAAACAGTAGCGAATCTCTTAACTTTAAAGGGGGTGGTCTTGATCGTATTGTAGTTGGATTTACAACTACCTATGCAATCAGTGCATATCACCATTAAAATTGTGAGTTCGGATCCCGCTCAGACGAGGTGTACTCGATATTTCTCCGAGTACTCCGGTTTCCTCCATGCACTAATAAAACTGCCCGCCACGATATAACTGAAATATTGTTGAAAGTGGCGTTAAACACCATTATAAACCTTACCCTTTAAACAAACGAGTGTTGGGCAGAAGTTCGTTTTACGTTTACTATTTTCTAAATTGCAATAATTAAAATTTACTTATTTCTCCAATACACATTCGTCTCAATGAGCGTTTCTACCACTGTATGTCTAAACGACCTTCATCCCTTTGTCACAGACAAGCATAATTATTTATATTTAGTCGTGCTTTTGAAAGTAAAGACATTAATTGAGGAAATTTGCATTTTACTATGTAATGTATATTGTAGTATATTAAGTACTGGTAATTGCTTTCATGCACGACCTCCTTTTCTTGTTTCCATTAATTCAACGTGGTTCCTATCTGGATTTCCTTGATGGAGAGTTGCTCCTAACAAGAAAGCTACTGAACCAAGGGTTCCTTTTGGTAAAGTTGAAGTCATCACTTCGAACATTTTACGGTTGCCACCATGACTTGGTTGACCGTTATGGAATATCTGTGTCACAAATGACCACGGATATGCTCCACTTTTCGTAAGCACTTTCCGGTCCTTTCCTCATTCACGACTTATTACCGGGTTTGTAACTAGATTAACACGACGGGTGTCACTAGTCGAACAGGAACTGCTTACCCTTCCGGAGCACCTGAGTTCACCCTCGGTTTTTAGTTGGGTTCGTGTTACTCGATCTTTAATTTTATATGTATGTTTTGTAGATCGTTGTTTGTCCCTTTGTACTTTTTCTTTTTGGCCATTGTGTTGTCTGTTCTTCTTCGAAATACGGACTCTGATTACCCCTTTGGTATCTTCAAACTCTTCTTCCTAGCATAAGAGCTAATACTATTGGACACATTTCGAGTGCATGCAGTCGAACTTGATTGTCACGAAGTCGAAGGGACTGTGGAGAGGACTATATTCTTACTTTGAGCTATCTAGGGACACGACTTTTCCGGGCTTAGGTTTGGGTTTTACATTGTATTTAACGCCACTTTCAGCAATTTTTCTGCTATATAGAGGAGGTCAGTTTTATTGGTGGAGGAAACACAAAACCAGACATCATAATCATCATCTCATAGCAGAGGAACATTCTTCCACCATGATATGGTTGTGATATTACCTACTTGACCTTAAAACAACAATCACTCGCTCACTCAATAATGGACCAAACCTTTTGGCACAAAGATATAACGATAGGATTGTGGTCGAAGTTCAACGACCGCTAGCTTCATTTTAAACGGTTACTCCGTCATCTATTAACATTTAATAATCATAATTCACATTATTATTTTGCATTTTCATTATTGTAAAGTTTACTTTTCTCATATCGCCTTCTAAAAGGAAAAAAATAACAGGGGCTAAATTCATGCGAAAATATTGTGAAATCATTCTCGTGGATATGTAAATTCGTTGATCCCCTGCAATAATCAGTCAATACATGTACATGTATAGAGAGAGTGAGTGATTGTTGGTTCACGCCAACTTAGCAATTTTTCAGTTAAATCATGACGAGAACAAGTTAATTTCAATGAGATGATGATGAGATCCACTTTATGCATATTGCGACAAATATTCGCTGAATTCTTAATTTCGTAGTATCGTGCTATACTCGAAATTCCCGAAAATTGGTTTACCACGAATAATTGTGAGTTCACAGTATTTTTTGTTTTATCTTATATACACTTACAATATATATCATTTACAACTATTTGATCGCAAGACATTTGTTGCCATCATAAATATCATTTTTATTACACAAAGTTAGATCATGATAAAAATAATTAACATATTCGTTTTTTTTCTTATATTTAAAGGCTTGTTTATGCCATTATAATAAGAATTAACATATTTGTTTTCCTATTTTTGAGGGCTCGTTATCCAATCTCGTTTCTATAATTATAATAACATTATATTGAACCATAAGTTGTTATTTTTAGTACTAATTTTACTGTAATAAATACGTCTCGTCTGTAATATTAGATCACACTAAAAACCACACAAATATTCCGGACACCATATGCACGGATGTCCCTTTATTTGTGTGTATTTAAAGCGTGGGTTCACGACTGTTTTCCGGGAAACATGATAGACTTGCATGTGTGGTTAGACTAAAGCTCGAAGTTTGGCTTTTTTCATGTCTGAAAAACGATGTGTTGTTTTTATAATTAATGAAACGAAATATGTGTGGTTAGACTAGAGCTCGAAGTTTTGGTTTTTTCATGTCTGAACGATGCGTTGCTTTTTATAATTAACGAAACGAAACATGTGTGGTTAGACTAAAGCTCCAAGTTTTTTTTTCATGTCTGAAAAACGATCTATTGTCTCTTTAATTAGTGAAACGAAATTTAATTATTGACGTTTTGAAATTGACAGGAGACAAATTAAATTTACTGCTTGATTCATATATTTGTTTGATCCAATCATATTAAATGAATATTATTTACCGCGGAAATGCTGTCTGATCTTGACATCTTAATCACAATGACCATTTTAAGCTTCATTGTAAACTTAATAGTCTCCGAAATGCTCAATTAAAATTTTAATTTAATTTCTACAATCTAAACATCAAAGAAAACCGGGTTGTTCCGAATTCACCATCCGTGTTCATTTTAAACATGCTTGATTCGCACCGTGTGTTATCTTCTACAAATATTTAAACGGATTAAAATTAAGTTACTCCGATTAAGGAGTTTACAACTATATCAAGGTTACTAGGTTGAGCAAACTTTGTTATGGCCTCTATAACCTGCTAGTTTACTGTTTAGTGTAGATATACGAACACCAGACAGACATATACTAGCTTGATTTGTTTAATTGAGATTTAGAATTATTGCCGAGTGTACTACAGGGCTGTATGTAAGATATCGGTCTCCATGTACGGGGTAATAATATTATGCTGACATAATGTGGTTAACTTAAGAGAAAAAAAACCGAACAGTATTATGCATTGCAGGCAGACATATCGTCCCTCAAGAACACATTAAGAAAATTTTAAGATACCAAAGGGGTAATCAAAAGCCGTAAATCGAAGGCCAGACATCACAATGGCCAAAGGAAACAGGACAAACAACGATCCACAACACATTACATAGAAAACTAAAGACCGAGCAACAAGAATCCCACTAAAACCGGGTGTGAACTAAAAGAAATCATCACACGAAAAAAAACCAAAATCTAAACTTGGTATAATTGTATGTGTAGGGGTTTGAGACATTTAATGCGATGATTATTACCGGCCCCTCAGTCCGAGACGGCCATTCTTTGCTTTTACTTCTTAATGCTGTTTCTTTAGCACAAAAGAAGCAAATACCGTTATCATAGATACACGTGTAGTCTTTGGTTTTAACAGTCCGGGCATCGAACCCACAATCTTTTGCACTCGAGACGACTATTACACGCACGAACGAGACGGTAGAATAATTCTGCAATGCCATGTAGATGTATGTTACCTTCAAGTAAGCTTAACATGAAATACACTAACACAGTATGGTGTGATATAATTATGATCTAATTATGAATTCTTAAATTCTTAAAATTGTTGTATTTCGGGGACAAAATAGATATTGATGACACATAAAGGAACAACCTAATAGGTTGATCTTTTGTTGAACAACGTACGCCTAATAGGTTGACCTTTTGTAACTAATTAGCCTCATTGGCATATAATTATGAATAGGGTTGTCTGCCTTTTGTTCTCGTATAACTATGAAATTATCTGGTCTAGATAAGATGTGTTGTTTTACTACATAATAAGCTATTGAACTTATTTGAATGTCATAAATTATATATATTTTACGTTTTTAGTTCAAGGGGTTATCTTGAGTGTTTTTTGTCGGTTAATTTGATCTATGAACTTTAAAAGACACCAACTCTCACTGCCCTACCCACCCTCTCCCCAATATATTTGATTGAGTGAGTAATTGTTGTTTAACGTCATATTTTTCAGCTATATCATGGCGAGAACAAGTTAAATTCGACGAGATTATGATGATGTCATTCGTACTAGGCCAACACCCTTAGTTAGTGGGCGAGCGGGCTGTTGTTTCAGTGAGCTAGCATAACTAAAAAAATCAACTAGGCATGTTGGCTTAGTACAAAGCAGACGACATAATCATCTCGTGAATATATTTTGTTCTCTCATGATATAGCTGGAAATTTGCAAAAATGGTGTAAAACCATCATCTCATCGACTATAACTTCTCTCGCCAAGATATAGATGAAAAATGGCGTAAAACAAACAATCACTCTCTTACATACTCGTAAATATCGGCTACTGAAAACATGAGTAGTATTAGCTTAGATTTAAAGACCTTGTGTACCCTCGGGGAAATATCTAACGACTTGTTGAAATTTGTCAATATTATTATCATGTTTAAAGTCATGTTTAAAATTGGCTAATATTTGTCTATTTTATTACGTTATACAATGTACATGTAACGGTGTGATTTGTTCAATACATGTATAATATTTGTGTGTATTCTGTATTATACCTAACTGAATTAGATCGATAATGACTCAGCTAGGCACCGGTCTCAGGACATTTGCCCACCTATTTCTCAAATTCTCCCGAAGATACTTTATAAAAATTAGCTTAATTATTAAAAAAATGTCCTGAAGAAATTTTGATAAAACTTGCAATTGTCCTGAAGATTTCAAAGTCTAGCGGAAACACTGTCGAATACGTCTATTATGTCGTAATTACATGTATGTGTAGGGTTAGAGTTCTTGTGTTTAACGCCAGAGAAAACCACCGACCAGTCGCAAGTCGCTGAAAAACCGGCTTTATCACATAATGTTGTATACTTCACCTGAGCGGGATGCTGATTGCATAGGTAGTTATAAATCCAACCACCATAGATCACGGCCACTACGGTCCCCTTGGATTTGTTCTTTACATTATATTTGTGTGCATTCCGTATTATAACCTAACTGAACTGGATCGAGTGAGTGAGTGATTGTTGTTGAACGCCAACTCAGCAATTTTTCAGCTATATCATGGCGAGACCAATTTAGTTTTCAATGAAATAATGATGAGGTCCGCTTTGTACTAAACCAACACGCTTAGTTGGACTTTTATAGTGCTAGCTCACTTAAAAAAAACAGTCCGCAAATAGAGATGTTGACACACTAGGACACATTATCCTGATTCCGAAACAAATAGTCTTTGCTCTTTCTCCTTAATGCTGCGTGCTTAGCGGAGAAGCAACAAATACCAATTGTATAGTCTTAGGTTTGACCCGATCGGGGCTCTAACCCACGATCTACCGCAATTGATGTGAACACGCTAACCATTACACCACCGATGCGGTTCTGTTGAGTCGCCATTACATGTATATGTGGGTATATTAAACAATAGGGGCCAATATAAAAAGAGAGTGTAAACAGTGATGGTCAACAATGCCACCAATATCAATAAAACGAACAATCACCTCTCCTATTTAACCATTGAACGCAAAATGAGCACTGCGTATGACATTGGAAATGAATGACCTGGCGGAATTAAACCGTTCAATGGGGTCACATCCACCTCCCAGTGACTTGCGACCTGTCGGTGGTTTTCTCAGAGCATTAAATAACCATTACACGTGAAGAGGTCACTTGGGGCAAAACAACAATCACAAACGCACATTTCACATTTTCACAGCCCCCCCCCCCCACACACACTTTTCCATCATTTTACCTCGATCCAAACTCATTCCTTGCTAATACTACAGAGAATTCTTACGTACAAATCCATTTAAAAATAATGGTTGAAAGCAAACACATTTTAAAAAAATCAATGCGCTGTAATGCCTTATGTATTGTGTCATCCATCAACTCAGCTTAAAACATGTCTGAATAATTATCACCAACTCTGCGGCACTGCTTTGTCAACATACCATAGCTTTCACTGAGAATAGCATTAAGATAGTTATATCTTTTCTGACATGCTATAATCATAGCTGAAGTACCAAGTTTCACTTGACTGCACGGGATTTCAAAATATCGATTAAGTTCATTAAAAAAGCTAAAACAGTAGTAATCGATCCCAAGAACCACTCCACTGGCAAACTTCAAAAGTCTAAAGAAAAGTTGTGATTTTTCTGACATGATAACCATAGTTTTTAAGTACCGTGTTTTACTTGACTGCACATTATATCAAAACATCGAACAAGTTCTTGTTAATTGAAAATTAACAAAAAAATGTTTAAACAGTAGTGGTCGACCACGAACCACTCCTCTGGTAAACCTAAAATGTCTAAGCGCAATAGTAACAACACTACACTCCGGTGGAAATCTAAGACCTGGCTTTGGGACGGGTATAAAACGGGTATCAAGATTTCGACCCCAGTACAAAACATATATAAAAATACGGGACCTGGGTGGCTAAATGAGTTAGGTAGTTGGATTACCTAACAACTCATACAAGCCTATCACCAATACGGCGTGGGTTCGCTCCCGGCTTTGTAAATTACAAAAAGGGTGCACTCGACTCGCAGCAGCAAGTGATAAAGTTTACCAGTTGCTTGCCCATGGTCGATGGTTCTCTCCGGGTACTCCGGCTTCTTCCACCACTAAAACTTGTTGCCATGATATAGCTGAAATATTGCTGAAAGTGGAATGAAACACCAAAAATCAAATCAAGATCTCCGACTCCAGCACAAAACATATATAAATAAACAATAAAATAAAATCCAGCGAAGACTTAAATAACACACACAAATATTAATTCGTGTCTTCTGAGCAAAGCAGCAAGTGATGTTGTACCATTCAGTGTGGCGTTAAACACCATAAACCAACCAACCAACCAACCAACAATCGTCCGTCGCCCTTTCCTCCAATTCAATTTTCCTCTAAAACGCCATTGGATCAGCTTGGATGTCATTTTAGCCAATTTTGACAATAAACCATTCAAATATCCTACCATGAACTACCAAGCCAGCTCGCTGGTAATTCAGCATTAATATGGACAAACGTCTACATTTCAACCCATAACAGAGTAAAATTCAATTGTTGTTGTGTGGCTATTTATTGGTACATGTTTCTTATTATTTTCCTTATTTGTAATTTTGCTCATTTTGCCAATAAGATCTTATGGTCTAGTACAAAGCGAACCTCATCATCATCAATTCATTTCAAATTAACTTTTTCTCGCATGATATAGCTGAACAATTGCTGAGTTGGCGTTAAACAACATTCACTCACTCACTATATCTTTTTTCTCAAAATCCAATTTTTTGTTTAACCCCGCCGATTTTTATTGAAGTGCCTGTGCCAAGCCAGGAAAGTGAGAGGACATGTATTTGTGTGTATGGGGTATCGATTTTGCCTCTTTCTACGATTTTGATATTTGATTTTTGACGTGTGTTAGGTGTATCGATTTTAATATTTTATATTTTATATTTTATATAGGAAATGTTCCTTCAATGTGGCAGAGGGCCCGGGTGGCTCAATGAGTTAGGTAGTTGGATTACTTAACAACTCATACAAGCCATCATCAATACGGCGTGGGTTCGCGCCCGGCTTGGTAAATTACAGAAAAGGGTGCACTCGACTCGTATCCGCAAGTGATAAAGTTTACCAGTGGCTTGCCCATGGTCGGTGGTTCTCTCCGGCTTCTTCCACCACTAAAACTGGTCGCCATGATATAGCTGAAATATTGCTGAAAGTGGCGCTAAAACATCAAAAATCAAATCAATCATACAAATGTGGCATCTTTCTGTCATTCGTTTCATTTTTATAAATATGTCTTGTAGCTTGTATATTCTCATAAACGTTTGGAGTCACATTCCTCATGTACTTAATCTAATTTCATTTATCACGTTTTAACATGATATAATATAAAATTTAACATGTATAAACAGTTTAAAATTCCATTTAAATTTGACTATTTATTTTTACTTTTCAAATAAGTCATATTAATCTCTGTATTTATACACGTATATATATCAGCTTACATTTTCAGATTATTAAAAGATATAAAATATTATATACTGCCCACTGGCGATCATTGAAGGAATGACAATATTTTTATTGGTATTTTATGGCTCGTTTAAACGAAACACTTGTCAATGTGTTACAATCTATTAAGAGGACATCTCGGGACATGTAATACTTAATTTTGTAGAATGACCTCGAGGTCAGGGAGACGTGTAACAGTTAATTGTTACCGGACATGTTATCTGAAATATTTTTTTCATGGCGGTCGTGGGTTAGGGTTATGGTGTTTAACGCCGCTTTCAACAATATTTCAGTTATATCGTGGCGATCAGTTTTATTGGTGGAGGAAACCGGGGCATGGCGGTCGCGTGCATCATTTTACAAGCAAATATATAAAGTTTAAATTAATTTCTTTTTTAAATCCATGGTTCATCCCTATATGGATTAGATTTAATATGGACAAGCAGTGATTGATTGAGTGATTATTGTTTAACGCCAAGTGAGAAAGTTGTAAGTTATATCATGTCGAGAACAAGTTACGTTTCGATGAGATGACGATGATGAAGTCTGCTTTGTAAACCAACACGCTAAGCTGGAATTGTAAAGTCTTATCTTACTGCTACAAATGTTAGACCGCGGGTAGACATGTCGCCCAGCTCGGACACATTTAACCTGATTTCGAGCCAACGAGTCTTAGCGATTTTTTAAAATCGGATTTTCTCTTTCATATACATTTTTCAGTCGTAATTTGTGATTTCCTTGTGATAAGTTCATAGATTACTATCGTACCAATGCATGTGCCATTTAGAATACATTATAGAAACAATTTAATCGACAAAAAAGATTCTTACCCGATTCCACGTCCGCCATCTTGGGATGACCGTAATTGCAATTACGGTCATCAGATTTACCCCGGTGAACATATACACCGAACTAGGTACCGAATACGACTCATTCCCCTCTAATTTATATACTATTGACAAATATTCATAAGATTGCTTGAAAAAAAAAAGTGAAATTTTGAATCTTTGCATATCAAAATCCTGATATATTTTTGTACAAGTGTGGCGGGAGTTTTTAAGGAGGTCGTGGAATTGAAGTTAAGAAACGTGCAATATTACACCATGATTACGATGTTAACATAATTATCACACTCTCAAAGATAATGCACGTCAAATATCTTAACAAAATTATAAACTATGAATGCTTAATTAAAATTATGATTGTGAAAATCTTAGGATTAAGAGCAGATTTTGTACCATATGTTTATGACACGTTTTAGTCTTTTAAGCCCATGCGTGACACGACTCGAACTTTTAACATGGGTTTATGGCGTGTGTTAAGGTAATTAAGCAAAGGGGGCATTGACCAGATTTTAGATATGAATCTATGTTCTCGTGAGGGATCCTTAATTGCGTTTTTTTTTGTATAAATCTTTTGAATACATTTTGTACTATGTAGATTCATTCTTTTGAAAATTAAAATTAAAATTATTTTGCTCTGTAATAATAATGACTTTATTGAACTTTAAGAAAGAAAAAAAAACGGCATTTAAAACTCGTTTACTTTTGTTGAAAAAAAAAGGTAGCTCCGAAATCTTAAGCTGTTTAAAATTTATTAGTTTTACCATGAATGACATTTACATTATTAAAAACATACTTTTGTTAAAAAAATATGAAGCTATTTAAAATGATTAAAAATCTACAAATATGTCAATTTCAAAGAAGAAAATCAAATATTTAAAAATATGTCAATTTTAAAAGAAGCTTCCGTACGTGATGTATTGGTAAGTGATTGACACATGCAGGTAACATGAAATGATTGCATGTAATCTTTAAATTCCATTATGTGATTAAGCAAAAAAATGTCATGTGAGGAAATATTTTTAGCCTGTTACATAATTTACTTCAAAGGTATGCTACTGGCACGTAATTTTAATATCCCGTTTCTATCTTTAAAATGTTAATTCAGTCGTGAGTGCTCCAAAATGCACCTCAGTCATATACAAATAATTGTGGTATATACAAAATGTAGACAATACTCTTATTTCCATCCTCATATATGGATATAAGTTATGTATTTTGAATCTTTATTTAAAAATGGAACCTGTCTACCTATAAAGACAGAAACCGGTCAATTGGGTTCCACGCTTAAGGCGCCCCGAGCTGGAATTGTCTACTCTCGGCTTTTCAAGTACACACAACTCACTACAAGGTTTACAGAGAACAGCATTGGGCCCCGCACCTCCTAAAAACAGCCCTGTATAAAGGACAATTTCCATTCCATAACTTTTTGTATTTTATTGGTTAAAAGTATGCCCCGCTAATGTATGGAACCGGAAGACAGTGAGAAATTTTGAATACACTCACAGAAAATATGTTCAAATGTATAGGTCTGGGTGGAGCGAGTCTTTGCACAAGGGGGTCGACCGGGTAAAGGTTCTGGAATATAATTACTGAAACAAACCTTGTGGTGCTTTTTATCTACAATAAATAGGGACCCCCGAATCAACTGAACCGGATTTAAGCCAATTGGACCATCGCTTAAAGGGCATCGCGCTAGAGTCATCTACTCTCGGCTGTTCAAGTGCACACAGCAACACACTACAGGTTTTACATAGAACAGCATTGGGCTCCGCACTTAATAAGGCCGTCCCTGCTGGTCAAAATATATTGATTAGTTTTTCATCATCCAAAAAATAACCAACATATTTATCAGCTTGTCGTGTCACGGTGTGCATCGTAAATAAAATCAAATATGCATGTGTTACACTGTTTCCTGCATCACAAGAAAAATTAACAAGGAAACGCATTTAGACCACAGGTTAAGAACATAAAAAATCTTGTATGATCTTGATATCCGTGTTAATAAAACACGTAAGCAGATAGGAAGGTGTTTAAAGGAATGTAGACAGGTGTTATCAGGTAAAAATTATCATTACAAAAGTTTAATTGTCGTCTGCGGTGAGCGGACGTTTAACTGAATACCGGAAGTAAGACCACACTGTATATCATTATTTTTTAAGAATGTCACCGTGTGCAGGACAAAGAGCCCATTAAATTGCTGAATTGCAGAAAAAAGGGGGGGGATATTTTTTTCCAGTTTTTGTAATCCAAATTTATCCGTTGTATCTGATTTTTTTTATCTATTGTCAAAAAAAAAAGAAGATCCATTTACAATTTTTAAAATTAATTCGCATTAGATTATTTTGTCTGCCTGAACACAGACCTGTGCGGATCCATGTTTTTGATATTAGGGGCCGTGAAATTTATGCGAGGGGTATGCAAACCGCGTATATCCCCGGCGGGTATAGGGTAGAGCCTTGGATGGAGGTCTAGAGGATGAAGCCATCTTTTACACACACACAAAGGGGACCGGGGGCCACCAATTGCCCCCAACGGATACAACTGGCGACGAAGGCCCCCCTTTCCACAAGATCCAGGGGTTTAGGGAATTGCAGCCATAACTAGTATTCTGATAAATCAAATGTTCTATATCTTTGCATCAGCCCTCTCTAAATCCGCGCCTGTAAATAAACTACCATCCGTTCTTAAACTATATTTTTTGAATATTTAAACGGATTTCGCCCTTGGTGGTGGTAATTTTAACCCTGGTGTAAATATAACCTCTATTGAAAATGTCCACCTTGTACTCACTCTCATTTCAAAATCGGATAAAAATGATTTATTTTTGTTATAAATAAGAAAGTTTACTGATGCGAAGAACATTATACTAACACACAAATATTTTTGTTTGTTTGTTTGTTTACAGAGATCACAATTAAATTTATATTGTGTCAAAATGTGTCAAATAAAAATTATTATTTGATTTATAATATACGGAACAATATCGGAAAGAGGCGGTTTAAAAACGTGTACAACTCTGTCCCGTGGGTATATTACATTAAAATACACCAAGAGCACTTTTTAAGAGACAATTGCATTGCACTGATACAGACAATGTTGTTACAGCGATTAATGGCCTGGAAAATGTAAACTTTCTAAAATAGACATAGTTAGGTGACATGCATTTCAATATTGCTTGTGTCATATTAAAGGCATAAGTGAAATGTATAAATACAGAAATTCATTAATGTAATTTGTTTAAGAGCAAGAAAAACTATAATATTTCTGGTATTCTGTCTCTGTATCAAACCTCCTCAGTCGAAATATTATATTAAATATTATATTAAATATTTTCCATTGTAAATAATCTGAATGTTTATATTTGTGTATTCCTGCATGCTGTAGTTGAATGTATCGTTTGTTGTTTGATGACAATCCAATCTTTGGATTTTAAATCAATAAAATCTTATCTTATCTTATCTTATCTTATTATGTATACATAGATTTTGCCTTATGAAAGCTTAACCCTTTTTAGAACTGAGAGCGTTGCTGACCTGAAATATGATGATCTTTGAAAAAAAATCTAAATTAACACAACCAGTTGTCAAGACCCTTGCATTTTATCACACAATGGTGCAGCTGAGATCACCAACAACTGGGGAGAACCTAATTTTCATACAAGTGGTCAGCACATGGGACGATAGCGACCATCTTAAAATTCAATCGATCGCTACGCTCCCTCGTAAACATAAACATCTACAGTCATTGTTTTTCCTCAAAGCATGATTATCTTTTTTTTAATACATGTTCAAACTACAGTCATTCAATTAGAATTTTTAAAACATATGTATATATATAAAAAAAAACATTTTTACATGAAAATGTATTTATTTGCATGTTTTGTCTGGAATATGCATAAAATAATAATATATGCATAATTTATGCCGCCAATACACAGAATGTTGACATGACTGGTGTATTAAGGTAAGTAATGACAAATCAGGAGGCTAAGAATGCAATATATTGTTTATCGTTATCTATATAAACGGCAGGCAATAATTGTCGTAGGTCGATCATTATTGCCCGTTAATTTTGTTTTTGTCAAAATATTTCTTTTGGTTGGATAATGAATATCTGATAACGATCCATAACAATGCAGTGATTGTTCAATTACACTATAGAGAAATTTAATTAAAAAAAAAGAAGTTATTTCGTTTTTTTAAGTGTTAATTTATTTAAATATGCATGTCGAACGATCATCTATTGGTAAAATGTATTTTCGATTTACATAGAAAATGTCAAGTTTTATGTTACACAATGTAAAATGGATATATAATGTCTTTGATTATATTACCGAATGTTTATTACCTATAAGAGTGCTACCCACATTTTAGTATAATTGGGAGAATGACCTCGATCACCACTATACATATGCTATGTTCTAATGATCGTTTCCAGGGTCCATATCACTGCTCAGCACGTTCCCACGTGGCAAATAGGGCATGCTCTTCCGATGTCGGCAATGAGGCAATACATAAACCTGGTCGTGGACCATATAACGTGTGCAGTGCCGGATTTACCTATATGCTCGATAGGCTGAAGCCTAGGGCCTCAACATTTAGGGGGCCTCCGACCAATGTGTATAGAATTGTTAACACTGTTATTGGACTTTCACACTTATGCTGTCATAACGTACTGTACTTTCTAAACAACCCTTCAGCAATTTTCCTTACACAGTTGCACCCCATTTTAGAATATTGCAGAATTTAATAAAAATCTCATCATCTTCGCCTTTATTCAAATTGATTAAACACACTTCCATCTTCCTCCAGTCGTGTAGGTGGAGAATCGGGAGATTAGACAAGTGGATTAGAGTAGAGCCTCTCTTTATCTAAATCCGGCATTGAAAGATGTGCCACTCTCCCATTGCGCATTAAAAATAATTGTGTTCCTCTTTTATTTCTGTATAATATCTATGCTTTATTGATCTTCTTTTCGTCCTGAATATGCAGGTATATTTCATTTGCCGCTGGACGTTAAGCAGCCAATGACCAACTACACGCAACTACATCATCATATTTATTGATGTACCTAATATCCGGAAGTTCGTTTCGAAGAAACTTCTAAAACTTTGTAAAATTTATCAACATTGTTAATTGACAATACATATTACAATCAATGGTTAGCAATGCAAGTATTACCAAACTAAGACTACACGAACCACCCCTCTCTCTAAGGAAGCCCTCAACTCTAAAACACAAAAACAGAGATTGACAACCATTTCACTACAGTGTAAATACTATGCTTTGTTCATACCATGTGTGTGCTATGGTTTCCATGGACACATATATCACATCTTTCTTAATACCAAGGATTAACTATGATTATTGAGGATAGATAGCCTCGTCCAAATACCGATTGGTCTGTGGCGTTTTCTGAGGACACATAGAGCGGACTTATATTCGGACCGAACTGATGGGTGCAACACTAGACGCATGATAAAGTTAACCCTTAAGGGGCTGTCGCGGCTGGAAACAACTTCAGTGGCGTTAGGCGTGTGTTCAGAGGTCAACGACCCCATTTCCACTCAGCCACCCAGACTCTCTCTATCCTAGAACTTTAACTGTCAATTTAAGTCATTTTTGTAATCTGCAGTCACACGATCGTGTATATTCCAGGAAACAGCCTTTGCTTTTAATCGGCTTTTGTGGTTATTTTGAGGCGTATTAAGGTGGTACCATACACTTCAGGTAAAATTCGATCTGCTCGTTTAATTTTCTTATTTTTTTGGCAGTGTGTTTGAATATATCCACTGTAATAAATATCAAAATTTTAACAAATTCCAACCAACAGACTCAGAGCTATAAATTCACTAGCCACATAGCAGCTTTTCTCTCTGTGGTTTTGATCAACGAGATGCTTGAAATCTGCATACAAACATCATATGATCAAAACGTTCAACTGATTTTAAAGAGTTATCTCCCTGTAGTGCATGGTAACCCCCTAAATACTAAAAAATTTTGAAGACACCGAAAGGGGCAGGCATGAGCGGCCGTAAATCGAAGAAGGACAGACAATACAATAGTCCAAAACAAGAAGGACAGACAAAGATCTACAAAGCACTACACAGAAAACTAAAGGGGGAGAAATGCGAACAGTCTGCACCAAAAACACTAGCCCTAAGCCCCACTATAGTAAAAATTGGTTCTGGCTAATAAAAATTGCTTAAAATTTGATGAATCAAATAGAAATAATTCATCTAAAATGCTGTTCGGGCTAGTTTGTCGGAATGTGTTTTGACACAGACTGCGAACTCCACTAAAAACAGGTGGTGAACTAAATCATGTTTTGTGTTCAACTCCGTTTTTATTTATTACAAATTGGATACATCAATATTAATTCATTATTCTTGTTTATTGACCATTTAACACGTATAATACAATGCTACGTTCCACTTTGTAAAGTCACGGTTAATGGGTTCGTGGTACACGCGTATGTCATTAGGTTCTCAGATAGACTAACAGGTTTCTTATTAAACTTTCATAGTGGTAATTGATCGATTAATGAAATGGAAATGATTTCAGAAATATCGATATATCGATGTATTTCTTCTCTCTTATCATACTTATGTAACCGTTTTCAGATTTAGCCGAACGTCTCCGTGGTGTAATGGTTAGCGTGTTCGAGCCCTCGTTTTGGTAAAAATCAACGCTTGAAACATCAGCAGCGTCGAATTACCTTATAGGCTAGTATAGGCTGCAGCCTAGGGCCATTCAGGCTCTGGGGCCTCAAGCTATGTAAATGAGGCTAAAATATATTCAAGAAGGGCGAGAACGAGTTAGAGGGTGGCTCCGTCTGAGGGGGATCCATAATTTAATTAGCTTATGGGTTCAAAAAGCTCATAATCAGACCCTGGGCATCAGGAAGGGGTATGGGAAGCCTGATTAATGTGGTCTAATGGAGCTTAAGGCCAGCCCTGTGTATCACTTAATTGGTGAACAGGCTCTTGGATTTTGTTATTTTTGTGTCATATCTATAGAAGCTAATTTAAAAGCCGTACACACGTGAGAAAACAAAGCAAGAGTACCAACAAGTTATCCTCCTGTCCTACGCCCAGAAATATTTCCTGTTCACTCTATGTGAGAAAAGAAATCAAAAGTACAAATATTTCATACAGAAGTTCATCTTTCCCGTTGTTCTAAGAGAGATTCGTCTTCGTTTTAAGCTCAGACCAAATATTGAGTCAGGTTCAGCTACATGTATGCCCCACCCCGAAAATATTTACTAGTTCTCCGGATCCCTTCCCCTTGTTCTAAGACAGAATCGTCTACTTTTTAACCTAAGACCAAATATTGAGTCAGGCTCGGCTATGCCCCACCCGAAAATATGTCATAATACTCCCTACCCTCTGTTCTACGACAGAATCCTCTACTTTTTAACCTAAGATCAAATATTAAGTCAGGCTCTATGTCCCACCCGAAAATATTTCATAATACTCCCTACCCCTTGTTCTTAGACAGAACCATCTACCTTTTAAGCTAAGACCAACTATTTAGTCATGCTCAGATATGCCTCACCCTAAAAATGCTAGTTCCCCTTGTTCTAAGACAGAATCGTCTACTTTTTAAGATAGACCAACTATTCGTGAGTCAGGCTCAGCTATGCCCCACCCCGAAACTATTTACTAGTTCTCCGGATCTATTCCCTTTGTTCTTAGACAGAATCGTCTACTTTTTGAGCTAAGACAAAATATTGAGTCGGGGTTAGCTATGCCCCACCCGAAAATGGTTACTACATGTACATGTAGGTCTCCCTTCCCCCTGTTCTAAGGCAGAATCGTCTACTTTTTAAACTAAGACCAGATATTGAGTCAGCTTAGCTTTAGGCAGAACCGTCTACTTTTTAAGACCAAATATTGAGTCAGCTTATTTAGCTTAGCTATAGATAAAACAATAATAATAATAATGATTAGTGGTGCTTACCTTGAGTAAAGGATATGACAGTCAGTATTAGCACTAGGAATAAACATATCCAGCGTATTGATCCACTTTCATATGACATGATGTCTATTTCAAATTCGTTTCAATAATATTTCGTGTCTTCTAATGTATATTTCTAATATATTTCTGTACTATTATTGCCCTTAGATTTCCTACGAAAAATAAATTCCTTGATTGACGGCAGAAATAGATTCCAGGTGTTTTAATCCGATGTCAAAAATGCTGATTACGATTCACGTGTTTAATTAATTAACTTTCACAGGTGACACAAATATATTAATTTAGAATATCCATTTTCGAAAATGTGATCCGATGTCTTTTTTTCGCTCCTTTCGAAATTCGGATTTTTCTTAGGGCGTTGTCTCGATCAGGTTGGAACTAAATCCCTTAAACACTGGTATTACACCTTCAATAACGATCAAAGAACTGGAGCCATTATACACGGTTTAACAATTACAAAATGAATAGAAACAGGTAGGATTTGGTATCGTCCAAATCCAGGTAAACCAGGTATACGTAAAAATATAATTAGCGGTGTATTTTTTGGAATGTGTCACATCGACGGCTGCGCGTCAATTCATGACCGTATTTAATATTTGAGAGAGAATTTTTTTTTTATGGAAATATATTCAATAAGATTATTTTGTTTGACATCGGATGATAGAGTATCATTAAAGTAGATATGAAAAGCTTTAAATTTTATCATTGCCTTATCAAGAGTAACGTAATATGGTAGAAAGTATTTATAAATATTCAAAATATTAATGTTTGGGTAGATAACGGCAGATACAGAAAGACTTAAGTTATTTCAGACTGGATTTTGAGAATAGTAATTTTATTTTGACTCTCCATCGATCAGAAATTTTGCATTTTTCGATTTTGAATGTTTACATATATGTAATAATACTAACACAGTGTTCACAACTTAAAATTGGTCAACGAAATAATTTAAATGAATTTTAAACTTCAGTCTAAATAGGAAAAATATATACTCTATACTCTACATTATATATTTTTTGCTATATTTTTTTAAAATTCTTATAACTATTTGCCAAACAATCGAGGGGGGATGTTTATGTTTTTAAAGGACAAGGTAATCTCTAAACCAGGGATGATTCTGGTTAGAATATAAAATAACTGAAAATCAATGAAAATAGTTGAAACCATCTACACCCCCTTTTCAAAATGGTCATTTTTGACTATCCTGCAACTTTCAGAATTTTTGTTTCAGAGGGAAATAGCCGAAATCAGTTAAAAAACTGGAAAAAAAACCATCCCTACTAAACATAACAATATTTAATAAACAAGATAATAACATGTTTTTGTTAACGTCTGTGACCTTTGAAGTTATCATTCTCAGTTAAGTAAATATATATCAAAACATCATTTAATTTACCTCCTATCGTAGCTACGTATCGAAAACTGAACTGTAAACATGTTGTGCCCTTGTCACAAGACTTCGGTTGGTTATACAAACATAATACACACGAGCTGACTCAATATATTATAAATGATTTATTTAGGGGAAAAGAAAAGGGGGGTGGGGCCATGTTCCAGACAGCGGAACTAGACAACCGCTCTTAAATGGAATTATTATGGAATCAATATATCAATAAAATAACGCTATGACTTTCTGTCAGATTGGTATGCCTCTTAAATGGTGGTTATAAAAAACTGCCGATGATCTTGTCAAATGTCATGCACAAAATACAATGGCCAGACATGGGTCAACCGCTTCGATGGTGTAATAGTTAGCGCGTTCGCCTCGAGTGCGGTAGATCGTGGGTGCGAGCCGCGGTCGGTCAAACCAAGAACTATAGAATTGGTATTTGTTGCTTTTCCACTAAGCACACAGCATTAAGGAGAAACGGGAAAGACTGGTTGGCTTGGAATCAGAATAATGTTTCCGAGTGGAGCGACATGTCTACCCGCGGATTGTTGTTTCAGTGAATTAGCACTATAAAAATCCAATTCAGCGTGTTGGTTTAGTACACAGCGGACATGATCGTCATCATCTCATTGAAAATTAACTTGTTCTCGCCAAGATATAACTGAAAAATTGTTGAATTGGCGTTAAACAACAATCACTCACTCATTCACCTACTCATTAGAGGTGGTGGGCATCTCTGATTAAGGTTTTATCGAGTACACCGCGTGATGGACGGGAAATAGCTCACAGCATTGGTGTGAAATTCACAGTGGAGGTACATCCATCTAACACATGATCACTGTCATGACATCCTCTTCCTTATTGTGCATATTTCAACACAAATTTAAAAAGCAAGTTCGAGTTTGATTATGAATTATGGCTGTTTTTATTAAAATAACATTTAAAACGCAAAAAGGAATAAATAAGAATAAATATTTTTTTAATATACATTATTTACATAATTTAAATCATGTTTATTTCGTTATGAAAGGAAGTTGAATATGACGAGACACATTCTTTTGATACACAATTTGATAAAACGCGGAATAAATGACTAAATCTCGATAATGACTGAATCCTTTGTGTATTTAGGAAATAAATGTTATCTAGAAGATTGTATATATTCATTTTTAGGTATTATTCATTTAAATGTGTATACTAAAGTTTGTATAAAATTGCATGAAGTTATGAATCTTAATAATATTTAACAACATTTCAGTTATCAGAACCGCATCGGTGGTATAATGGCTAGCGTGCTCGCCTTAAGTGCGGTATATTGTGGGTTCTATCCCTGATCGGGTCAAACAAAAGACTATAAAATTGATAGGTTCGTATTTGTTGCTTCTCCGCCAATCACTTAGCATTAAGGAGAAAGAGCAAAGACTTGTTGACTCGGAATCAAGATAATGTGTCCGAGTGGTGCGACATGTCTATCCGTGAGCAATACGGACTCCACCTAAAACTTGGGATGAACTCTGATGTAAAATTGTATGAAGTTATGGATCTTTAACAACACTTTAAACAATATTTCAGTTACATAGTGGCGGTTACAAACCGCATCGGTGTATAAATGTTTGCATGATCTCCTAGTGTGTGGGAAATATTGAATTCGATCCCCAGCCGGGTCAAACCAGCGACTATAATTGGTATTTGTTGTTTCGCAACTAGATACGCGGCATTAAGGAGTACCGACAACATTTCTACCTGTGGAATATTGTTTCAGTGATTTAGCACTATAACAATCTAACTTAGCGTGGTGGTTTAATACAAAACGGACATTACCATCATCACATAGCAATGTAACTTGTTCTCGCCATGACATGGCTAAAACAATTGCTAATATTTTCAGTCTTTATATCGTGGCGCTCTCAAACCACATCGGTGGTGTAATGGCTAGTGCCCTCCCCTCGAATGCGGTATGATCATATGTTCAATCCTTGGTCCAGTCAAACCAAAACTTTGATTGGTATTTACTTCTTCTCCGCTAAGCACTCAATATTAAGGAGTGACAGCAAAGACCGATTGGTTCGGAGTCAAGATCATGTGTGTAAGTTGAAGTTGGACTATTGTTACAGGGAGTTAACATTATAAAAATCTAGCTAAGCATTTTGGTCTTGTACAAAGCGGACATACTAGTACATCATTATCATCTCGTCAAAATAGCTTTAAATACCGATCATTCACTCATGGCATCAGTTATATTGGTTAAGGAATCCACAGTACCCGAAGAAGAAAAAAACGTCGCCATGCCACAGGCCACAGGTCACTGACAAAGCTTTTCATATAAAGTTGTGAAAGATACACCATGGCAAGGGTGGTAAGTGACATCATGCTAACTTTAGTGGTGATTGGTTGGTGTAAGGGTTATGGTGTTTAACGCCACTTTCAACAATATTTCAGTTATGGTCAGTTTTATTGATGGAAGAAACCAATGTACCAGGAGAAAATCACAAACCTGCAGGAAAGTTGGATTTACAACTATACATGTATATGCAATCAGAGCCAATCATCATTAAAGTTGTGAGTTTGAATCAAGCCCAGGCGAGGTGTTCTCGAAACAACCTTAAGTGATAAAGTTTGTCAGTGACTCACGACAGGTCTGTGGTTTTCTCCGGGTACTCCGGTTTCCTTCACCAATAAAACTGATCACCACGATATAACTGAAATATTGTTGAAAGTGGCGATAAACACCATGACACATGGCCAAATTTTTTTCTCGAAATTGTCAATGGCAGAAATTTCTCCCCATTATAATACATGTATTTCCCTTAGGAGTAGAAAAGTTGCTTTCTATGATAGGACATTTCAATTAAAAATGAAGAACCTCTTTGGAAACCCTATCCCAAATTTCTTCTAACTTCATGAGTTATCACCGGGTTTGTAACGAGAGTAACACGACGGGTGTCACTTGTGGAGCAGGAACCATCTACACTTCCGGGGCACTTGAGTTCATCCCCCTTTTTTTAGTGGGGTTCGTGTTTCTCGATCTTTAGTTTTATGTGACTGTGTAATGTTTTGTTGATCGTTGTTTGTTCTTTTTCTTTTTGGTCATTGTGTTGTCTGTTCTTCTTCGATAAACGGAGTCTGATTACCCCTTTGGTATCTTCAAACTCTTCTGAGGGTTGTTTTTATTTAGAATAATTGTTTACTGTGCATACAGTCTTTATTATTATTAAAAAAATGTACCAGATTACAAAAAAAAATCGAAGTTTGGAGACACATTTATTTGTAAACATAAATTACTTAAATTGAAGTTTTGACATTAATCTTCAAATGTTTTTCCCCTGAAGGAGTTATTTGACATAAAAGATTTATACATATATAACAAATATTAATAGTTGACTAAATAATTTACATTTAAATCCGTGGACTATCCTCAAAAAGAGAAAATTAGAGCGACTCCCTCTATGATTTACTCTCCCGTAAAGACTTAAAGGACAAATTCGCACCGATTTACTATCCTGTAAAGAATCAAAGGACACATTCGCACCATTCCTCTGTTACGATCGCGGGTCTTTAACCACAGTACATTTTAATCCCACCTTAAAGATCTCGTTGATTTTGTTATTTGAGAGAAGAAAAAAATACAATATAAGCCACGCCCCTTTTTTGAAATTTGGAATCGTCCAATTCCCAGGTGAGTATAGTAACGGTGAGTCCAAGTCCATTCATAAACTCGTGTTCTCTTTCTAACCTGAATATTTAAACCTATTTCTCATTTAAACTGTTTAAATGTTTTTATGAAAAGTTTTTGTGAACCGGTTGTAAGTTTGCGTGAAGAGACATGTAATAAAAATATCTACCAATGATAATTGATTTTAATAAAAGAAAACATTTGAATAATTACATTTGCTTATAACCAACTTTAGGGTTGAATTATTTTCTAATCAGGTATATTGAAATTGAACGTTGTGTGACGATTAGATATACACATTATATAAATATAACAGTAATCTTTTAAGTATTAAATAGTTTTTGAATCATATGCGATTAAATACATATTGTACGCTATTATAATGTAAAATTGGGGCTTGTCCCGGCGTAAATAATAAAATTAAAACATGTTTTTCATTTCTTAAATAATCAAAATCTTACATCATTTTTCCTACAGTTAAAATAACATGTTTTTCAGAAGTAATTTAAAATTCATAATTCATTTAATTTAATTCGCGATGACAAACCTGTAAATATTTAAGGATGAAATTTGAAAGGAAAAAAATAAACATATTACTAATAAGAGGGGCGTGGCACACCTACATGTACATACAACTGGCAAACATAATTCGTAAGAGCTAGATGTATACACTTGAAGAAACTTTTCCACATACTATACGAAAAGAAAGCTTAGACAGAGATGGCCAACAATTCTCAACTCAAATCATTGAGCACACCCAGGCCAAAAAAAAAAAAAAAAAAAAAAAAAAAAAAAAAAAAAAAAAAAAAAAAAAAAAACCAGACTAAAAAAACTTGCGGGGAAAATTAACAAAAATGTCTCTCACATTCCTTACCATATAGAATGCTAATATTCTGATTTTAAAAGATAATGACAACACCCACTCCCCGATAAAAAAAAAAAAAAAACCAACCCAAAAAACCCAGAAGGCTGAAGAGAGTGGCGGGATAAAATGCACTGTTTCATAAAAAAGGGTAATTTTTGTCCTTTTTATTCCATAAAATTTAGAATTATTAAATTCTGATTTGAAGAGATAATGACAAAACAATATTATATACAAACTCATTAAGTTAAAAGTAAATAGCGATACAAGTGTTTATAAATGTCAACTACACTTTTTTTTTGTAATATAATATTATATAATTAACATGAAACATATCATTTAACTACACCTTAATACAAGAGAAATGTTTTAATCAAGAAAGTTAATTACAGACTGTTTTCTTGGTATTATTTCTAAGAGTCTGGTAGAAGTTGAAATTAATGGGTAACATTTGTTCACGCCACGATGTAGCTGAAATACTGCTAAAGTTGGCGTTAAACAACAATCAATCAAATTAATCAAATTAACCAATCTTACCAAGCATTGAGTGATATCAGAAGGTCATGACGAACTAGTTTTGGGATCGGGTTATATTTTTTAATTACTATATCTATATTATAGCACATGTGAAAAATTTATTCGGATCGGGTTATTGGTGTTTAACGCCTCCTTATGACTACCAACGATCAATATACCAACAAATATCACTCCCGTCCTAGGTACTGGTGAACGTTCCCAGCACTCCAATCAACAGAGCTGCTTAGTGCGTTTTGGGGTGACTGAGAGTTGGAGTCCTCTCGATGGTGGTGGTGGTGGTGGGGGGGGGGGGGGGGGGGGGGGGTAGGGGGTCAGATTATAATACGTAACGCCAGTTCGTGGACCCCAGTGGGTAACGTGTTCGAGGAATGCCACGCCTTCTGCACTCGGATGACCATTGTTGTAGATTTCGAAAAGACGCAATGTTATTGTTATTCATTATTATTATTTTTGGTGTTTAACGCCATATATCATGGCGACCAGTTTTAGAGGTGGAAGAAGCCGGAGTACCCGGAGAGAACCACCGACCATGGGAAAGCAACTGGTAAACTTGATCACTTGCGGTTGCGAGTCGAGTGCACCCTTTTTTGTAATTTACAAATCCGGGCGCGAACCCATGCCGTATTGGTGATAGGCTTGCATGCGTTGTTAGGTAATCCAACTACCTAACTCATTGAGCCACCCGGCCCCTAGACGCAATGTAGCCGCTAACAAAGACTGCATTGTTGCCTCTATCCAACTCTCCATTCCTTTTCAGTTGTAGTCAAACATCTTTGACCCAGTTGACTAATCCATTCCCCCATTTCAGTAAAGTTTTTGAATTTCATTGAACTTGGAAATACTAACTCGCTGGACGTTAAGCAATAACTAATCAATCAATAATCGTCTTTCACGAAAGTCGTATATTTAAAAAAAAAAAAAATGTGGTAGCAGGAAACCAAAGTCTAAACAGGATAGCCAGAATCAGTTAAGGTCACGACCTATATCTGAGGGAGGAGAACCGATTACATTAGTTAGAGACTGTAAACTTCAACAATAAATATATTAAAGAAAAAACATGAAGACCTAACGAAGAAATGCCAAAATCGGCTAAGGTAACCGATATCTGTGGGAGGAGAACCTTAGTTTTAAAATTGATCACATTATTTAGAGACTGAAAATTTTCCTTAGTGTTGTTTATGGTATTTATTACCACTTTCAACGATATTTCAGTTATATCGTGGCGGTCTGTTTTATTGGTGGAAGTAACCGGAGTACCCGGAGAAAACCACCGACATGCCGAAATTTAAGTCACTGACAAACTTTATCACATAATGTTGTGCACCTCGTCCTGATCGAGATTTGAACTCACAACATCAGTGGTGATAGGCACTGCATGTATAGGTAGTTGTAAATCCAACTACCATACGATCACGAACACGTCGGCCCCTATATTATACAGAAACTGTAAATATCAATAATAAATACATTTAGTATATCTAATCTAATCAGGGGTCATCCTGGTCATGATCGTATGGTAGTTGGATTTACAACTACCTATGCAATCGGTGCCTATCAGCACTGATGTTTTGAGTTCAAATCTCGATCAGGGCGAGGTGTACACCATTGTGTGATAAAGTTTGTCAGTGACTTTCGGCAGGTCGATGGGGTTTTCAGGGTACTCAGGTTTTCTCCAGCAATAAAACTGACTGCCACGATATAACTAAAATATTGTTGAACAGCTTCATCAATGTTCATGTCGCTGTCACTGTTCGCCATAGCAATAACTCGATACTTTCTTCGATGTGAATAACTTCCTCGTGTGTTCGTTCAGCCATTTTGTTTCATAAAATAAAAGTAATCTGAGCAATAATTATTTTTGTTGTAAAATCGTGTCACCAGTCCTTTAAACACAATGACCAGCCTATCATAAATTGATTATATTATTTAGAAAGTGTTATAAATATATCTAATAAATCTTGATGATCTAATGATGAAATGGCGATGAATGTATATGAATACACAAACAAATAAATCGTGTTAATATATAATTATTAATATAACATATAAATACTATACCACAAAAAATATGAATTTATGAAAAAGTAATTCTCCCGAATGACTTAACCTACAAAAAGTGTCAAATATAATATGAAATATATGTCTTACAAGAAAATCGTATTATTAATATATTCATGACACGAGAATAAAGAAGGATCAATCTTGTCTTGTTTATCGCTTGGTTTTCCAAATTTGATGGTTTTGGCGGGAAAAACCTAGATTGAGTTTTTTTTCCCAAGATTTCAAGATATGAGGATTTTAATAATGATTTTAAAAACTCAATTTTGTCTTTTTTATCGCTTGGTTTACCAAATTTGATGGTTTTTGAGGGGAAAACCTAGATTGAATTTATTCAAGATTTCAAGATTTGAGGATTTGGGGGCGCACTTAAAAAAATTGCGCCGAGCAGAGGGAGGCGCGAACATTTTTGGGATATTTCGTGTGATAAAAAATCACGATTTTACGCCAACAAATTATATTTTTTCCAATTTTAGGGAGGGGAGCGTGCCGGGTGCCCCCCCCCTGGATCCGCCCCTGATATATATTTTATTTTTTAAGCACCCACTATAAGAGGCATTTTGCTTTTTATTAAGGCAAGGTAATTCTATTAATTATAAAAAAAAATTCTAATGGAAATACAATACTATATTTTGGCCAGGGAATTTAGGGGTAGATTTTAGTAGTTAGAACAACACCCTTCCCCCAAATAAAAACAAAGCTTTTTAATCTTTTTATGTCTAGTTGGCGTTCTAACCTTTTAGCACTGATATTGAGATATAACATACAGTGATTGTAAATAGATACATAACCTATAACTAATAGGCGTGTTCGATTATATAACAAGTCGTAATAGCGGATTAATTCCTGAATACGATTAGCACATGAAGTAGGTGTATCAGTATTATTTCTTCTTGATAACTAACTGATAATTTAATATAATTAAGAGTATTGAATTACCTTATTATATACATTGATTAAAGCAAAAACATAAAGCTCCTTTCCATTTAGAGAGCCCGGGTGGTTCAATGAGTTAAGTAGTTGGATTACATAACGCATACAAGCCTGTCACCAATACGGCGTGAGTTCGCGCCCGGCTTTGTAAATTACAAAAAGGGTGCACTCGAGTCACAGCCGCAAGCGATAAAGTTTACCAGTTGCTTGCCCATGGTCGGTGGTTCTCTCCGGTTTCTTCGACCACTAAAACTGGTCGCCATGATATAGCTGAAATATTGCTGAAAGTGGCGTTAAACACAATAGATCAGATCCTCTCTATTTATAGATACGGTATGTAATATTTATATCACGGTTTTCCGAGTTAAACAGTTAAACAATCTCACGCGTTCGATACAGTTTAACTGGGAAAATCGTGGAATAAATGGTTTGTAACATGAAGCCATGCAATAACACATCTAGGTCGTTGATTATTGCACTTCTCTCTGAGAGAAATAAAACTACAGCCCAGATTTAAAGTGTTCAATATCTTGTATCTGCATGTATTATTTCATAGTTCTTAGCTGTTGCTTACATTCTGGTATATAAACCATACAAAGATCAAAGGAAAAAAATGCATTTATGTTACAAATATTGGTTAAAGCAAAGGCATAAAACTCTTTTCCATGTGGAAATAACATGTGATACCATGTTTAGCCTTTTCGATTGATTGGCGTTTAACGCCAACTTTAGCAGTATTTCAGCTATATCGTGGCGTATGACAGTGCAACTACTGAGAATATATTATTTATTGAAATGCCAAATATAAATCAATTGGAATAATATTTGAATTTTTTTTTAAATAATTTTGTAAGCATCTCCGAATTCGTCTTCATTGCCACATGAACAGGAAGTTCATCTTCACATTTTCCTAAAACTAAAAGTCACCGAATTCGTCTTCATCATCATAGTTCCTTTATCAAATTTCCTTGTGCTAAACATCGTTGAGTTGGTCTTCGTCGTTATACAAAAGTTCCTCTACCAAAGCAAAGCTGGATGTTTCTGACTTGATAATGTCGTTTTGGTTTTGTTGTTCTACCGACAGCTTTTTTGGAGGCGGAGACGGTGGGACAGGTGGGTAAACCGTGCGTGATCTCTCCGGGGTCGACGTTGCCTTCAGTTTACCGGGTCTTGGACTCATTCCTCCTCCTCCGCCTTTTTTTTCCTCGACCGATGACCTTGACACGAGAGTATATGCGCGTATTGGCCTTTTGTCCAAGTTGAAAACATCAACAGTAGAAGCTACGATTTTCATCTGACCGAGTTGTTTCATATAATCTACAAATCCACGAGCGTTACGTTCAATGTTCAATTCTAACTGGATATATTTGACCTTGTCTTTTAGTCCTTGGAGGTATTTATCAGTCTGGAGCAGCATTTCATGCACCGACTGCAGCTGTATAAACATTTGATTTTCGGATGACATTTCTTTCTTTTGTTCTGTTTCGTGTAACAAATTTGCAAGTTTTAGTTTCCTTTCGCTAAATTCTATTTCTTGCGTTTTGATCAGATCGCGATGATGCGAATATGCTTCGTTTAACTGACCTAGTAAATTGTTTTCAATTGTGTCAAGATGATTTTCCATATCTTGGCGAAGTTGTTTGATATCAATTTCCAATTTCTCTCGACGTTCGTCTAATTCTAATACATTTTTTACCCGATTTTCAATCAGTTTACCTATACCGTCCAACATTTCCTTGATTTTTTCTGTAGCAGACGACACAACTGGTGATGATTTTAAACCACGTGATGCTTCATCCATTCGTAACACCTGCTTACAGTGGTTGTGAAAATCTCGATAACAAATATGGCAGTGGGTTGTTCCATGACTGGTACAGAAAAATTCCGCTTTATTTCGCAGATGCTTAGAACAAAATATTTCATGAGCTAAAATGGACGCCGGAAGCTTAAGATATTCATCAATTGACAAGGGTTTATGGTTCTTTGTGATTCCAAGCTTCCGGTGAGCATTATCACAGTCTTCACATAAGCACTCCGCACAGACGGAGCACCACGACACCGCATTCTTTTCAACATCGTGGTTCTTGCACGGGTCACAATGAGGTGTTATTGTAGTCATGGTTATCTTAAGCCTACAAGAGAAGGTAATAATTATTCAGATAATTTGACATTTTTTAATATATACAGCGTACTGATCAAGGCCGGTCTTTGAAGGGGCGTGGTCCAATTGTTATCTGCAAAACATATAGTGTGTTGTGTGTACTTGAACAACCGAGAGCAGATAACTCCAACGTGGGGCTCAATTGTGAGCAATTGCTCCAAATGTCTTAAGGCCGGTCCTGGTACTGATACATGTATATGGACGGGTTAGCCATACTTCCGATGAATGCAAATGAAACAAAATCACGAGAGCTGTCCAAACCACAACAAAGTCAATTGCACGATTTTCCTATCAATGATTGATGATCGCTTTAAAGCGATTTGTCAATGCCTGATACATGTAGTATTGATGTCGTCAAAGTTTTTGCTGAGTAAGAAATAATAATTTATGGATGTAATTGAACGTGAGAGACTATTCAACTTTACACTTAGACACAAATTAAAGTATTTCATTGCTGTTCTAAGTTTCAGTCTAGTAGGGTCGTAAGTCTTAAATACTAAGGATAACTTATACCCTAACATGAGTATGAAACGACCCCTACCATGCAGTCGAACGTTACCGACCCCTACCCTGCAGTCGAACGTTACAGACCCCTACCCTGCAGTCGAACGTTACAGACCCCTACCATGCAGTCGAACGTTACAGACCCATACCCTGTAGTCGAACGTTACAGACCCCTACCCTGCAGTCGAACGTTACAGATTCCTACCCTGCAGTCGAACGTTACTAGTTACTTATCCATAAACGGTACATTTGGACACAGGCGCATGGGGCATGGATTTCGTTTCCTCCTCCCCTTTTTCTCTACTACCCCCCCCCCCTTTTTCCAAAATGTTCATATAAATCATTCCTTTTTCAAAATTTTCATAATCATTGTGGGGTTACCTACAGGAAACCAAAAATTAGAGTAAGAAGCGAGTGAGTGATTGTTGTTTAACGCCACCACAGCTATTTCATGGTGAGAACAAGTTATATTTTATGAAATGATGATGATGATGTCCGCTTTGTACTAGACAAACACGCGTAGATGGACTTTTATAGTGTTAGCTCACTGAAACAACGGTTTGCGGATAGACACGTCGCTCCACTCGGACACATTATCCTTATTCCGAATCAACCATGTAGTCTTTAATCTTACTCTTACACCTTAATGCTGTGTGCTTAGCGGTGAGGCAGCAAATGCCTTTGATCTTTGGTTTGACCCGACTGGGGATTGAACCCATGAACTACAGCACTCTAGACAAACACACTAATCACAACACCGCCGATATGGTTAGTCAAGTAAACGTGAATTATTCTTACAAATACAATTATCTGATGTTCCCGTGGCAAGTAGAATTTTGATTGGCTAAAAAGGTACTTTTAAAACTTCAGGGAAGCCGTGCGGTGACAGAAAATCAATAATCGCTCTCACCTATGCGCTGTCCATTTACATTGTGCACAGCAGACGACACACATTTCACAAGATGACAGAAAATCAATAATCGCTCTCTGTGATCTTTATCCAAAGATACACGTATTTATGTTTTTCCTATAATAAGGACATACTTATTAATGTTGGAACATTCAGATAAAAATGTTAGTACCGCTTTGTTTTTTTCATTGTACATTATATTTCAAAATCGCCCACTTCCTCATACACTTCTGAAACAGTGTCTTCACGACTAATATCACAATCTTAAAGATTGTATGTTTTTTTACACTTGAATTTAGAACTTTATTATCGGCTAAATTTGATATATATAAACAACGTTAAAAGTTGTAAAAAATGTGTGAACTTACCTCATAAAATTAGAAATATTGATTTTAAAACACCCCAGTTATATCACACTAATTTCTTTAAACAATAGACGGACTTTTAAACAATTAAATTTCATTTTTTGAAACAAAGACCATACAAATTTGATATCGATAAGAATTTCACACTACATTTTGCAAAGAATATAATGTTAAATGGGAGATAACTCGTGTTTAAAAAAATTATATTATATAGTCCCTTCTTAATATTATCTCATGAATATTAATATCTAAGTCAAAACGAGGCTATGTGTGCAAGAACATCTCCAGCATCCTTAGTGATAATGGTACACTGCTATAATGAAAGATATTTGACATTATTCCAGAACTTACCTTTACATTTGTAGAAAACTATGTAAAATCCTGTAAATCTTCATCAGGGCAAAAGTCAGTTAACAAAGGATTTAAGTACTTCAGTGAGGGATATATCCACGACTTAAAGGGTATATAAAACTTTTTATATATAAACTAACATATACACATGCACATGTAAACATCTTTTTATTAAGCACTTACTTGACACAACACAATTTCACTCCTATATAAAACATGCATTCCATAGTAAGGCCAAGCTTTCTATGATATAATTTCTGTTTTTATTTTCAATTCTAATACACGTATTTTGAATATGCAATATAAAATCATGACATCCACAACATTTCTTCCCGTCTCTGTAAACTTATCATGATAATATATAAACCAGATGTGCTGTGTTTTTGCAATGTAGCTACCGTATTCTTGGCAAAAAATAGCTTATGAAATTGTTTGAAATGTTTTATTTGCAGTTCAAAAGCTGTCGGATGGTTGTGAAGTGTCCGGAAAATGCTTCCGATCACAGAAGAGTTAATGAACCACCTCATGCAGTAAAAATTTGTGTAAACGTAAAAATATTATTTTCAATTGGTCTACTCCTTTTTTTTGCAAAATATCTTAAAAATAAATTAAAAATATTAAAATTCTAATTTGTGGGGGAAAATATGATCAATGCTTTGCTGTTTCATATACATGTACGTATATCTAGCTAATTCATCTTACTTTATTTGTTCATTTTATATAATTATTTTTTCCAGATTGTATTTTGTAATGATGACAACCCAACTATAAGAAAAGCTGATTGCTCCTGCCCAATAGTTCTGTCAGAGGCATGTGGATATATAACTGGATTGTTATATCAATTAGCTAAGCACAAAGTATTAAACTTAAAAGCACTGCCAGAAGATGTTGCTAAAGCGTCTCAGGGACAGACATGGCACACCCCCAGAGGAGAAACAAATTAAAAGTAAAGAAGTACAAGACTTAGAAGTCGCAGGCTACCGAAAAGTAGATTTTGATAGAGAATCAGCACCAAGAACAGTTAAGTCAACTCTCTATAACCCAGTTAGAGGAGGTCAGGTTGATTGGTGTAGACACCACAGTAACTTATCAGAAGCTTGTCCGGATATGCTGATTTTACCTGCACTGAAACACAATGATGTTCCTATAGTTAATACAAAATTTGGTAAATACCCAAAGGGTTCTGTATTGAGCTACCACCAGCCACTTGAGAGCAACTGTATTATTAATATCTGTGATGGGATTGCATTTCCAGATTTGCCTCTTGAGAATGTTATGCAGAATGGGTATTCTTTTGTGTTAAAAGAATCACAAATCTGAAGGTCTTAAATTACAACTAACAGAAATAAAGAAATTTGAAGAGCAAACAAGATTACAAAGTCTTACACCTTTATGGTTTAGAGTAAGAAGGCACAGAATAACAGCTTCTCATATGAGAGAAATTTGTAAAAGGAGGAAGGACCATGAAGCACTGGCAACTAGGCTAAAAACGACAAGAAGATGTATGACAGCTGCTATGCGCAGAGGTCACATTTGCGAACCAATAGCAGGGAAAGAATATGCCACAAAATTGCAAAACAAAGTAAACCTTTACCCTGTGGTGTTGTTGTAAATTTGTGGTCACCATGGATTGCAACAAGTCCAGACAGAAAGGTGTACAACCCCGAGCGAAATCCTCCATTCCGCCTTTTAGAAATCAAATGTCCAATTGTACAAAACATGATGAAGTGAAATACTTGAAAAAGGATGCTGATGGACAGATGAAATTGACACGTAATGACAATTATTTTTATAAAATTGTGACACAAATGGCTGTAACAGGTCTAAAATGGTGCGACTTCTACGTTTGGTGGGAAACTGGAGATCACTTGGAAAGTATATTTTTTGATGATGAAGTATGGCAAGAAACAAAAAATAAGGCAGATGACTTTTATTTTAGATATTTCATCTAAATATCATGACTCTGTTGTTTTGACCATGATTAAACCAGTGATTCCTTGAAATTAGTTAGAAGACAAACAACAGTCCACAACTGATTAATAGATCCAGCCAAGGACATAGGGATGGCACTGTCAAATAAAGGATTTTCCTTAATTCGTTTATTCATTCTTTCCACATGTTTTCTTAGTTTTGCAATTTGCTCTGTTTCACGAATCTCACTCAGAAAAGGGGGAATGTTTAGTGTCACATATCTTTCTGATAATATTTTTCTTAATGTAAATCCTTTATCCACCATTACATCATCACCCGCTTTTAACAGATCAAGAAGGCACGACAGCTTAGTTATTTCAACATCAGATATACACCCTGTGTACAAAGATGAAACAAAGGTAACAGCACCATGTGGAACTATTCCCAGGAGACATTTGAAGGTATTCTTTCCTTTATATTTTGAATACAGTTGTGAATTTAGAACAAGTGAAGATGGCTGTTGCGTCTTGATCTCTGCGCAGTCAATAATAACTCTGGTGTTTGGATATGTTGATTTGAAACACTCTGGCATAAGATCTTGAATTTGTGTCTTCGTTAACCAAATTGGAATAGTTCCAAGAAAAAAATACAGAAAATTCGCCCAAGTTACTATTTTCCTACTTACCGTTGGAACAGCATTTAAAACGAATGCTTAAGTCCTGTTCTAGTAGCCCCATATGCAAACGACACAAAAACATAAACAGCTTGTCTAGTAACAACATATTTCGTTTTCTCTCAGCCAGACTGATTACCTCGCTACTTTGGTAATATGCACTCTGCATGTTTTGAGCTGTGGGCTCAATACATCTCTGTAAAAAGTCAGAAAAGTATCGTATGTTTGAAATACGATATACAAATTTATCATTGTATTATCACGGGAAAATCTGTAGATTCCGAACTTTTCCAATTTCAACTGCTGAGATAAGTATTCACATTCGTCACTCTTTTGTTTCAGTTTTTCTTTAAAATTCTTGATTACTGCATCTTTGTTATCCAGGAAAGCATTGCTCTCCTTTATATCACTGTCCAAACAAACTTGATCCAAGCTTGGACCTTCTTCATCTTCATCAATCCTAGCTGTTGAAGTCTGCGACACTGAAGTCATAACCTTTCTTTGAAGACTTCATCTGGGTGTTTTTGGTTGTTGCCAGTTGAAAATGGTAGGAATAGCTTCTGGGTTTAGTCTTTTTCGAACAGGATTCCATCCTTTGTTGTCCTCTGATTTAAAATGTTAGGAGCAAACAACTGTTGCACTTGTAATCTGCAATATAAATATAATTTAAAGTTAAGTTAGGTATCATGGGGAACACTTGAAAATGTACGACTACCGGGTATTTGAAGTACATGAATAAATAGGATTAATTTATAATATATATTAATATTTATAAAAACATTTACGGTAGATTTTAAAAGAATGAAAAAAGAGAAAGGTCAATAACTTTTGGTTTGATCTGATTAGAAAAACAGTTGATTTCATCTGAAAACTGCAGAAATATTGAAAGTGAAAAATACTTACATTAAATAGTGGTCCTTCATCTCGTCTGATTTTGATGATCCATTGTCCCTTCAGTTCAGGATTTTTGGGGATATGATGAAAATGTAATTCAGGATTATATCTTGATTCAGATGTACACAATGGCACACAACAATGTAAGGCAGATTTACTTTTATTTACAGTAGAATTATCAGTATTAGTAGCCATATTATCAATTTGTTCCTGTAACCGCTTGCACACTTAGCCTCGCTTTGAGATAGGAATGCAAATCATGCATATAATTTGAAAGGGAACTTATAAATTAATCTATGGCAAAACTTAAATTTTCTGGTCTAGGGGAGACAACTCTATGCGACTTTTCAATTAACTTCAATTACATCATGATTGACAGTTATTTAATTACATCTGGGCAGCCTCAGCTTCATTACATTAATTTGATCATTGGCTGAATATCCATTTTGTTTTGAAGAAAAGGAAAATGGAATTTTAACATTTATACAACAATGACACACAAATATCTAAACTACTAGACAATATGTATAAAAATGTGGTAATACTACCCTCTAATAAAAGTAGATAATAATGTTCTAAGTGAAGAAATGTGTGGGTGGTTTATGGGTGCTAGCATTCCCTTTTTCTTTCCTTAAAAAAAAAGGATATTCAGCCACTGATCAACTTAATGTAATGGAACTAAGGCTGCCCAGATGTAATGTATGTCTTCAGTGCCAGAGATAAATTTTGTGTATCCACTTTCTACGTAACTGTTAACAAATTATAAATAGAGATGAGAATGAAGGGACAGATGTACAATGATATAGCAGACAAATTCTCTTGCCTAATAATTGGTGTACCAGAAACGATAACTTCCTCATCTACTGAAACTAGTGTACTAATCTCATTAGTATCCAAGTGTCTTTATATATATAAGATATGGATGAAGAAAATGTAAAATATAAAGCCACTGGATACCAATTTATCTTTTTTTTTCTTTTTTTTTCCATTAACCAAGTTCTTGTGACAAGATAAACGATAGAGTGCATCAAATCATACAATGACTACAATGGCCAGCCTCTGACCAACTGATATGAGACCCTTAAATACCACTGAGAATAGTATAAAGTTTTCAGAGTGTTGTCAAAAACTAATTGATGCTTATCCAGATTACGTGAACAGTAATTTATCTACTGAGCTTCAGCAGTTTCACTCATATATTCGACACAAGTTTAGTGCAACAAAAGCTATATTGCGTCATGCTGAATAAAGTAATTGTAGAAGACAACATTGAGTGTGCTTTTCCAAACTTAAAGATTAGCTTGCGTATATTTTTAACATTAATGGTCACAAACTGCACAACTGAACGCCCATTCTCTCAAATGAAGCGTATGCAAAATCCAAACAGAACAACGATGAGACAAGAGAGGCTGGAATCCGTAGCTCTACTCATGATTGAAACAGACATGTTGCGCCAAATTGACTTTGAGGATTTAATCAAAGACTGTGCTAATAAGAAATGTAGGAGAAAACTCTTTAAAGTGTAATTTTGTTTCTTTTTTTAAATATTGACAATACTGATTCCTGATGATAGACACAATGCTTAGTATTTCTGTTTGTATTGTTCCATTTATAATTTAAAGGCACACAGGCTGTCAGAATTGAATGTGTTGTTTATATTAAAAGTTGCCAACATTTGATGTTTTATACTAATACAATATTCTGAACAAAAAGCCAGGTTTAAAAAATATGCTATAATGTCGTAATTAGTAAAAAGAATTCGAATGTTTAGCATCGGCTGTTGGTGGAATCGTCATTAACACATGATTAATTATGAATCGGCTGCAGTTCCGAAGCTTCCCCCGCAGCGTGTGATAACTGCTATAAATAACTGAGGATGGATGATGAGATAAGTATGTTGCATGTAAATCCTTTAGAATTCATATATTATAAGAAATATATCTATAAAATTGGATCCCGGGGTAATCAGTTAAGATTATATAATGGTATTTGCACATACTACATTTTCTTCACCAACCAACAATTTCGCACATGCGCAAGCGCTTTCCCGAATGAGTTCACTGTCAGGTCGTATGATATTATGAAAAATTTCAACTTCAATATATCCTTATGGTTTTTTAAATCAAAGTTTAGGTCTTATATTGGGAAACATTTTTTTAAATTAAAGCAACGGCCTGTATGCCTTTCAAAATTGAATAGCAAGTTAAAGACTTGCATTGTATCTGTTGTCCTACTTATAAGTAAATATTCTGTTGATACTGTTGTCTCCCCCACAACATAGAGTACAGTCACTGTGTTAAATAAATATGAAAAACAGATATTTAAATGTTTTTAATATAAGAGGTTTGACCTGACTAAAAATTGAATTCTGAATTTAATGTTAGGCATTTGACAACTATGTTGAGTCTTGTCATTAAGGGGTCATGCTAGTTTTTACATTATGTCAATGGACGTTGCGGGGGCACTAAGGTTGGCATGTGCTTAGGGCATATATTGGCTTTTATCCAGAACTGACACTGACTATATAAGATTATCACAATTAATCACAATAAAAGATAAAAAATATTCCTTTTTTTGGTAAAAGTCACAAAAATAAATATGCGAACAAAACAGTCCATCCTGCAATAAATTAGAAAGGTCGCCTCTGTTGCGATCGGACGGTATAGTAGTTGGATTTACAATCACCAATGTAATCTTTCACCATTCAAGTTGAGAGTTCGAGTTCGAGTTCATAAACGGCGATAATCTAGACTGAAATGTCTATTTAAGTCATACTAAAATGAAAAAAAAAAACACACACAAAAAAAAACAAAGTTGAAAACTGTCAATTTGTTGACATATTCTTACCTCAGTGAAAAAGGTTATCAATTTTGGTCAAAGGAAGGTAACTCGTGCATAATTTGACATCAAATAGTCAACACACCAAACGGTTCCTCTCTGTCATTAAAAACAAGAAGTTTTGAAGCTTGTGAAGTCTGATCACATTATTAATTTTGAATGAAAAACATCACCGAAAATTATATTTTTGAGATTATTTTGCAATATCTATCTGATGGCTGTTTTTAATAATGAAACAATGAATTAGTGTTCTTTCGAATAAAATAACAGCGAAAACAAACCGTTGGCATACTGATGTTGTTAACTTCTAAATAAATAAATTTGGAATTATCCGATTTAATTTAGAAATATGCAAAGCATATAATAGAATCATTAGAATGTAATACTACATTCCTATAGCCACGATATAACTGAACTATTGTTGAAAGTGGTGCTAAACACAATAACCCGACCCCTAAATTCCTATACGAGTAATTAAAATTTGTTAATTTTCCAATACATGACTGGAACAGCTCATTCTCGTTTTTCTGTCTTCAGCTCGAGGTCATAATGATGCACAGTCCTTCCTTAGAATCAAACAACAGGCATCTATGCAAAAACAACTGACCGATAAAATAGATGACAATGATTACAGCTATGAAAGTTTCCTATCACCTGGCAGCTAATTGCTTGTGAAAGAACCAATTAATACCATATTATAATGGATAGATATTGAAAGGTTAAATGTAGCACCCGACTAATGCTACTTCTGTAACAGTCTGAAGATACCAAAGGGGTAATCAGAAACAGTAAATCTATAAGAAAAACAGACAATACAATGGCCAAAAGAAAAAGTACAAACAGTCAAATGTATGACGGATAAACACTATGATAAAATATCACCAAATCATAGTCAGTCACTGTTCTTATCACTGCTGTGGACTGACTACATCACAAACATATCAATTTGTTATGGACTTGTGTATATATATATATATATATATATATATATATATATATATATATATATATAGAAGTCTAGAAGATTGTGCCACGATATCGATAAAGATGTTACAAAAAATATATTGACAACATGTTCGATCAACAAATGACCTTCCTGAGTGTCTATCAAAGTTAGTCTAACTTTGATAGACACTGCGGAAGGTAATTTGTTGAATGAACATTTTGTCAATACATTTTTTGTAACATCTTTATCGGTATCGTTGCACACTCTTCTAGACTTCTATAATTTATTTTGCTTGTGCTGCATCGTCATGTCTCGACGATCCGTTACTCATTAAGTTCTCTGGTTGGTAGATTCCCTTAGATATATACATATATATGTTGTGTACATGTTATTATTTTGTACAAATTATAACGTGTACAACATATTTATACAAGTTATAACTTGTATAACACCATAACTTGTCCAATTATTGCTATGCAAGTTATAACTTGTACAATTGTGATTGAAAATATATCATAACTTGTTGTGCATAGGCCTATTTGCATTATTTGTGTTGGAAACATGACAGCTACATGTATGTCAAATGTATTGACTGTATATATTCAATATCCAATATCTCATTTTATTTATTTGTTGTTTTGGGGTAATTACATATTTATTTGTATACCCAGTGTTGACGAAAGATCGGATCGCATTATAAATAGAAATTTTGAAATTTCTTGAGATTTAAATCAAATTTAATTAGACTAAATGAATTTTTCAAACATTTATTGTCAAGAAACACATATCTCATAGAGGCATTGAATGTCTCTTGAAATGCATTTGTTGGCACATGACAAAGATGCATGACATCTGGAATTACCCAATATATTTTTCCGTTTACACTTGCATTTCCCAGATTTGCAACCACTACGACAGCTGCAATGAATATGCCATTGACCACCATACAAAGAAAGCAACTGTACGGCTTTTCTCACACTTACTTCTGTATTATCAGGAACATCTAAGATAGTTAATTCATGTCCATGCATTTTCTCAATTTGATTTCGAATCAAAAGTTCACTTATTACCCCAACTGTTGTACCAATTTTGTATCCATTTACAGTTTTGTCTACAATGATTCCTCTAATGTTTCTACACTCTATCGGACCACGATCTACCCTTGGAACAGGCATTATAATTTTATCATTAACTTTCAAGTCCACTAATCTCCTTTTACTTGATGACATCATTTCTTCTGCTTGGATCTGTTGTCCAGATAGGACTCTTTCCTTAGCACGTAAATTCCCTACTATTGTCACTTTGTAAGATATGTGGGGCACCAAGAAGCAGAAAAATGTCAGTAAGTTGATACGCAACTTCAGCAGCTCTTTTCGACTTCAACGGACGCAATATACTAAACTTTGCTAAATGATCCTGGTAATGCATTACCCACTTAAAGTCACCATCCGGACACAATTGATAGTCTACAAGATCTACTTGTCCACGACTATTAAAGTCTGAAGAAGTTATTGAACGAACTATTAACTTGCTAGTTTCCGAGCGTTTTTTCTTCAAGATACATTGTTCACAGAGTTGAATAAAAGAGTTTGATGACTTCTCTGCTGATGTTGGCAAATTGTTTCTTTAATTCCTTATAGGTTTTATGAATCCCCCAATGTCCTATTCCAGAATGAGCTGTCTTGATCAAACGGTAAAGCTCTTCGGTAGTACAGTAATTGATTACGTCCGTCCCTTTACGAACAAACTTTTCAATTCCTGCTATCTCCAAAGCATCATACTTTTCTGTCAAATATCTCTGAAGTTGTGTCTTTTTGGTTGCTGATTTTGCTTCCTTTACACTATGAATTGTCTCATTATATCTTTCACGTGTAAATATTATATGTTTTTCAGCTATCAGACAGGGTATATAATGTGACATTCCCGGCTTAGTTTCTATATTCCCTGAGGCGCAGATATATCACGGATTTAACAATTTTTTTTTAAAAATACAACATCCAACTGTATTAAATAAATTTGTGTCTTTCATGTTCATTTTTCGTATCTCTAGATGTCCGTTTCCGTACCTTTGACGTCATTCTTCAATGACGTCAAAATATGTGTCACGTCATATTTCATGTATGGGGTGTCTCATGAAGGGAAATACTGTACTAAATTTCTAAATCATTACAGTTTCATATGTAGTAAATTTCATAAACTTTATAAATATAACATTGATATATTACATAACAAAACAACGGGTTTGCGAAACAGTTTCAATAATTTAAATGTTAACAACATGTAAATAAAACCTTGGTGTGACCCCATGACGTCGAAAGTTTTCAAGGCTCAGCGTTTTGTTTATTTGTTATGGTACAGCCGTGGAACATAGGAGTTTGCTGAATCGATCAGGTATTTGTGACGGAATTAACCGTTGTAATATTTATTTTTTCATGCAGCCGTTTTGAGTATAAAAACAGCATTTAATTTGGTAAAAATACACTTATTATTCCGTATTATACCATTGATTCAGTGAAGCGTAATGTTTTGTCGTCCATGTTTTAATCGTTTTTGAGGACTGAAATATATACCCCGTCTGTTTTCCGAATATATGCTGACATTCAGGGTTGAAGAACCAATGGAAATATGTGTAACAAACTAAATCCGTAATATAATATTATGTGTAGACTTGTTGTCATCCAATAGTTTTATAATTTCATCATGAAATTTGGTTTCAACAGTATTTGCCATCTTTACACTTCAAAATAATTCAAAAGACTGAACAACAATGTTTACAATATATTAACTCCTTAAAAATACTCACCATAGTAGTAATTAAATAATATAAGGTAATCTTAGGCCAATGAATGTTATCATATGGGTTAATTATACATATAGGCCACTGTAAATAAAACTGTACAAGTTATGATGTATTTTCAATCACAATTGTGCAAGTTATAACTTGCATAGCAATAATTGGACAAGGTATAACTTGTATGATGGTGTTATACAAGTTATAACTTGTATAAATATTTTGTGCAAGTTATAACTTGTACAAAATAATAACATGTACACAACATATATATGTATTTGTAAATCATGTATTTTGTTGAAAATCTTATCTATTGTAAATGTGCAAATAATGTTTATTGCTTGACACCCTGCTTTACGGTGCTTTATGACAAGGAAACCATATTGATATATTGAAAGTTAGTACTGTTAAAACAGTGCCATCCGATTTGTATTGTTGCATTGTGATTCTGGTAGTAAATGTCAGATGATCAAATATGTTGAAGCCATACATTATATCCGTTGAAATAAAGATATGGTTTTAATATAGTGGGCATAAAAGAGAATTTTAAAATTAATTTTCGTTCAGTTCAAACCGAACACCCCTTGATTATCTAAGTCAAAAAATAGTTTTCGATAACTTTCTAAGCGCCATGGCAGGAGTTCCTTGTGGTTTATGTGACAAACATTGTGATGAGGACACTGAGTGTGTTCATTGTAGTGGTTGTGATAAATGGCATCATATGAAATGTGTGCCTATGACTTCTTCCCAGTTAGCCGTATGGTCTGATGCTAACCTAGACTTTTTGTGTAGAAATTGCTGTTTCACAGAAAACCAGTATGACCCGAAGAAATCACTACAGAGGTGAGGTTATCTTTATAAGCAAATTATGTCATATGATTTACGTAAGACAATCCTGAACCTTGATAAAATTTGTGACTCTTTTGAAACCGAAATCTGGTCCATATGCAGTTAAAATGTATAATTTATGCGCAGTAAATGTGTAAAATAGGATTTTAATGTTGAATGTTGTCCATATTCATAAGAATTTCAACAAAAGATGAAATATTTTTCAAGTTCTTCTGTTATGGATGTAATATATATGGCACTAACATCATTGTGACCAAATTTCATCATCATAAGAAGAGTAAGAATAAAAAACTACTATATGCCCCCTATTGCCCATTGGTGATTAAAAAAGTGACAACGTGCCTTATTATAGTTATGTAGGCTAATAATTTTGTGGTTCAACTTGCAACAGCATAAATCTAAAACACCCTTTAATAGGCCTTATACACATTTTTAATATGTCGGCAATCTGGGATTCGGCAAACTGGTCTCGGCAAACTCATTACAATTTTGTTTATGATTTTTCCAACTATTTTATATATATATATATTTTTACAAGGAACTATACTTGAAGAACTCAGTAAAGTTAAGGAAAGGGGTATCAAATATTGGAGACATCAAAATTCATGGCAGAAGTCAAGATTTTTTCCGGGACGGCGTACATCTTAATGATGAAGGACACTTTAAGTTTTTTTATTCAATACGTATGTGTATCTGTAGATATATGTAGGATAAAGAATATTACACTGTCGTAGATCTTATTATCAAATTTCAAATAAAGTTATAATGATGCTTTTTCTCAGCATGTGCTAATTAACAGTGCCTGCTTTTTATGTGCTTTGTTTTTATGTGCTTTTTCTTTGTTTGCTTATATGTTGCATGTATGTATGTATTTGTATGTGTAAGGTACTGACATGTATGTGTATGTGACTAATGTGCTGTTTTATTGTGTGTATGTATGTGTATGTGACTAATGTGCTGTTTTATTGTGTGTTGTATGTTATGTCATTGTCGGGAAAAAGCTTATTAGAGCTTGTGTTTGTATGTTAAATAACCCGACTTTAAATATTTATTTATTAATTTATTTATCATTATTTTTGTTATATTTTATTCCTCATTTTAAATTCAGTTCAGACCATTAATAGCATAACAAAGGAATACATGTACATGCATGCAGTGATTGGCAGTTTTATGGTCCCCACCCTTTAATTGCGGATATGTAATTATATCTTCATTTATGACAGGTGTGAACTTGTGATGACCTCTAATCCCCTGACACGCCCTCCCGAGTCATTAATTCACCAAGCTTCACCATTAATCTTATTTAGAGTATATACCTATGTATCTGTACTCTTGTGATGATAGCCTGGGTACGGGGAACCCCTGGCCAAATTTTCAAAATGGGTAAAAGTGTTACACAAATTGAAGTTTTACATACATTTAAATTATTTTTTACATTATATTGGGTTGATGCCACCTAGACCAGCTGGATAATGGTAACCCCTGCCCAAATATTCTTACAAATATGCATGTACTTGTAAGTCTTTTCAAGTTAATCAGTGAATAACAAGAGGTTTTACAGAACTTTTATACTGTTTAAAAGCATACATATTTTACAGATACAATTTAACACACTTACGAATAGAGCAGAACAATTTGAAATATCCATCATCATTAAGGTGCACACCGTCTCTATCAAAATATTTAGGCTTCCGCCACGAGCTTTGATGTCTCCAGTATTTGTTACCACTCTCTTTCACTTTGTTCAGTTCTTTATTTATCTTCTTTTTCTTTCTATCATATGTTGTCTCCTTCATATTTCTTGGTGTTGGTCGTATTATGTTGAACCCCACTAAAAACCAATGGTCTGGCAGAAGTGACGTAAAGACCCAGAATTCTTTGCGCGTGGATTGATGACTCATAAGGTTTAGGACCCTTTGGAGGACAACATACAGGGGCGGTTCCAGAGACTCTTTTGACGGGGGAGAGGGGGGGGGGCTCAGCTATGAAGCAATATTTTCAATAATAGATGGAACCAGCTGTAGGTCGGTAAACCTTGTTTAAATTTCATTTAGCGTATAGTCGAGAAAAGGTACAGTTATTGACTTCCTAAAGTAGTCGTCCGCTGTTTGAACATTATCTCTCATTATTTGTCTCCTGCATATTCTAGGTTTTTCAACCTCTCAAAACACTGGCAGTTGAATTGTTCAAAATTTGCTCGGCATTCTTCTAGTGACTATTTTAATATTAGTTCAGACATATTTCATTAATTAATTCAATATAGCATTACAATATTCAGCTATATACATTACTTAATAAGACGTAATTAATAGGATTGTCAATATTTTAATATTGCACTATTGTTTCTCTTATTACATGCTTTGATGCGGTAAAAAAATATATATAAAAAAATTATTTGACATCTTACTGAATAACAGATGGCAAAAAGGATTTTTTTTTCAATTTAAATACGTGGCTTTTGACAAATGCTATGTTTAACAAGTATGCATAAGTTAGTACATATATACTCGTGTATATATATATATACGTCTGAAAATTAAACTAAACAGTGTTAGAATTAGATTTTAGAGCTGTCAAATATTTGTTCTTCCCTCGACGGGATTTGAACCCACACCATTGATACACTGCAGGACCATTTGCTTAGCCTTACGTCCAGCGCCCTAGACCACTTGACCACATCCATTTCTTATAATGTTTTTTTGTAGAAAAAAAACATTTTAATTTCAATAATGACATGTACAAACGATAAGAATACTTCAGCCGACCATAGTGTACCCACGCAAGAAAACATTGTTTCTATCACTGAGAGATCCAAGGGGCATAGAAAATTGGGGCTAGTTTCTCGGCTGTTGATTACATCCCCTGAACAATTGCGTTTTAGTTAAGGTTTGATTTATGGTGTTTAACGCCATTTTAAGCAATATTTCAGCTGTATCATGGTTGTCAGTTTTATTGGTGGAGGAAACAGGAGTACCTGTAGAAGACCACCGACCTGTCGCAAGTCAATGACAAACTTTATCACATAATGTTGTATCGAGTACACCTCGCTATGAACGGGATTACAACTCACAGCGTTTTAGTTAAGATAAAGTGTTTAGGAAATGCTAGTTATACATTCATAGAGTCTTTGGTATTGTAATTAAAAAGTACCCAAGATGCAATGTAAATTGATGCGTTGATTGTGATTCCCACCGGGTATAGAAAGTCTAACATTGTCGAACAACAATACAAAATCTCAATCGTAGCTACTCGGCCATTCTCGCTACCCTACAAATAACCTCGTATGCATTAGGTGTATAAATCGCACTTCTTTTCACATGTCAGTTACTTGAAAGTTTGATAAAGTTATAGTTTAAACAATTTTCTCTATTTCAATTATTTTCATGGATAAAAGTTAAAGTTTTAATTAGCTTAGCATGATTATATTTTACTTAGTATGTCTTCCATATTGGATTTTCGTGGACTATATTTTTTTGCGGCTTAACTTCGCTTAGCTTCCGGCAAACAATTTAAGAAGAATTTCTACTCTCTACGTAAGAGGTTATTTGTAGGGTAGCGAGAATGGCCGAGTAGTTACGATTGTACATAATCTATTAATTCGAAATGAGTTATCATCATCATCATGAATCTACTGTCAAGAAGATAAATGTTGTCACATCCGGAATCTCTGAACATATATCAGTTGCAGTTGGTCGTGGAAATGTTCTGATCATGGCGTTGGTCCCTACATGCCTATATATACAGGGGCCGTATTGGCTGTGATAGCATGGTTGTTGGAATACAGCTACCTATGTAATCAGTGCCTATCACCACTGATGTTGTCAGTTCGAATCTCGATCAGGGCAATGTGTACAACATTATGTGATAAAGTTTGTCAGTGACTTGCGACAGATCGGTGGTTTTCTCCGGGTTCACCGATTTCCACCACCAATAATACCTGACCGTCCGATATAACTGAAATATTGTTGAAAGTGACGTGAACACCACCAAACACACATATACAAGGTGCTTGTGGACCCTTGACCCACCTTATGTCTCTTCATAGTGTTCGTGGTTATATTGTCATACACATTCACAAGGAAGGGGTCATACGCTCACAAAGTGTTTAAACCCTTGCCATACGATCCCATGACAAGACTCTGTTCAGAAAGAGTTTGTAAACCCGTTGTCATACTGTCCAATTACAATGATCTGTGTCCACAAAGTATTTGCAAAACCCTTGTCATACGGTCCCATGACAAGAGTCTCTGTCCAGAAAGTGTTTGTAAGCTCCTTGTCATACGGTCCCATGACAATGGTATGTGTCCACAAAGCATTTGTAAAACCCTTGTCATACGGTCCCATGCCAACGGTCTCTGTCCAGAAAGTGTTTGTAAACCCCTTGTCATACGGTCCAATGACAATGGTCTGTGTCCAGAAAGTGTTTGTAAAACCCTTGTCATACGGTCCCATGCCAATGGTCTGTGTCCAGAAAGTGTTTGTAAAACCCTTGTCATACGGTCCCATGACAATGGTCTGTGTCCAGAAAGTGTTTGTAAAACCCTTGTCATACCGTCCCATGACAAGAGTCTTTCTCCAGAAAGTGTTTGTAAACCCCTTGTCATACGGTCCCATGACAATGATATGTGTCCACAAAGTGTTTGTAAAACCCTTGTCATACGGTCCCATGACAATGGTCTGTGTCCACAAAGAGTTTGTAAAACCCGTGTCATACGTCCCATGACAAGAGTCTCTGTCCAGAAAGTGTTTGTAAACCCCTTGTCATAAGGTCCCATGACAATGGTCTGTGTCCACAAAGTATTTTTAAAACCATTGTCATGCGGTCCCATGGCAAGTGTCTCTGTCCACAGTGTTTGTAAAACCTTGACACACCTCGAGGCAATGAACCTGTCTAAAAACTACGTAGATATCAAACTTACTGAGCACGATTCATTTCTGGAATAACCTTCATCAGGTACGCTCGATATCGAAATATTGTAAAGCCAAATAATTTAAAAGTGTTTGGAAGCAATAAACCAAAGGGCCTAAACAGGATGCCAAAATCGACCAAGGTCACCCATGCATGAGGAAGGAGAATTTTAGATTTGAAAATAATCACATTTTTAGGAACAGTAAATTTCAATAATAAATATATCTAATAAACTATGTCAGTGCCGAAACACTGTGTCCGTGGACCAATTGCTATACACATTCCCAAGGCAGGGGTTCTGCAACTTCTGCGTCTACAAAGTGTCAATAAGGCCTTGTGATACAGCATAGGGGAAACGATTCTTAGTGAACATGTACTCCGTGCCACACATCTTACCGAGTTAATGGTTTTATATATAGATATTGTTTTTTTAATCTTTGTAACATTTGGTGATTACGAGTGTATGTACGTATGAACTACAACTCAAGTACAAATTAAGATATTGAAAAAAAATATAGATCAAATAAAAAAAAGTTACATCAAATGTAATGAGCATAAATAAAAAAATTACCGAGAATATTTTAAGGATTGATCGCAATTTTTGTTCGGTTCATAAAGAAATAACGGGTTACGCAAGGGTGTGTACAACCTGATTGAGGTTATTTCGAATGAACCGAACAAATAATTTCGATCAATCCTTATAAATTAATTAAAACTATTTTTGCTATTATATCGAAGAATATATATTTTTTTTCAAAATAAGGCAAATAATCGGAAATAAAGTTAAGCAACCCCAAAGGTGCCTCATTTAAAGAAAATCGCCTGATGACAACGGCACGCGACACCTTGAGAACGACGTCTATTTTCAGATTCAGTACATATGAAAATAACCTCAACTTTTAAAACCAATCAAAACACGTATACAATGACATGTGACTCTAAAATTAATTTATATATATATATCTACTTGTAGCCTCAGTGATATATCACAGGTACAGCTCAACATGGAGAAAATAATAAGATGTGTTGTCTTGGTATTGGTTACTATGGTTTTTGGTGCTCATCTTGGTGGTAAGTTTTCTGTTTGAATTAACTTTATTGATTGATTGTTTAATTGTTGCTTCGATACAACATTATGTGGTACAGTTTGTCAGTGACATACGGCAGGTCGGTGATTTTCACAGGGTACTCCGGTTTTCACCACCAATAAAGCTGACTGTCACGATATTATAAGTTATTTACGTTCCTATCCGTAGATATGGAGATTTTAACGCGTTGAAGTAGCCAAGTACATCCTGAGGCGCAGCCGAAGGGTGTACAGGCTACTGAAGGGTGTTCAAATCTATATATCTACGGATAGGAACCTAAATAACGAATTTATCCCCGGTTATTGTAAAAAATAAGACATTTTGGACCCCGGCGGACCACGTAAAAGTGACGTTTTCTTTGTTTTTGGAAAGAATAAGTAAATAATATGAAAGTTTCGAGTGCTTTTTACCCGATGTAGGGTACTACCTTTGGTAATCCTACAATTGATCAAATTAACGGCTTTATATTCAATATATAGCCACAATTAACTAAATTTGATATTGGAGCGTAAAATCGCGAGCTTTGACGTCATATTATCCCCGTTTTGAACATCATAGCAACATTTGATTGGTTAAATGGCTAGTTACACCCGGTAATATGGCCTAGCAACACCCGGGAATATGTTTTTGTTCTATGCCCGGGTTTTAACCAATCAAAAGTTGCTATAATTTTTAAACCGGGGATAAAACTGAATATTGTTGAAAGTGGCGCTTAGCATCATAAACCAACCAAACCAACTAATTGTTGCTTAGCAAACAGTTCATGCATATTAACCCTTTGACTGCGATAGGGACATATATGTCCCTTGTTGGTAAACTGCGCTAGGGACATATTATATGTCCCTTGGGAAATAAATGTACTATTATTTTTATTTTCTTTAAGAATAAGTTACTCAAATACATTATAATTAGATTACACAATTTGAAGTCAGATACAGATATTGCACATATAAAACCAATTTAAGATAAAAAAAGAAAAAGTAAGTAATGTCACATTGCTGTTAAAATGACGTCACCCTGATGAAAGGGTCATAACGCCAGGAATAATACCGCACACGACGTTACGATTATACACGAAACGTCGCAGTCAAAGAGTTAAGGACAATCTCAAGAAAAATTCTTCGCTTTAAGCGCCAAATAGTTCATGTATGTTAAGGACAATCTCGAACACTGTTTCTTCGCCTCAAGGGCCAAATAGTTCATGCATATTTAGGACAATCTCGAACATCGTTTCTTCGCGACCAGTGGCAAAAAGTTCATGTCTATTCAGGACAAACTCGAAAACTGTTTCTTCGCCTCATGCGGCAAATAATTCATGTATATTTAGGACAATCTCGAATATTGTTTCGTCGCGTCCAGCGTCAAATAGTTCATGCATATTTAGGACAATATTGAACATAGTTTCTTCGCATCCAGTGGCAAATAGTTCATGCATATTATGAGACAGGTACAACTTGTTTGAAGGACGAAGTCCTATAATGTTTAGAGGGAGGCATGAGAAGGGAATGTATTTTTTTTTCAAATACTTTTTAAAGTTTGGTTTAAATTTACTATTTGGCTGGAGTTATCTCTCTTTGACTGTGTAACTGAAGACTGAAGGTATGTTTGTTTTCAAAAAAAAATAATCTTATAAAATATATAGATCTTTAAAAAGATCTTAAATATAGATCGAAACATACTTTACTATAATAAAAATAAGATTCAAATTCAGATGTCTGTTATCTTTCCTAATATTTAGAAACTAAGCAATATTTTTTGTGTTGGATTTTTCTGTTCTACATTTGTGTTAGATTTGGTCAGTTTAATTTTTTCTCCAGATGTGGATGATTTTTCCTATGGTTGTTTTCTCTTTTCATTGTTTTTTTTTCCTTTTGATATTTTGTTTTTATATATGTTATTCAGTTTTGAAAATGAATCTCCATTGTTTTCCTGCTGTATTACAATGCTTGTCGAATGAAACTGGAAACCATTTTGCTCATTATAATTTTTTATAAGCAATTTGAAATGATTCAGGTGTAGAAGCTAATCCACATTTCGACTGAGAGAAGAATTTATATATTCTTCTTTAGTGAAACAGATATTGTTATGTCCATCTCTTCCCTGTAACCAAATATTTATATTGCTTTGCACAATTCTAATAGCAACTGAAATCTCAGTGTTTGTAGCCCATTGGTTACCATGAACCATTTTATTCCGATATTCATGCCTTGAAATATTGGAATGGTGACTAAGTTTTAACTGGTCTTCATAAAACTCAAAGTTGTTGTAAATTTCTGAGCAAGAAGCACTGGCCATCTCCTGGAACATCATAAATAAGAAAATCTTCACTTTCTATTTTAATTCTTCCAGAGTTTAGGGCATTTACATTATTTTGTGGGGGTTTAAATTGTTCATAGCCCATAGGCATAAGTGAACCCTGTACATGCTGTAAATTTGGTTGTTGTGGGGTTATATTTTGTGAATGGTTATTCTCTATCTTTATTTTCTTAGAGTTATTGGCATTTAAATTACTTGATGGTGGTTGAAATTGTTCATAGCCCATAGGCATAGGCATGGCAGGTGTACCTTGAAAATTTGATGGTTATGGGGTTATATTTTGAGGAGGAGAGCTCATCTTAATAATTTCAACATACATTTCCTTAGGGATAGTCAGAGGTTTTAGTCTCAGTGTCTAAATTGTTGGGTAGGACTGTTTACAGGCACAGGTTTTTCATGGGTAGGGTTCTTTTTATTTTTATTTTGAGTTTGTGCCATGGAACCCTTTAAAATATCAGCATAAGAATGCCTTTTGGTCACCAGTCTACTCATGATCAAAATATGAGATTTAGGTTGACAAAAAACTACTTACGAATTCAAAAAAATTGTCTGCGAAGAAATACTTCGGCGAGTTAGAAGATATTCGTCTGCTAACAAAGATATTCCATTCAAGACCCCCGTTTTTATTTACAGTGTAACTACGCCATTGTTTTTGCACTACAACCACACTAAAACCACACGAAAATACAGGAAATAACGATCAACTGGTCAAATGCAAATCCTCCAATGAAATTTCAATAATACGATAATCCGTACACATTATTATCTTTTATTTTGAATGAATTTTGTAGCCGATTTGTTATGGCTGTTCCGTTCATTTTACCTACTGTACGCCGCTCTTCCGTCGGGAGTTTCGTAGAAAGATTTTTTTTTATTATAATTTTATTTCAAGTTTATTTCGATTTTGCATAGAGTAAATAATTAAAGAATTGGGAATTTTTCATTGAAATATATTTCTTTTGCGTTTCTAAATATCAATTGATCTATTTTTTAAACTTCCGGTGAACAGATATTTGGCTATCAATACAGAAGGAAAAATCGGACAGCCTACAGTTATAAGGACTTTGTCCTTTATTAAGAACAACTCTATCATTGTTTCTTCGCCTCAAGCGGCAAATAATTCATATATATTTAGGACAATCTCGAACATTGTTTCTTCGCATCAAGCGCCAAATAGTTCATGCATATTAAGAACAATCTCGAACATTGTTTCTTAGCGTCAAGCGCCAAATAGTTCATGCATATTAAGAACAATCTCGAACATTGTTTCTTAGTGTCAAGCGCCAAATAGTTCATGCATATTAAGAACAATCTCGAACATTGTTTCTCAGCGTCAAGCGCCAAATAGTTCATGCATATTAAGAACAATCTCGAACATTGTTTCTCAGCGTCAAGCGCCAAATAATTCATGCATATTTAGGACGACAAGTATCAAATTGTATAATTTTACATTTTTCATACAATTTTAATACAGTTTTTTGTGGTAGTTTTTTTCAATGGCCATAAAATCTTCAGAGATAAATTCGATCGAACAATCGGATTTGAGTGTGGTTATGGTGTTTGACGCCACTTTCAACAATATTTCAGCTATATCGTGGCGGTCAATCAGATTTGAAAAGATATTTCTTATGGTTTTCACTATTAAAGAAAAAATAAGAGAGAAAATGCCTCAAATACATTGGTTCAAGCAAATTACAGTTTAGAGCAATTTATCGTGTCACAAAATTACAGCTTACAGCAATTTTCCGTGTCAAGAGAATTACAGTTTACAGCAATTTACCGTGTCAATCACAATACCGTTTATAGCAATTTACCGTGTCAATCAAACTACCGTTTACAGCAATTTACCGTGTCAATCAAATTACCGTTGACAGCAATTTATCGTGTCAAGCAAATTACCGTTTACGGCAATTTACTGTGTTAAGCAAATTACCGTTTACAGCAATTTACCGTGTCAAGCAAATTACCGTTAACAGCAATTTACTGTGTCAAGCAAATTACCGCTTAGAGCAATTTACTGTGTCAAGTAAATTAGCGTTTACAGCAATTTACTGTGTCAAGCAAATTACCGTTTACAGAAATTTACTGTGTTCAACAATATTTCAGCTATGTCGTGGCGTCAGTTTTATTGATGGAGAAAACCTCCGACCTGCCTCTCACAGACACAAACTTTATCACATAAAACTATCGAGTACACCTCGCCATGAACGGGATTCGAACTCACAACTTTAGTGGTGATAGGCACTGATTGCACAGGTAGTTGTAAATCCAACTACCGTACGATCACGAGCACGACGGCCTCCTGGGGCAATAAAACCAAGGGCCTAAATACGCATATCTTTAGAATCAAGTCGGAAAATGTTTGTGCAAGTGATAAATTAAAATATTGTTTTCTAGTAAACGGACTCTGTGTATGGCCATGTAGTAGACAACATAGAACTTATATCTTTGTTGGTAGTCTTTCAACCACCGCAGAGTTTAGTCTCCCTGGGAATCTGACTTTTATTGAGACGACTGATTCCGTACTGACACATGTACAATGCATCGAAAGATCAGGGCCGTTTTATAGCGTACGGTAAGATATATTTTGCAGCTTACTCGATAATAATAGTTATGTTTATGGTGCTTAACGCCACTTTCAACAATATTTCAGCTATATCGTGGCGGTCAGCTTTATTGGTGGAGAAAACTGGAATACCCGCAGTCGAAAACCACCGACCTGCCGCATGCAGTCACTGTCAAACTTCATCACATAATGTTGTATCGAGTACACCTCGCCTGAGCAGGATTCGAAATAACAACGTAAGTGGTGATGGGTATTGATTGTTTATGCAGCTGTAAATCCAACCACCATACTATCAACATCACGACGTCCCTAATCAGAAGCCGTAAATAGAAAAGGGACAGATAATACAATAGCCAAAAGAAAAGGGAGAAAATACAATAGCCAAAAGAAAAGGGAGATAATACAACAGCCAAAAGGAAAGGGAGAAAATACAATAGCCAAAAGAAAAGGGAGATAATACCATATCCAAAAGAAAAGGGAGATAATACAATAGCCAAAAGAAAAGGGACATATAATACAATAGCTAAAAGAAAAGAGACAAATAATACAATAGCCAAAAGAAAAGGGAGATAATACAATAGCCAAAAGAAAAGGGAGATAATACAATAGCCAAAAGAAAAGGGAGATATAATACAATAGCCAAAAGAAAAGGGACATATAATACAATAGCTAAAAGAAAAGAGACAAATAATACAATAGCCAAAAGAAAAGGGAGATCATACAATAGCCAAAAGAAAAGGGAGATAATACAATAGCCAAAAGAAAAGGGAGATAATGCAATATCCAAAAGAAAAGGGACAAACACACAAACGCCGCCACTGATGTGTGCTCTGACTTTCTTTTCATTATAGAATATGTTCTTACAAGAAACATCTTAAACATCTTTGTTGTAAATCTAACTACCATATGATCACGACCACGACAGCTCATGTTAAAATATTCAGTAGACAATGAGTAGTACAAAATGATGACGTCACACTAAATTGTGTTGTTAAAAATTTTTCAAATTCATCAATGACGTCGTCCATTTGCAAAGCAAATTCTCAAATCTTATTGGTACATTTTCCTATTAGAATGAAATTATTTATATACGATTTTACCATGGCAACGACAGTGTTGTATTTTTTTGTTGTTTTCAATTTATTGTACCTTTTCTCTTTTAGTATCAACAACGGAAGTCATGACTTATATAGATGTAACAAAGATGCGTTATACCATCCAGAAGATGACGTCATTGTCATATATGCAAATGAATACAGTAAGCGCACATTGTTTGTTTGTTTGATGGTATTTAACGCCGCTTTCAACATTATTTCAGTTATATCGTGGCGGTCAGTTTTATTGGTGGAGGAAACCGAAGGACAATAAACGATACAGAAAAGGCATTCAAAGCAACATAAGCAGTGGTCCACGAAAATATTACACACACAAAAAAATTCGACTGAAATGCAAAGTGAGATCAAGTGCTCCGAACGTTTCTGCTCCAGTATTGGAACCCGTTGTGCTACTCATGATACAAAATCTGCTGTTGTTATTTTGTTTGCACGACAGATAATATATTGTTGAAAGTAATATATATCTTTCTTAAGGCATGTTTTTGAAATGTGATCCATAACTTTCACCATCCTAAAAAATATATCTCAATTTAACATGATTTATTTACGGAAACCATAGTAACAGCCATTTTAACCCTGACCTTAGTTTTGTATAATCAGCATACTTCGGTCTAATTTATAGTGATTTCAATCCTCTCCATGTGCGTTTGATTTCGTCTAATATTTTGAGATTACCCCTATAATAACACCTCTTGTGTGCTTTGCTTTTTGTAGGATATTTTGAAACGCCCCCAACAATATGTGATGTTTGTGATGGCAAAGATTATAACATTGTACTAACTGCCAGAGGTAAGATATGCCTACAGGATATGATTTTGAAAAGAAAGTTTAATCATTGATGGTCAACAATTCCACCAATATCAACAAAACTATTAATCACCCCTCACCTTAAGTCACTGAACTCAAAAAAGACCATGCAATATGACTTTGGAATGCCAGGTCCTGGCTTGGGACATACAAACTGTGGCGGGATTAAGCATGTTAATGTGATCCAATCCTCCTCTTTTGATAACTGGATCTCCAAGATATATGCTCACATTCACCCTCTGAACACAAACAATACCATAACATATAACGTTATAAATCCAGGTCCTGGCTTGGGACAGGCACAACATGTGGCTTGGTTAAACTGGTAAATGGGATCCCAACATGGTATTGTCTAGTACACTCGATGGATAACAGGGGTGGTTATGATGTTTAACGCCAATTGCAACAATATTTCAGTTATATCAGTTTTATTGGTGGGGGAAACTGGAGTACCCAGAGAAATCCACAGACCTGTCGCAATTCACTGACAAACTTGATCACATAAAGTTGTATCAAATACAGCTCGCCATGAGCGGGATTCAAATTCATAACGTTAGTGGTAATAGGCACTGATTCCATATGTAGTTGTAAATCCAACTACCATACGATCATGACCACAATTAGATGTTTGTTGTATCTTCTTTCCTCTTTTCACAACTTTCCATTTGGTGTCATGTCAGACAACTTTTCATTCGTCTTTTACCAGAAAGGGGTGTGTCATTCTCCTAATACGATGTACTGAATTATGACCCTTCCATTGTCAGAGTTTATCATTATTTGATGTTAAACAATTCGATTTGATAAGCAACTAATACATAATCCACAGACTGCATACTCATTGTGACATCTATGTTTAACATCCATGTGTGCTTTAACTGAACAACCTAGAATCTAGAGTATTCCTAATGTAATTTGTGTATGTTTCTCGTCTTTAGATGAGGCAGTCAGTAGTAAGTATATATAGTTTGATCCAAGTCAAATTAGAGGGGAAGGTTGTGGTCATGGTGTGTAATTCCATTTTCAGCAATATTTTAGTAGCGGTCAGTTTTATATGGTGGAGGAAAACGGAGTGCTCAGAGAAAACCCCCAACTGCAAGTCACTGACAAACTTTATCATATACTTGTAGTTGATAAAGCTAAAATTTTACCCTGTAATAAAACTTTGAGTTTTGTTTAGAATAATAAGAGGAGTCATATCTATATCACCCAGTTTCACAAGAATGGTCCAAGCAGGCTGATAAAGTAAGTTTATTAACTGCTTCCAGAATGTTATTACATGCCTTTCCGTCAATGTCCGTAAGTTCACTTCGTGAATTTCCGGAAAACTGCTTACAGACAGGGTGGATTCAACTGTTTTATAAAATATTTGCACAGAAAATTATTAACTACCAATTTCTCTCTTATAATATTGAAAGTGCTAAAAGAAAACGTGCATTTATTGGATTTGTATATTGAAATAATAATGTTCTTGTTCTATAGCTATATACATGTATTTAATTCTAGCCAAAATGATTAAACATTTTCGTAGAAATCAGTCGAAGTATATGATAAACATATCATAACATGTCATTTTTCATATCATTACCCTTTATTAGCCCTCGTTCTTGTATCATCCCTTGAGCCTATCGGCTCAAGGGCTGATATCATGACCTCGGACTGATAAAGGATATGATATGAAAAATGCTATGCTATAATCTATATTTATCACATAATGTTGTATCGAGTACAACTCGCCATGAATAAATCAGATGTCAAATTAATACATTAATATAGCTATCGTGTTGATGTCATCCTATTTGGCGAAACATGTAGATACTCAATACTAGTACTGCGTCAATGTGACTTACCTTTCTGTCATATAGAGTCGCTACCTATGTGTTTGTATATAATCGTTCTGTATTTATTTATCTCTATGCATATTATATCACTTCATTTGAGCATGCTGATATATATTGTCAATTATTGTATTCGGGTGAAGACTTTATAAGTTAGAAAAAGCTACCTACACAAAAAGAATATATATGTAAAAAGTGGTTGCCATTTGAAACTGTCCGTTGTGTTTGAAATTTCAGTAGAGTGCTGCATAATGTTGGTTTTATAAATTAAATGTCTTTTTTGGGGGGTAAAATTGTATATGCATACCATATGTTTTCTTCTGTATGTGTATCTGCTTCTGCTTCTCTTTAAAATTAAACAAAGTACAATAAAACAAAAAACAAAAACAAACAAAAAAGTTAGGAAAAGCTCTGTTCGATCCCAATTTGTTATATTTAACCAAAAACATTATGCTTAAACAAACCATTGTATATCTCAGATATCTACCTATATATTACATGCCAGTCATTGGTTCACTACTATTGATAATAAGATTAAACCGTCATATTTTCTACTCATTGTATTTGGAATATTAAACACACTTGTTTTTATCTAAATAATATATTTTGTTTTTCAGATTGTCGTATACCGTCTGATGGTAAGGTTACGTCTTATGTATATTAATTTTCTCATGTAATGCCAGACTCTCATGAGAACCATTTGTATTGCCCTCGATTTTAAGTATGTTTTTGGGAAACACTCCATCCTTGGAGTTTCTTTTTTTTCTCTTTTTTTTTAATGAAATGTGTTAAACGTTAAATACACTACATACCCTCCATAATTAATAAACGCTGGAGAAAACCGAAGGAAAGGCCAAGCACGAATGGACAATCCAGAGACGCTGGCAGCATTGGACACGTAGACAGACAAAACAAAGCACAACACAACATACGAAGCTGGAAAGATGATCAACGCGTACCCCATTAAAACCTAAGGTGTACCTAAGTGCTCGCGAAGGTTACTTTTTGTCCGTCTGATGACATAGAATGATGCTCATTTGCGGTAAAACAGCTCATTCACTCACTCACTCACTCACTCACTCACTCATTTAAAATTATATCATTTTTTTATTCATTTCAGATGAAATTCCGGGTGAGTATTATTATATTTATGAAGCTTTATTACAGTCGAACGTGTATTAAGAGGTCACCTTTAGGACAAAGGAAAACGTCGTCTTGTAAAACATGTGACATCTTAAAAGAGGTTCAATTCATATCAAATATTATATGGCAGGATAGGACAAGTGTGACCTTTTAATACAGGTGACTGCTTAATACAGGTGACTGCTTAATACAGGTGACTGCTTAATATAGGTGACCGCATGGAAAAGTTTGATGGTAATCACAAACAACTAATACATAGAACGAACAGTGATATTTAAACATAATTGATAGTCTAATTTTGTGGTGTTGGTTAGAACACGAATCGTGTTTCAAAGTAACCGGATATTGATGTGAGAGGGGTTTAATCATGGATCACGAACACAAATGTTTTGTACTTACTGCAAACAGACCAAACTGTAACTTCGAGTTATCAAGTAATGTGACTTATCCGGAGTTTAGAGTCTCCAGATTACCCACAGTACTTAACATATCTATTTACGTCCCAATTCCATGCATAGAGATAGTACGTGGTTTTAAGGTTGTAGATTAGCAGAGAAATTGTTCGCAATTTTGTGATCTGTTCCGGTTGGTTACATTGTACAACCATTTGTCGAATCAAAATTGGATCTCCCCACCCTCCCCCTTTTTTGTATCTCTATCACACCCACTCAGGGACAACGAAATATAGGGGGCAAAGTGAGGAGTCGTAATTTTAATTAATTTGATTGTCCAGCAATTGTTTTAGTGCTGCATCTTCAATAGAAAAGGATATCTCTTGACCAAGAAATATTTAATGATAAGAGGTAATCTGAAGACGTAGAACTTAAGACCAAATCGTCAAAAAAAAAGTACAAAAGGACAAACAACGATCTACAAAGCCTACACATAAAACTAAAGACCGAGCAACACAAACCCCACAAAAAACTGGGGGTGAACCCAGGTGTTCCGGAAGGGTAGGAATTTCTTTTTCCACTAGTGGTGCCGTTGAGTTAATCTAGTTACAAACCTGAAACCAATGTTCAAGTGAATAGTGCCTTGAAGGTTTGGGCTAATAACACTTGTATAACCCCGCCACTTCTTATTGGAATGGCTGTATCAAGTCAGGTGTATCGATTTTTGCCTTTATTGGATTTTGAAACTGTACTGACAATGTGGTATATTTTATTTTTATTTTGATATTTTACAGAATTGGGATGTAATATACCTCGCATATGTCCCGTTACAATGAATGGACAAATACAATGCACCAGATGTGAGCCATCTCAAGGTGACGATGACGGGCTTTGTTGTAAACCAAAAAGAGTGGTGTACAGATATAAAAATAATGACAAACCTAGCAGACCAAATAGAGATTACAGACGTAACAGACCAAGTAGATATAACAAGCGTAACAGGCAAAGCAAATATCACGAATAGTGAAACAAATATGAGAGATATAACAAATATACTGGATATATATAAATACACTTTGTTGTTACATTAAAGTGTTCAGTTTATTTGGATTTTGTTTTCTTTTACTGTTGTACATAAGGGTAATAACAAAATTACCGAACTCCGAACAATCTTACAAAGGGAAAGTTAAAACTCATAAGTATATAAACAGACAAAATCAACCAACAACCGGAAAACTTTGAAAACCGTAATGACCCTGACTTGGTACAGGCATTTCTAAAGAAATGGTGGGTTGAATCAGATTTTAAAGCGCCAAACCGCCCTCTTTCATTACGGCTCAAAGTTTCCGTCTGTCACTACAACAGTATTTATAACAATACTTGATCAAAACAGGTAAAAGAGTTGTCAAAAGCAGACATGACATGACATGATTTATTAAGTTTTACGGTCGCCACCATGACTTTGTTGATTGTTATGGAATATATATGTTACAAATGACCACGGATATGTTCCACTTGTCGTAAACACTTCCCGGTCCTTTCCTCATTCATGACTTATCACTGGGTTTGCAATTAGATTAAAACGATGGGTGCAACTAGCGGAGCAGGAACTCAATACCCTTCCGGAGCACCTGAGTTCACCCCCGGCTTTTAGTGGGGTTCGGGTTACTCGATCTTTAGTTTTATGTGTATGCTTTGTAGATTGTTGCTTGTCCTTTTGTACTTTTTCTCTTGGCCATTGTGTTGTCTGTTATTCTTCGATTTACGGATTCTGATTGCCCCTTTGATATCTTCAAACTCTTCTTATTAGATATATATATTATTCAAATTTACAGTTCCTATGTAATGTAATTCGATATCATCCTTCAGGTATATGTGACCTTAGTCGAATTTGGCTATCCTATTTAGACCTTTCGGTTTACTTGCTGCCAAAGCTTTAAATTATTTGGCTTTCTAATCTTTAGATTTTGAGCATACCTGATGACAATTATTCCAGAAAAGCGTCGTGCCCACTAATGTTGAGTGTTTGAATGATTGTTGTTTAACACCAATTCAGAATTTGTTCAGATATTTCATGGCGAGAACAAGTTAATTATCAATGGTGTGAAGATGAGAGTCGCATTGTACTAGAACAACAGTGTAATGTGATTAGGATAGTGCTAGCTACCTGAAACAACAGTCCGCGAATAGACATCGCCCCACTCGGACATATTAGCCATATTCCGAGCGAACCAGTCATTGCTCTTTATCCTTAGTGCTGCATGCTTCGCAGAGAAGTAGCAAATACCAATATTAGAGTCTCTGATTGATATGTCTAACAGCGGACTGTTGTTTTAGTGTTAGAACCCTATCAAAAAAGTATAAAGTAGAACTCATTATCATTTCATTTAAAATTAACTTGTTCTCGCCATGACATAGCTGAACAATTCTGAGCTTGCGTTAAGCGACAATCACTCGCTCACTCTACATATTCTTTACATAATAGACACTATTTCTATCCGCGGACTGAACTTGTTTTAGTGAGCGAGCAATATAAAAATCCAACTAAGCATGTTGATCTAGCACAAAGCGGAACTCAGCATCATCTCATTGAAAATTAACTTGTTCTCGCGATGATATAGTTGACAAATTTCTGGGTTGGAGTTAAATTACATATCACTCACTCACTTGACTGGGTTACGTGATTAGGTATCAGTTAAATTGTCCGTTTCATTGATGGCGGAAACTAGAGCATCCCAAGAAAATCATTGATCTGCCGCAAGTCACTGGCAAAATCACAAGGAGTTGTTACATCGAATACACCTAGCTGTAGTTCTATAGCATAAAACATTGTGTTCGTGCTTACTCGTCGTTGGTAGTGAATGGCTGATGATGTTCCAGTACTCTCCACTCATTACCCGCGGGTCCATTCAATGTATCTCTTTCCTTCAATGATTTTGTGTCATAGTCAAAACTTATTTGGAATTCCTTGCCCGATACGATTAACGGAATGTCATCAGTAAATAGCTTAAAATTATATTTTTTGAATAAAATTATAAAGAAGCCCTTATATTTTATTCTGGGTCTCGCATTGGACAAAAACGCAGAGAATAATTTGATACCCTCTCCTAACTGTTCATATGGATTCATTGAAAATACGAATCACTACTGGGCCGTTCTGGTCGTGATCTTATGGTAGTTAGATTTACAATTACCTATGCAGTCAGTTTCTATCACCACTAATGTGAGTTTGAACCCGGCCCATGAGAGGTGTACTTGAAAAAAACATTATGTGATAACATTTGTCAGTGACTTGCGGAGGGTCGGATACTCCGGTTTCCTCCATCAATTAAACTGATCGCCCCGATATAACTGAAATATTGTTAAAAGTGGCGTTAAACACCAAAATCAAAATCCAGACTCGAATCACTACTTATTGCAATGTCCTAGATATGATGCACTAAGAGAGAGACATATTATGTCCTTTCAAGTTTCTGTCATCGTGACAGATGATATACTTCTTACGGATCGGATTTTTTTTTCTCTGAATCATAATTAAGTAATGTTTGATTCAGTCCATCAATTTATTATGAATAATAAGCGATTTTCAAACTCAAGTAAGGAATTGTCAAATCTCTTCAATATATATCGTTTACACCAAATCATCCCCATCACACAACTCTTCTGGCCAAAAGACTAGGACAAAAAGACGAAAAATAGAGCAACACATACCCTCAAATGAACTTCTATCAAGGAAAATAACTGAATTTTATATAATAACAACGAAGGTGGAGTCTCCCACACACAGCAGTACTGTGGCATTAAACGAACACACCGTTTCTCCGTTAACAATGATAATACAGCGCTAAATACATAACTGGATAATGTGTATTGTGCGGCCAAGATAAAAATCGCTAAAACATACATATGTCATGGTTTAATCGAAAAGGTTCTTCAACTGTCAGTAGTGGTGGACCTACTATGAAACTAATGAAGAAGAGTTTGAAGATACCAAAGGGGTAATCTGAATCCGTAAATCAAAGGACAGACAACACAATGACCAAACGAAAAAGGACAAAAGGACAAACAACAATCTAGGAAACACTGCACAGAAAACTAAAGATCGAGCTACACGAACCCCACTAAAATCCGTGGGTAAATTCATGTGCTCCGAAAGGGTAAGCAGCTCCTGCTCATTAAAGTGGCACCCGTCGTGTTACTCTAGTTACAAACCCGGTAATATGTCATGAATGTGGAAAGGACCGGGAACTGTTTATGACCATGGGTTGAAGTGCCTGTCGTAATATGCTCTAATATCCATATTAAATGGTCTCAAAATGTCCCTGTAATTGGTCTAATTTCAAAACTTTATTAGGGGCTTCAACCCCAAGCTGTATGTGCTCTTTTAGCTCGCCAATTCTATTCATAGCCTGTGTTTTTGCAGTTGGATCCTGGAATCCTTCGTTGGTGCCAACCTAAAAGTTCTACAGCTCAGACCTTAAACTAGAGCCAATCGGAACCATAAAAGACATCTGATTCCTCAATTCAGACTCTACTCGTTCGGCTTGTGAATACAGACAGACACCAAAAATCTAATTTCCAACAGATGAAAATTGCGCGAAAAAAAAGCAATGTTTATTCTCTATTAGAGAGTAAAAAGGTCATCAGAGGGGCATCGTTAGGAATGCCCCTCTGCTGACCTTTTTACTCTCTAATAGAGAATGAACAATACTTTTTTTTTCGCGCAATTTTCATCTTCTTCGTTGTTGGAATGTTTTAGATTATATCTTTGTTTGTTCTTAGTGTTGGTGATGTCCTTAAAAGCTTGGTTCTTAGTTAGCACGAATGATATTTTATGTGTATATTTCTGCTGTATTTTCGTTGGACAGCAACTAGTGCTTCAGTTGCCATATTTACTGAGATGTTTCTATTTTTACCGTTAATTTTATCCATAGTTTGCTTATTCAGCTGAGTTGGTTTTTTTAAGCTGCAGACCCGACTGATATCTCATTTACTATATTTTATAGTGGTATAATTCTTTGAAAACAATTTAACATAAGCATTGATGTAGGTCATGTTGAGCATAACGCCTTTGCAACGGTTTACCAGAGTCCATTTTCATCGTGGCGTCTTCGGTCCTCAACAGGGCCATTTATAGAGTTTATAATACACTAGAAAATAAACGTTAGAAAATACAGAAGGGGCAATGAACAATGTAGAGAAACTGGCAATACAAGTCTCACAAAACGAGGAGAAGCAAAACAAAAACTCAACACCACTATGCGTAACTACTATGTTCTTCTACAACATTGTTTCCATCAATATTTATTATGCAGAATCTGATTGGTTTTTGGGCCTTTTTGGGACAATACTGCTCTAATGAAATATATAATTGATAAGAGATCAATCAAAATTAACTGTGGTCTTTGCTGTGATTCATTTCACTATTCTATGATGCTGAATGCATGTATTTAATGTTTCCCGAAGAAGAGTTTGAAGATACCAAAGGAATAATCAGAATCCGTAAATCGAAAAAGGACAGACAACACGATGGCCAAAAGAAAAAGGACAAAAGGACACACAATTATTTAGAAAACATACACATAACACTAAAGATCGAGTTACACGAATCCCACTAAGAACCGGGGATGAACTCAGGTGCTCCAGAAGGGTAAGCAGTTCCTGCTCCACTAGTGACACCCGTCGTCTTAATCTAGTTACAAACCCGTAAGATTCATTAACGTGTCAGACCGGGTGACTCGGGAATCAGAATAATATTTGATCCGATCTGAGCGACATATCAGTGTATCTGCGAAACATTGTTTCGTCGAGATAGCTCTAAAGGTCAATCTACAGTACTATGCCAAAGTGAAGATAATTTCAAGATTGCTGCCAACTTCAAATGAACTACACCTGAGATCTAGTACACATCTGACATAATAAACATCGTTGTTTCAGGAAAGTAATATGCTTATTGACGTTTTGACGTAACTAAAAAAAAAAATTAAAAACAGTTTAGTCCAGATAAACCTGTTGGTCTACTACAAAGCAAGTCTGATCATTATAGATTATGATTACCTCTTTGGTATCTTCAAACTCTTCTCATCACAAACCGCATTGGTGGTGTGATAGTTGGAGTGCCTGTCTCCAGTGTGATAGTTGGAGTGCCTGTCTCCAGTGTGATAGTTGGAGTGCCTGTCTCCAGTGTGATAGTTGGAGTGCCTGTCTCCAGTGTGATAGATCGTGGGCTCTATATCCGGTCGAGTCAAACCAAAGGCTATAAAAATGGTATTTGCTGTAACCAATAATAGATTACCAGATACATATCAGGTTAATAACTGCCACATAGCACCTCTACGCAATAAAAACAACATTTAACCAGCATAGGGTTGTCTCCCCTTGAACCAACCATCAAGGATTGATGGCACTTCTTTGGACATATCCACATACATGTTTGTACCTACACATTATACAATTGCTAGCTACAACCCTGAAGCGTTTCCGATGCCCCCCCCCCCTCCCCTACCTTCCGCGAATGAAATGTTAACATCAATATTAATATAATTTATCATTTATTTTGATAAAAATAAAATTTTGTTGGTGATGATATGGCCCGTGAAATAGGTCCAATCGCCATGAATTCTTGCATTGACTGAAGACCCAATAATTCTAGCAACATCTCCTTTCTTTAAGAAAACTGCAGCATTCATGGATCCAGTTGTTGCATCGGAAGTAGAATTGGTAGCATGCCCTCTCGATATTGTTCCACTATTAATGAGCATAGTAAGAGTTAAATTACTGCTATATCTTTTAAAAAATGACACTGTGAAGAAGTACAAGCCATCATATGGTGCCGTAAAGTGTCCGGTGTGAGGGTTGTACGCTTTGCCAATATTAGTTATCATGTGATCGAATACCACCGTGTGTCCAATATTTGATACTAAATCGTCTGACATCATAGTATGGAATGCAATTGCCCGTTTCCTTATATGATCAGCCACGCCAGTAAGAGAACATACCAATACAGTAAAATATTTTTCTAATCTGGACCCAGATTGATCTGATGTACTCTGTGATTCGAACTTCTAATTCAGTTAATATGATTGAAATTTTCGTAAATTCAACCTGTTTATATTCCGAGCCAATGATTTAAGGAACTGCTTACCCTTCGCGCACACCTGAGTTCACCCTTCCCCCGTTTTTTTGGTGGGGTCCGTGTTGCTATTTATTTTTGTTTTTGTGTTGTCCTATTATGTGTCCTCAAGTTCTAGGTTCCGTGTTGTGATGTCCGTTACGATTTCCGCATAGAAATTAAACGATGCTTAGTTTGTCTTTACCTCCAGTTGTTTGTGGCAGGGCACATGTCTTATTTACGTTATTTGTGTTTGCTTGCACATAGTGGTGTTCAACACATATAGTGTTGTAACTTGTTTTGTTTTTCTTCGTCTTGTGTACCCTGTGTTGCCAGTTTCTCTGAATTGTTCTTTTTTCATTGCCTTTTCGGTATTCTCTAACATTTATTTAACATGAATATTGTCGATTGATAACGAGGCTTTCCAGCAGCACCTGCATCTGGAGTATATCTCTCAATTGATACGATATTCCAGTACTTGTGGTTCCTATCATGATCTCCTTGATAAAGCGTTGCTCCTAACAAGAAAACGCATCTGTGGTGTAATTGGAAACGTGCTCGCGTCGAACGTTCGAGATCCGCTCGGTTCACACTAAAGACTATAAAATTGGTATGTGATGCTTCTCCGCTAATTATGCAGCGCTAAGAAGAAAGAGCAACAAAGACTGTTTGGCTTAGAATCATAATAATGTGTCCGTGTGGAGTGACAAATCAACCTTTGGACTGTTTTTCAGTGAACTAGTTCTATTAACATCCAACTAAGTGTGTTGGTCTTGTACAAAGCAGACAGCAAGAAGAGTTTGAAGAGACCAGAGGGTTAATCAGAACCCGTAAATCGAAGAAGGAAAGACAGCACAATGGATAAGAGGAAAAGGACAAAAGGATAAACAACGATAAAAAACACTACATAGAAAACTAAAAATCGAGCAACGCAAACCCCACTACAAACCGGGGATAAAGTCAGGTACTCCGGAAGGGGAAGCAGTTCCTGCTCCACTGGTGACACACATCGTGCTACTCTAGTTACAAAGACAAGCCAAGACAATGATATCATGAATAAGTAAAGGTCTGGAAAGCGTTTACGACAAGTGGAACATGTCCGTGGTAATTTGTGACACAGATATTCCGTAACGGTTAAACATAACCAAGTCATGGTTTGGTTTGGTTTTATGGTGCTTAACGTCACGTTCAACAATATTTCAGTTATATCAGCTATGTCGTGGTTGTCCGTTTTATTGGTGGAAGAAACCGCAGTACCCGGAGAAAACCATCGAGTACACCTCGCCTGGGTGGGATTCGATCTCAAAACGTTAGTGGTGATAGACACTGATTACACATGTAGTTTAAATCAAACTACCAAACTATCACGGCTACGACGACCCCCCAAGTCATGGTGGCGACCTTAAAACTCGAAGTAATTACTTCAATTTAACCATTAGGAATCCTTGGTTCAGTAGCTTCTTTGTTTGCACCAACCCGCTATCAAGGAAATCCTGATCGAAACTATTTCTGCACACTTCTAATTTTAAATAGCGATCTTACTTTCTTGTTGTTTCTTCAGAATATCTACATCGTGTTGTCTTAGGTCTCCATTCATCTTAAGATCCGCAAGTTCATCCCGAATTTGACTCTGTGTCTTATCAAATTCATGGAATTGGTCTTTGAGCTTGTCAAAAATGAAGCCGAGAACACCTTTGTCTTTTCCATTTAGCATCTGTTCCTGTCTTTCAGCCGACAGTACAAATCGCAGAGACATAAAAATATTATATATATGTCCCACTGGATCTCAAAGTTATATATATATATATATATTATATAGAAATCTAGAAGATTGTGCAACGATACCGATAAAGATGTTACAAAAAATATATTGACAACATTTTCGATCAACAAATGACCTTCCTCAGTGTCTATCAAGGTTAGACTGAGCTTGCAAAGATTAGAGGGTATAATTACAACTCACTAAATAGTCAGGTGACAAAGTGTGACGTATTAAAAATCCCATCCTATCTTTACAGTGAAATGAGGGAGCTAAAGATATTTAATACGTCACACTTTGTCACCTGACTATTTAGTGAGTGGTAATTATACCATCTAATCTTTACAAACTCATTACCAAAAAGAAAAAAAAGGACAAACAGGAAAAGCAACGGTCGACAAACCACTATATAGAAAACGAAATATTTAGCAAATCTAACATGAAGACGCTTCAGAATCCTAGTCTATGCATTTTCTACAAGAACTTCACACGATTATTGGATAAAATACAGGGCCATCGTGGTTGTGATCGTATCATAGTTGGATTTATGACTACATATGCAACCAGTGCCTATCACCACTAATGTTGTGAGTTAGAATCCCACTCATTGCGAGGTGTACTCGATACGACAATATGTGATAGTTTGTCAGTGACTTACGACAGGTCAGTGGTTTTCTCCGGTTTCCTCCACCAATAAAACTGAATATCACGATATAACTGAAATATTGTTGAAAGTGGCGTTAAACACCATAACCCTAAACCTTGAATAAAATAATGTTCACACCAATTCATCCTGCACCAAATATATTTGTGAATAACAAAACGTACAAACATGACAAATTAAAAAAAATGTTGACCTTTATAATTTAATAAGTTATAATTATCTGAAACGAGAGTATATAAAGTTGACAATAACACATTATATCTTGAACACTTAAATGACCATTATTTACTTATTATCTATTTATCTAGACAAGTACTGTAATGTTGAGGGGCTGCATTGATTTGGTGGTTTAAAATTGATGTGAATTATTCATTATTTACATAGGTTATGAATGGAAATGTATTCAAAATAGTTTTATGCAAAATATTGTTTAAGTAATATTATCACAATTATCTCCGATATGGAGATCAATTTTGAAAAAAAAAAAAAAAAAAAAAAAAAAAAAACACTGTCGAAACAATCCCAAAATCCTATAGAAAAATCTTAAAAACAGAGGCAAAATCGATACTCCTAACACACATACACGAACGCCCACATTCTTAACTTGGTACCGACACTTCAATGAAAAGAAAATTGCATGGTTAAATAACTTTATGGGCCCAAATTCTCCTCGCAGTGAAATGATGCAGTCATGAATATATGCTAAAGACCCTTGACATACCTCTTATATACATGGGAACATTTATATTACATCATGTTAAGTTCACAGCAATTTATCACGACATGCGCTAATTCAATTTTAGAACAATCATTTTATGGGATTTTTTTTTTTTTAAAACTTGTTAAGATTCACTGCAATATAAATAAGGATTTGTGCAGATTCAATTTTAAAACACTCATTTGTAGAATTACAGTGATGATGCTGAGGTGTATGTTACTAGTCTTCGTACCTTGTATATTGTTCGTACCTTGTGTACTAGCAGGTATAGTACATTATTTTAGAAAACTACTCACATCAGTTTAATCTTAATGAAAATTATTTTTATTTTCAAGTAATGTTTAACAACAGCATCTGTGATGCACTAGTTAGCGTGCTCGTCTCGAGTGTGGTAGATCGTAGGATCGAGTCCCGGTTTGGTCAAACCACAGAATAAAATTGGTACACAAATGTATTTGTTGCTTTTCCGCTAAATACGAAACATTAAGGAGCTAAAACAAAGAACGACTGGTTGCTTCGGGGTCAGTATATAGTGTAGAGTCGAGTGATATGTCGACCTGCGGACTTGTCGCAGTCAACTAGCACTATACAAATCATACTAAGCGTGTTTATCTAGTACAAAGCGGATATAATCTTATCGAAAAGTACATTTTTCTCCCCATGATATGGCTGAAAAATTGACCATTTGGATTTAAATACTCGCTCATTCTATTTATATCCCAGAAATGAATTTTTTTCCCGCAGTAATAACTTTTTACCGTGAATTCATTGTTGTTCATGGAATACCAATGTTCGTGGCTTTCAACCCACCATTTCTTTAGAAATGCCTGTACCAAGTCAGGGTCATAACGGTTTTCACAGTTTTCCGGTTGTTGACTGATTTTGTCTGTTTATATACTTATGAGTTTTGACTTTCCCTATGTAAGATTGCTCGGAGCTCGGTAATTTTGTTATTACCCTTATTTCGTACGCGTGGCATAGTCCGTTTCTTCTATAAATCTCCAGAAAAAAATACTTAAAAATCCAGTATTCAAACCAACAGTTTTTTTCTAGATATGTATTAATATATGATATATACGAACTCCAACAATTAATTTCAAGTTTTTGTCTATTATTTAAAAAGTTATCCATTAGGTCTCTATGTTAATTATTTTTTCTGAAGTGTAAAAATCTGCATGGAGTGAGTACAAATAGTGTAAGAGCCACGCATCAAAACAAAGTAACAGACATGTCATTTCAATGTATATTTCATTGTACCATGTGACATAGGCATTTAAATATTAAAATGCCACTCATTAACTGACCATTAATGGGATAGTCAATTGTTATTGATGTCCTTTAATATTTAATGTCCTATGTCACATGGTACAGTCTGCTATTCGTACTCATTCCATCTAGAATTTTACAACATCAACTATACCATGTCGAGAACAAGTAAATTTGCAATGAGATGATGAGTCCCATTTTGCACTAGACTAACACGCTTGGTTGGAGTTTTATATTGCTAACTCACTGAAACAACAGCCCGCGGATAGACATGGAGGAACACTCGGACACATTATTCTGATTTCGAGCCAACCAGTTTTTGTCGTCTCTCCTTAATGCTGCGTACTTCGCAGAGAAGCAACACATACTAATTGTACAGTCGTTGGGTTGACCAGATCGGGGTTCGAACCGACGATCTACCACAATCGAAGCTCGAACCGACGATCTACCACAATCGAGGCGAGTACACTAACAATTACACCACCGATGCGATCGTAATTATTAAATAAAACCATATAATAAATAGTATGATAAAATCCGAGGATTCACTAACACTCTCACCCCTGTGTACACCAATAACATCACATCCCCTGTGGTGATATACCCCACCATCCCCCGCTCCCCCATCCTCTTGAAGCTTTTATCACATTTCTTCTAGGAAAGGTCACTAAATTTGATATCTACGTTTTTTTATTTCTGAAATTTACAGTTCTTAAATAATGTAATTATTAATAAAACTAAGGTTCTCCTCCCTCAGACATAGGTGACCTAAGCCGATTTTGGCTATCCTGTTTAGGCACTTTGGATTTATTGTTCACAAAACTTTAAATTATTTGGCTTTCCAATCTTTCGGTTTTGAGCGTACCCGATGAAGGTTATTCCAGAAACGCGTCGTGCGCACTAAGTTGGATATCTACGTTTTCATTACAGTATTAGAAGATGCTACAATTCATGATGTCTTGATGGTGTACAACAAACTTGCACATCCCAGAATAAACGTCACGTCTACAGTCATCGTTCAACATAGTCTGACACTTAATAGAATTGTTGAATTTGTAAGTAAGCACAGATAAAAAAAAATAACAATCTCAAGTTAAAAAATAACAATCTCAGATTAAAAAATATCATTCTCAAGGTAAAAAATAACAATCTCAAGTTAAAAAATAACAATCTCAAGATAAAGAATAACAATCTCAAGTTAATTCTTGAATAATAAAATAAAAAATACAAAAATAACCACAGTCGGAACAGTTCCAAATTCCAACCGAAAAATCGTGGAAAGAGACAAAATCGATGCCATATACAAGATCGCTGACTTTCCGGGTTTGGTACAGGTACTTCCATAAAAAGTGGCGGAGTTAAGCTAGTTTTATGGACCCAAATCTTAGATTAATTTGATCGCTGCTTCACGTCAGTTATACTAATGACAGGGACACCATTTTTATTGACACAAAAGGGAGGGGGGAGATATAATATATAATCGGAAAAGGCTGCCCATTACCGCATAACCAATGACCCGTAGCATACATTCATGATACCAGTTAACTTGCACGTGCAATTCCGGGGTTAGAAATAGAAATTAGTTTCGCTGCTTCGAGGTACCCCTAAAAGCACCGTTCTTTTGAATAAAGATATGAAAAAAAATACACAACTCTCTCATTGCGCTTGGTATATAAATTAAATCTGTATCGTAAGCCCTCTCTTCTACAAGGGTTCGTCGTAGCCATGATCGTATGGTAGTTGGATTAACAACTACCTATGCAATCAGTATCTATCACCACTGAAGTTGTGAGTTCAAATCTCGCCCAGGGGAGGTGTATTCGATACAACATTATGTGATACAGTTTGTCAGTGGCTTGCGGCAGGTCGATGTTTTTTTCCGGGCACACCGGTTTCCTCCACCAATAAAACTGACCACCACGATATAACTGAAATATTACCGAAAGTGACGTTAAGCACCATAAACCAACCCTATATATTATACAGGATGGTAAAAGACTTCTTATTGATGTTTGGCAACACTTAATGTGGAATGATCCAAGGTTGAGATGGGAGGGCGAACCTCACAGTCTGAGGCTACCAACGTCTGTAATATGGACACCTGACATTGTCCTGTACAACAAGTAGGTCAACTAAAATGCTTAATAGATCACAACATAACATTTCTTATGTCTATGACGTAACTATGATAATGAAGGTCTTATATTGTAAACAATATAGTAAAACCTGTATTTAGTGTTCATATTTGGACCAAAGAAAAAGTGGTCTTTTGAGACATGTGACTTCTTAAAAGAGGTTCATGTCATATGAAATGTCCTATGTCAGGACAAGAAAAATGTGACATTTTTAATACAGGAGACTGCTTAATAGAGGTGACCGCATGGGCATACAGGTTTGACTGTAATTTTATTTAGGAAATGTAAAGAGATCATGTTTTCATCAGTAATAAGGTAAATAAATATAAATAGTGTACAATAATGAAAAAAAAACAATCATTTGATAAATTATGGAAGATGTTCCTAGGGCCCGAGTGGCTCAATGAGATAGGTAGTTGGATTGCCTAGCAACTCATACAAGCCTATCACCAATACGGCGTGGGTTCGCGCCGGCTTTGTAAATTACAAAAAAGGGAGCACTCGACTCTCAGCCGCAAGTGAAAAAGCTTACCAGTTGCTTGCCCATGGTCGGTGGTTCTCTCCGGCTCCTTCCATCACTAAAACTGGTCGCCATGACATAGTTGAAATAATGATGAAAGTGGCGTTAAACACCAAAAATAAAAAAAGTACTAGACCAACATCCGAGGATTGATTTCCTTAGTATTAGCTCAGTGAAACTTATGTAGACATACATTGTATAGTATATTGTTCCATTAATATTCTCTGAAAGCAAAGATAGCTCTTTTCCATTACTCCTTATAGATGCCTTCTTAAGTGATAAGGAGCATGATCTTTCGAAACCAACCCTAGCATGCATGCACATGTATCATCTACCTTGATCACGTTGGAAGCAATAAGTAAGATGAATTACATGGTGCAATTAGATTCGCTATCGCATAGTAATCAAGATAGGTCTGGAAACTAAACAAAATGGATTGCGAGAGGTTGGTGGTTTTCTCCGGGTCCTCCGGTTTCCTCCATCAATAAAGCTGACCGCCACGATATAACTGATATGTTGTTGAAAATGGCGTTAAACACCATCAAACAAACAAACAAACATAAACAAAATGGCTGAATAATCAAAATTGAACGATATTTATATTATATAATATTGACTAATATTGACACACATTTTGTTTCATCATTTTTAGTCCAAATTAGGAAACTGCATTCGAACCAAATGGTGTGATCAACAACGACGGATCTGTATCATTGGTGACTGTAAAACGCTTTGAAACGAACAACTGTCAGACCAAACAAGATGGTGGAACTGAATGTTCTTTCAAATTCGGTTCATGGACTTACCCCGGTGATTTAATAGACTTAAAGCTGATGAACGAGGAGGTGGATTTATCAAATTACCAGGAAGACGCTGCATACAAACTTGTAAATACCACAGCACAAAGAAATGATGTTATCTATCCTTGTTGTCCGGAGTCTTACCCTGATGAGACATACACAGTTACCATGCAACCTGTACAACCAGAACTGGCCTGGCTATACAGAGTTTGGAACAGAATGACAAACTAGTACATTGTAATATACACACACGAACGTACGAACGCACATATACATGTATATGTACTCAAATTAGTGTTTTTTTCTTATTTGCATAACAGAGTGCGTACACCTTTTGTGGTCCCTAGGCTAATGAAATTGTGGGCCCCCTCAGACGGAGCCACCTTCTAACTCATCCGCCTTAATTATTTTTTTACCCGTGCTCTATTTTAGCGACATTTACATAGCTTGAAGTAAACTTATTGCAAATTCTTTAAATACACTAGAATGGCCAAGCTGGTGGACCCGAAGCTTGATTGGGCGTTAGGCTGCAGCATATAGCCTATTGGATAACCCGGCACTTGTTATATATCTAGTAGATTTATAAAGCATAAAGTAACGACAACTGATCAAAACAATATTTCGATAATTCTTTTTCAATTGTATAGTTTACGGACAGACATGAATTCGTGTTTGACATTTTTGGGGTATATTAACTTGTTCATATTGGTCGGGCCCGTCGTCGTCGTGATCGTATGCTAGTTGAATTTACAACTACCTATGCAATCAGTGCCTTTCACCTCTAACATTGTGAGTTCGAATCCCTCTCATGGCGAGGTGTACTCAATATAATATTATGTGATAAAATTTGTCAGTGACTTTCGGCAGATCAGTGGTTTCTTTCGGTTTCCCCCACCAATATAACTGACCGCCACGATATGGTTGAAATATCGTTGAAAGAGGCTTTAGCCCTAACTCCAATACTAACGTGCAGTTGTATATCTAGTATAGATACAAATAATAAAACAATGGCATCTGACCCAAACAACAAATCAATCAAAAAGATTTGAGGGCTAATGTCAGCAATTTTTGTCCCTCTTACTTTCTTCCAGTGTCAACATTTTAAATGTCTATTGTTTGTGTTTTGTTTTGCTGTCATTAATTTATGTGTATAATTTGTAAGGAGAGGACTTCATATAAGTTGGCATAACTTGCTGTCCAATCCTATTGTTTATGTTCAATAAAATATTATTAAACTAAAAACAACTTTGCAATGATTCTTTTTCAAAATAGTTATCAGTTTCAAAAATAAATTGCGTGAATTATGAAGTCCTTTTTGTAAGAGGAACGAAACAGATTGACAAGGTTAGCTGAATATCTGATTCTCCAAGTTTCTTTATGTCAATAATTGTCATACATAAACACTATGCACACTGTTCAAATGGCATGCCAACGCGCCAATGAAAATGACCGCCATAACTGAAATACAATGTATGGCGGGAAACATGTAGCGCCGGGGTGAATATGTGACTATTATCATATTCAGCGTCCTGTGTGCTTATACACCATCCTAAAAGATAATTTTACTTACGTATTTACAACTACCTATGCAAATCAGTGCCTATCAACACTTAAATTGTAAGTTGAAATCCCGCTCATGGCGAGGTGCACTAAAACTGGTCGCAATGATATAAATGAAATATTGCTGAAAGTAGCCCTAAAACACCAAATATCAAATCAGATTGACCTTAGTTTTAATAAATTACATTCTTTATGCATAGTAGTGTTTCAGTATAAATTCATGTATATCTAGACAAAACCATATCAGTGCTGAAGCTGAATACTGAGCACATGATACAATCGTGGAGTAATAGTCCACACAACACAACACGCCTAGGTTCATGAATCCCTTGACATTATGTAAAACAAAACTAGTAAAGAGATCTAACCCTTCTTTTGCTTTGACACTTTTAAGGAACCGAGGGGATAATAATAATATTTAGCTAGCGCAACCGGTCATGGTTTGACTCATTAAATATCCCAAATTGTTCATTCGTGTGAAATACATACACTATGCTGATTAAGATTTAATGATTTGTGGCACTTAACGCCACTTTCAGCAATATATCAGCTATTTCAAGGCGACCAGTTTTAGTGGTGGAAGAAGCCGGAGTACCCGGAGAGAACCACCGACGATGGGCAAGGAACTGGTAAGCTTTATCACTTGCGGCTGTGAGTCAAGTGTACCCTTTTTGTAATCTACAAAGCCGGGAGAAACACACGCCGTATTGGTGATAGGCTTGTACGAGTTGTTAGATAATCCAACTACCTAACTCATTGAGCCACCCCGGACCTTGCTGATTAAGTGATATACATATATCTAAAATTGTGCAGAAAAAACCGTATATTACATAACACTGAGTTATATGTGAAGGTTGGGATTTTACTCACATATAGAAATCACTTACATGACTGTATCATTTCACTAAACGGGGAGATTTGGGGCACGCCGATTTATATTGAAGTGTCTGTAACAAACCAGAAGAGTGAGCTCAATGAATATGTTTGTTAGGAGTAATGACTCTGTCTCTGTTGCTACCATTTTTGGGTTAAGCTTTGAAACTGTACAGTGTGGTATTTTATTTTGTATTTCATTTGATTGCATACCGGAACAGATAATTACGATGATGAAAAATACCGACATTTATGGGCGACTTAGTAAGATAATATTGTGAAATCTATTTTAAAGTTTAAATTTGTTATCACTCGATTTTCAAACCCTAATACGTTCATCATTATGAGTTTTGACTTTCCCTTTGTAAGATTGTTCGGAGTTCGGTAATTTTGTTATTACCCTTATTAGGAATGTACATCCGCTTCAACACATTTATCATTCAAGTCTACACGACTATAGTTTTTTTTTCGGTATGGATAGGTATGGTTGGAAGTTTTAACCCTGCAACGTACCCCCATTTGTAAAAAAAATCTTCGAGTACATATAGATTCATCCCATGTTTTTGGTGGGTCCATGTTGCTCCTCTTTTTGCTATCTGTTGTGTGTTTGGTTTTGTTGGTATTTATTCTGTGTCTTGTTCTCAGTTTTGCTTGTCTCTGGATTGTCAATTCTTCGTTGTACCTTAGATTTTCTCTAATGTTTATGTAGTTCAATATAATTTACTGCAGGTTGTTGCATACTTTGAAGGAAAGTGGCATTCTTCAAACACGAGGTATTAATTATGCGTCCGGTCTAAGAAAGAGTTGTATATCTGAAGCGTTTCGGACACCCACCGAGCGCACAAAGGATATGTCCATCCCAAAAGAAAGACTATGATTTATATCTATGCTAATGGGTTCAGGGGGTGGTGGCGGGGTTGGCGGACGTAGGGCTTTCCAATACCTACTATGCAACGTTCCAAATTATGTAAGTAGAATAGTGACACGATACTTGCAATGATACTTGATATACAAATGAAATAAACAAAGACGCTAAACTTTGTGACGAACATATGATTGATAATTTGTCATGGTCAAATTAGTAGCATTTGAGCAATATTCAGCAAGTCTGTGATTGTTATTTAATGCAAAACGAGCAATTTGTCTGTAATATCATCCCGAGAACAAGTTAATGCAACGAGATGATGATACTGTTCGGTTTGTATTGGATCAACACACTTAGTTGAATTTCGACAGAGAGACAAGTCGCTTTAGTCGGACGCATTATCCTGACTACGAGTCAATCAGCCTTTATTCCTGAATGCCGTGTGCTTAGCAGAGAAGCAGCACATATAGTTTCCATATTCGTTTGAGCCGAGCACACATCCATTACACCGATTTGGCCTCGTGACGTAATCAAGTTAACAAACAATAAATGACACCAGTTAAAAGGGACTGAATTAAAGTATTTCGGAGCATGTATGCCAAGGGCCCCCACAAGATAGCAAAATCGCTTAGATATGATGTGTCTGCGAACCTAAGTTTTGATAATTATTACATTATTTGGGAGCTGTAAATGTAAATAAATTTTGAATCATAAATAAAGTAGATATCGTTATGGCTTGACAACGTAAACAGGCTTACAAAAGGTGGATCCGGGAATGGCCTATGTATGGATGTTTAGATTACCACAAGGTAATAATGACATAATTGAAAATGTTTGCCTTCCGACAGGATTTTAGCGACAACGCCCTGCTATATCAACTGCATGTGGCTTTTTACGTACATAAATCGTCGTATTCTAGAAACTCCAGGAACTAATCTACTTCCAGTCAATGGCGAAATGTGTAATGGATTAATCTAAAACCACGAGCGCATTCACCTTTCGAAGAGGTTGAAGAGCGGACGTAGAAGAAAATAAAAAATGTACGACGCAATTATATGTTCCGAATTTCCCTCGGGAAGGCTGGTATACAACAATAAAAGGGCCAAGCATAAACAGGAAAAATAAACTGAAAACAAGGTTGACCTTTTAAGATTGATGATATAATTATGCTAAATGAACGTCTGTCACGTTGGTAATAATGAATTATTTCCTGTGAACTTAAATTGCCACAATATTTCTCATTATCTATTTATCAAAGCTAAGTACGTGTACTATCATCCAGAGAGGATGCAATGGTATCGGTATATAAATATGTGAAGCCGTATTATTATTATTATTATTTCTTTTAATTATTATTAGAATATTAATTATGAAATATATTTACAACTGTTGATAAAACAATGATTAAGGAAGATATTCACAATTGTCTCACTGATGATATTAAAACATGTTGTGTATACCCTTACAATACCCCAGATGTTGTATTCATGGGAATATGTCTCACAAGGTATCAATTTACTGCAATTTATTTCTAACTGCGCAGCTTCAGTTTTAAAACATTAATTTGTAAATCTGCTGTGATGATGCTGAGGTGTCTGTTGTAACTTGTCGTATCTTGCGTACTTGCAGGTATAGTACATTATTTTAGAAAACTACTCATACCAATATGATTGTATTTGATCATATTAAGTAATGTCATTGTGTGAATAAATAGATTATACATTTGCATCGCAGTAAGCATAATAATATAGTTATTTTTAATATTCTTAGCCTGTTTCATCAACTAATAAAATGTTAGTAATATTTTTATCACCATGGTGGTTCTGGATGAGAATACCCCAATCGGCAAACCTCGGGTGAGTCCGCTTCGCTTCCTCAATACCTCGGCTGTAATACGGTATTTGATATGAGTCTACGCGTTACATTACTTCGCCGGAAGACCATATCACTTCAATCTAACATTGCGCACCGCGAATAAGTTCTAAAATGCCGACAATTGATGAGTGTATAGAGTTTGCTTTAAAAAATATTGGTCTTTGATGAAGGTACAGAATCAGCCGACATTGCGACGAATGAAAATATATTATTATTGGACGAATATTCGAAAGTGAAATTATTTTAATATCTCCTTTATTGAAGATTTCCCAAAGTAGTTCCAATGGGAGCTATCGTAATACCGACGAGGTTTGATGAAGGTACGGAATCAGCCGAAGTTGCGACGAGTGGAGAACACCCGGTAGTTTTCTTTCAACCTCATTAACGACGGAAATTAATAACATATCAAATATTTTTGACGTTTTGGTCATAGAATAAACATACTCTATTTCTGCTACCAGTGGATTGCAATATTTCTCCACTCTCGCTAAAGCTCGAACTTTATAGCATGTCATTGTCTCGAGTGGAGAAATATCGTAATCCAGTGGTAGCAGCAGAATCTATATTTCTGAGTTAGGGCGTTACTGTTATGGTGTTTAACGCAGCTTTCAACAATATTGTAGGGCCGTCGTGGCCGTGATCGGGTGGTAGTTGGATTGACAATTACCTATTAAATCGGTGCCTATCACCACTGATGTCGTGGGTTCGACTCCCGCCCTGGGCAAGGTGTACAACATTATGCGATAAAAATTGGCAGTGACTTGCGGTAGGTCGATGGTTTTCTCAGGTTTCCTCCACCAATAAAACTGACCACCACGATATAGCTGAAATATTGTTGTGTGAAAGTGGCGTTAAGCACAATAAAACAAACCAACCAAGTTATATCGTGGCTGTCAGTTGTATTGGTGGAGGAAACCGGAGTAGCCGTGGAAAACCACCGAACTGCCACAAGACACTGACAAACTTAATCACATAATGTTGTATCCAGTACTCCTCGCGATCAGCGAGATTGGAACTCACAACGTTCGTGGTGATAGGCACTGATTATATAGGCATTTATAAATCCATACGACCACGACGGCTCTCTCTCTATTTATGTGACTTGTATCATAGTGATGTTTTGATATGATGCATAACGTCATAGTGATGTACATTTGTAAGGAAGGGAAAGGTCAAAGTCTTAGAAGATGCCGCCATTAAAAGTGTCTTGAAGAGATATAACAAGTTTGCCTATCCCGGGACTAAAGAAAACCCGACAGTCACCGTCAAACATGGACTAACATTGATGAGAATTGTTGAATTTGTAAGTAATGTCAAGATTAATATCATTGGCGAAAAGTTTGAAGATATCAAATGGGTAATCAGAAGCGTAATTCGAAGGACAGTCAATGCAATGACTGAAAGTAAAAGAACAAACATTGATCTACAAAACACTAACCATCAAACTAAAGATCGAGTAACACGTACCACACGAAAAATCAGTGATGGGCTTAAGTACCCCGGAAGGGTAAGCAGTTCCTGCTCCACATGTGGCAACCATCGTGTTACTCTTGCTACAAACCCAATTCATGAATAAGGACCGAGTTATTATTACGATTATTAAAGATGCTTTTTATGTTCTAAGACCATGGTATTCTTCACATATGAGACATAGACATCTCTTTTGTCGTCACTAGGCGTATTATAGGAGGTGAATAGAAATCTCTTTTGTCGTAACTAGGCGTATTATAGGAGGAGAATAAAAATCTCTTTTGCCGTAACTAGGCGTATTATAGGAGGTGAATAGAAATCTTTTTTGTCGTAACTAGGCGTATTATAGGAGGTGAATAGAAATCTCTTTTGTCGTAACTAGGCGTATTATAGGAGGTGAATAGAAATGTCTTTGGTCGTAACTAGGCGTATTATAGGAGGTGAATAAAAATCTCTTTTCCCGTAACTAGGCGTATTATAGGAGGTGAATAGAAATCTGTTTTGTCGTAACTAGGCGTATTATAGGAGGTGAATAGAAATCTCTTTTTTCGTAACTAGGCGTATTATAGGAGGTGAATAGAAATTTCTTTTGTCGTAACTAGGCGTATTATAGGAGGTGAATAGAAATCTCTTTTGTCGTAACTAGGCGTATTATAGGAGGTGAATATAAATCTCTTTTGTCGTAACTAGGCGTAATATAGGAGGTGAATATAAATCTCTTTTGTCGTAATTAGGCGTATTATAGGAGGTGAATATAAATCTCTTTTGTCGGAACTAGGCGTATTATAGGAGGTGAATAGAAATCTCTTTTGTCGTAGCTAGGCGTATTATAGGAGGTGAATAGAAATCTCTTTTGTCGTAACTAGGCGTATTATAGGAGGTGAATATAAATCTCTTTTGTCGTAACTAGGCGTATTATAGGAGGTGAATAGAAATCTCTTTTGTCGTAACTAGGCGTATTATAGGAGGTGAATAGTAATCTCTTTTGTCGTAACTAGGCGTATTATAGGAGGTGAATACAAATCTCTTTTGTCGTAATTAGGCGCATTATAGGAGGTGAATAGAAATCTCTTTTGTCGTAACTAGGCGTATTATAGGAGGTGAATAGAAATCTCTTTTGTCGTAACTAGGCGTATTATAGGAGGTGAATAGAAATCTCTTTTGTCGTAACTAAGCGTATTATAGGAGGTGAATAGAAATCTCTTTTGTCGTAACTAGGCGTATTATAGGAGGTCAATAGAAATCTCTTTTGTCGTAACTAGGCGTATTATAGGAGGTGAATAGAAATCTCTTTTGTCGTAACTAGGCTTATTATAGGAGGTGAATAAAAATCTCTTTTGCCGTAGCTAGGCGTATTATAGGAGGTGAATAGAAATATTTGTTGTCGTAACTAGGCGTATTATAGGAGGTGAATGGAAATCTCTTTTGTCGTAACTAGGCGTATTATAGGAGGTGAATAGAAATCTCTTTTGTCGTAGCTAGGCGTATTATAGGAGGTGAATAGAAATCTCGTTTGTCGTAACTAGGCGTATTATAGGAGGTGAATAGAAATCTCTTTTGTCGTAACTAGGCGTATTATAGGAGGTGAATATAAATCTCTTTGTCGTAACTAGGCGTATTATAGGAGGTTAATAGAAATGTCTTTGGTCGTAACTAGGCTTATTAAATATATAATAAGAGATTTAAAATGTCATTATTAATATTTTTATAGCTGCTGTTGAACCTCACGTTAGGCTGAGGAGGTCTTCAGCTATACCTTTGGAAAAAATATAATTACATATAATAAATCATGTAGGTAAAACGAGTGGGACTGGTAACACCATTTGAATGGATTAATTGTGTTGCCATACATACAAATTTGAGATATTTACGGTTGGAAACTTTGTCTCGCAACGGGCCATCGGCGATCACCCTAAATTAACATTTGCTTCAAGTAGTCTTAATTGAAATGAACGTCCATTCTCCAGAGCTAATCGCGTGGTCTCTATATTTATAGTTCCGAACAATACGCGGACGCTCTGTTGTTTTTCATATTTAATTTACATGATGAATGCCTTTCTTTTACTTCGGAATAAACCGTATGAACATTCCCTTATCTCTGTTATACAGGATACTAGAACGCTTGTAATGGATGTTTGGCAAGAATTGGAGTGGACTGACCCAAGATTTACCTGGAATGACGAACCTCAAAATCTGAGGCTACCGATGTCTGAAATATGGACACCTGACATTGTACTTTACAACAGGTAGGTCAAATACGTATTATTTTAATGAGCTTAACTTATCCAGATTGTATGTCTATGACGTCATCAACCATAGTTGCGAAGTTTCAGTATTAATTTTGTACACAATAATTTTATGTTCAAAATTTAATGACAGCGTTTTCTGCACTAGTAGCAATGTAAACAAACAAACAAACAAAACCAAAAAAGCATATAATAAACAACAAATCATTAATTTGTCAACGTTTTGATCAGATGCTAATGATAATGGCGATGCCACCTTTGAACTACATCAATATGAATAATTATATTTCTATAACGTTAGTTCTCTAGGAGTTCGATGTATCGGTGGTCAAAAGCAGGATCTTCTGAACAATTTAAACATCATTGTTAGATCACGTAGGAAACAGTCATTTGTATAAGGTGAATTATATTGTACAATTACAGTCGGTTCCGTAAGCAACCAGGTATACAAACTTAAGCGAAAGCATTGGGCTATATTACTGATTATTAATCGCTTATAGTTTTAACATCATACTAATATTAATTAGTGCTTAGCGTCACTTACATGATTGATGATAGACGTCATATTTAACATGACTGATTGATGTTAATGGTCAATTTTAAACATGATTGATTGGTTGGTTTCTAACGCCACTTTAAGCATGATTGTTTGATTGGAAATTAAAAGGTCATTTCAAACGTGATGGATTGGCTATTTAACGTCAAGTGAACATTATTAAGATTTAAGTGATGTCCAGGAATAATTTGCTAACACTGTTTCATGTAGGTAAATAAAGTCGCTTGAGACGTATCTATTGACGGGTGCTTTAATAGCCCCAAATATAAAAGGGAGACACTCGGAAGGATAGGAGAGTTGTTTGTCTGCTAACAGACCTCAAAACAAATGTCAGCATAAGAAATGAGATGCTTACATGATACTAACTAATGTTAGAAAATTCTCATTCCAGTCCTCATTCAAAAAATGATATCGGACCAAATGCTGTAGTCAGCAAATATGACAGTGTCTTCCTTGTTCCAGCGAATCGCATAGATGCGAACAATTGTAAGCCATCACAAGATGGCGGAACTGAGTGCACTTTTAAGTTCGGCTCATGGATTTATTCCGGAGATTCAATAGATTTGCAGCTTAGAATGAAGGAGGTGAATTTATCAGAGTATAAGGAGCACCTTGTCGACAACCTAGTAAATGCTACTGCAGAAAGAAACGAGAATTTGTATTCTTGCTGTCCGGAATCCTATCCGGACGTTACCTACAAAATTAACCTCCAGTCAGTACAACTGGAAGTGTCGTGGATGTGCACCATGTGGAACAGAATGTACAACTAATACCTTTGTTTATAATACTGATAAGACGAAACCTGTCTAAGCAGAACCACCTTAGGATCAACTTTTGTGTTCGGTTTAGATAGGTTAAATTGACAAAGATGTCCTTCATTAGAATAATTTGCTATGATACTGATAAGGCGAAACATGTCTATGCAGAAACATATTGGGACCAACTGTTTTGTTCGTAATGGACAGGTGTTCAGTTTAGATATGCTAGCCTAAGAAATATTTTGAGCATTGAGACTTTCATTAAAGTTCCGTGAACCACTTTGGGACCAACATTTGTGTTCGGAGTAGATAGGGTAAATTGACAAATATTTCCTACATTGGGACTTTGTTTAAAGTTCGGTTTATACAGGATTACGTTTTATTTATTGTTCGTTTTAGGCAGGTTTCAATGTACTTTGCGATAACACTGAAAAAAGTATTGAAAGAAATATCTGAATATAATTTATGCATGCTAATATTTTCAAAATTATTTTTATACTATACTTTATCTGTCATTTTCAAAGAAATGCATCAAACATTAAAGCTGAGTATTGTATCAACCAAATTTATTATCACAATTACAGGGTCGAAAGGTACATATTTTTTTTTTAATTTAAAATAAATTGATAGCATTTTCTTTTAACCTGTGGGTTTCTTATTTTTCGGTTTAACTGACATTATGGTGTCAAATTTGAATTTAAATTGTCCTCAGTGTAATTTTGATAGGAAAATGTGCTTTTAAAATCTCCAAAATCTGAACATCTTGTATATTTTTTGTTGTTTTTTGTTTGTATATTCATTTATATTATTATTTCATTCTTAATTTTTTGATTTAAATTTTTGCTTGTTTGATTTTTGTTTGTTTTCTTTCGTGGTTTTTGCTTCGTCAATTATTCTTGCAGGAACTATCGTATTGTTTTACGCTTCAATCTCAACAGACACATATTAAAAATGCTTGTAAAGGCTTGAATTATTTGATATTATAAGAACAATCCCTGTTAGGTTGCAATAAAAGATATCAAATCTAATGTGCACGATGCTATTTTAGTAGTTTATATTATTTTATAATTTGATTTGATATATTGTGTTTAACGTCACTTTCAGCAATATTTCAGCTTTATCATGGCAACCAGTTTTAATGGTGGAGGAAGCCGGAGTACCCGGAAAGAATCACCGACCATGGGCAAGTAACTGGTAAACTTTTACCACTTGCGGCTGCTAGTCGAGTGTACCCTTTTTTGTAAATTACAAAGTCGGGTGCGAACCCACGCCGTATTGGTGATAGGATGTTATGAGTTGTTATGTAATTCAACTCTAACTTGCTGATGAAGTGATATACATTATATCTAAAATCGTGTAGAAAAACCCGTGTATTACATAACAAACTCAGTTATGTGTGAAGGGAGACACTTTACCCACATATATGGACAAGACTTACATGACTGCATCATTTCATTACGATGGGAGGTTTGGGTCTCGCCAATTTATATTGAAGTGTCTGTAACAAGCCAGGAGAGTGGGCGACAACGTATAGCTGCGCTAGGTGTATCGATTATATATCTGCTTCGATCATTTTTGGATTGGATTTTAAAACTGTACAGGGTGGTATATTTATTTGATTGCATACCGGAACAGACAATTAGGAGGTTGAAATATGCAAACGTTTGTGAGTAATTTAGTCAGATAAATATTGTGAAAATCTATTTTGCACTTTTTATCAATTTGTTATCACTTTCGATTTTCAAACCCCTTATATGTTCACCGTTTTAGGAATGCACACCCCTTTTTAACTAATATTTCTTATCATTCATTTCTACTCAAATACAGCATGTCGGTATGGGTAGTGAACTTAAAACATGCAATATGTACTATATAATTGCACAAATGTAACGTTCCAAATTGCTCAGCGGTGTATATATGTAGAAGATTAGCATTCAACAATATTTCAGTTATATCGTGGATGTCAGTGTTATTGATGGAGGAAACTTGAGTACCCAAAGAAAATCAACGACCTGCCGCAAGTCATTGACAAACTTTATCACATAATGTTGTATCGAGTACACCTCGGTATGAGCGGGATGATTCGAACTCACAACCTTAGTGGTGATAGGTATTGATTGCACAGGCAGTTGTAAATCTAACTACCATACGACCACGACCACAACGATACTGGCGTCGATACTTGAGATACAAATGAAATTAGAAAAAAAGACACTATTCCTTCACTCATGCACATTATTTTTATTTCGAGTCCATCTGTCTTCATTCCGAAATACCATGTGCTTATCATAGAAGCAGCAAAATATGGAGGGGTTAGAGCCAACAAGTCGTATCTGAAAATTTTGCTAATTTCATTTTTTTGCACTACAATGTTGATAAGTTAGCATCTAGTTATGTCTGTAAAGTTCAGGGCAAAAGGATAATGCATTAATTTTAAAATGACCAGAACCCAAAAGTATTATCATATTATATACGTCTTCTTGAAACGCCAAACAACAGTAATATTGGATAATCTATAATTGCATGCCAGGTATATTTGTTTAATTACAAGATACATTGCTGTAAAAATGTATGTGAAGATAATATACTTCGCATTTATGATATCATATTTTTTTATTTAGAAAATAGTGCCAAAACAGCATATTTAAGGATAAGTTTTTTGGCACTGCAGAAAAGTAATATAATTATCCAGTAAGTTTAGCCATCTTATCTCAATATCAGATAACGCGTTGCAGATGTTATTTATAAGCAGTATTCTGTAGAGGCAGGAGAGAGTAAATAAAGTTGATGCATTCTAGAGCTGGTGTTGCATTTAGGTGTGAAACCTATGATTAATTTCTTTAACATTTGTGTTTTTTCGAGCCTGCCTGGCTATTTTATCTTAAGTTTAACCTTTCTAAGAACATATTTTTACTGAAACGTACATGATTCCTCTACGTTCTGTGAAAATATCAGGGGATGTTTAGTCTTGCAGTGAAATGCCAGGCTATGGAAAACACCTACTCTAAAAATAGCTCGGTCATCCCGGGGAAATTCAATATTTATAGGTCATGCATCAAATCCTCCATAGTGGTAACAAAATACAACTAAATGCATCAAATTTGGGCTCAAAATAATCCTTATATATTTAACTTCAATTATCAATTTTAATTATTCCATTCTATTCAGTATTTGTCACAATACAACACAGCGAAAGGAACTATTTTCTTTAAAAGGGATTACTTTTGCATATGTTCTAAGCTCTGATTGGTGAATTATTGGTTTGACACCACAAAAAGTGTATTAACAGGAAGAAATGTAGTATCTGCAATGAAAAGTTGAGACAACAATGGATTAAAAGGTAAGAATGAGATATTCACTTGCTATACTTTGATACTATGCATCAATTTACTATGTATTCACTTAATTTAATATATGTATTACGTCTTCATAAATTTTCTTATACGGATTGTACATGTGTGTGCTAAAAATCTTGAATTATTATTATCTCAAGTATGACGTTTGTACATACCATTCGCTAAAATTATTTACATTTTATTTAAAATGCACTGCCTTTTAATTGTTATTTATTTCCATATTTTCAGTAGTGGCTGGTTATGGTGAATGTGAAGAAAAACATCTACAGTACTAATTAATTACAGTTTTCTATTGGTAAGTATCAGTTTTTATTTAATCACAAGAACTCTATTTTACCAGATTGAAAAGATTATCACTTTTTTATGATCAAATTATTTGATAAGAAGATTTCCTCCTAAACCCCTCAATTGAATTAGATGTTAATAAAAATGTAGTATACAACCTGAAAATATGCATGACGGACGATGGTTGCGGTCCAATATCTGAAAGGGGAGGCCATAACACTTAGGTGTCAAAGTTTGTTGTCAGGGGTATAATTTGTAGTGAGTTTACTTGTTTGGCAATAGAATATGAGAGGTAATCTTATATTTGGCCAATTCTTTTAGCTAATCAAAATAACAACCTTCATATTCATTTGTTTCAGGTAATAAAATGTCGGAATCGGTCTTCAGACGAGTAATGGACGACAATTGCAGCTATGGTACGTGATACCCAAGAGCATGGTTCTAATGCAGTCGAAGGGGATACAGAAGATGGTTCCTCATTAACAAACAGGCAACAAGAAGGTAGTAATGACACACAAGTTACCAATGCCACAACTACGACTGATGAACCAGGTACCATTGATACACCTATGGTTGATGAACCAGGTATCAATGACACACCTACCACTGATGAACCAGGTATCAATGACACACCTACCACTGGTGAACCAGGTACGAATGACACACCTACCACTGATCAACCAGGTAACAATGACACACCTACGGTTGATGAACCAGGTACCAATGACACATCAATGGTTGGTGAACCAGGTACCAATGACACACCTACCACTGTTGAACCAGGTATCAATGACACACCTACCACTTAAGAACCAGGTACGAATGACACACCTACCACTGATGATGCAGATACCAATGACACACCTACCACTGATGAATCAGTTACCAAATTCACACCAATCGCTGATGAACCACGTACCAATAACACACCTATGGTTGATGAACCAGCTACCAATGACTCACCTACGGCTAATGAACCAGTTGCCAATGACACACCTATGGCTCATAAACCGATTACCAATGACACACTTATGGTTGATATGATTGAAACCTCGGGTAATAAGAATTCACAAGACCAAATATCAATTCAGGACAATTCAGCTGTTCGTACCTATAAAGAAGATATTTCATCAACTGATTCCAATGGGTCGCCAAATGCCTTAAAGGTTACTCCAAGACAGAAAAAGAAGATGGGAACTGTTTCATCCAGTCAGCATTATCACAAATTCATTCCCTGCTCACGGTTCAAGAATTACGAAGATCATTATGTGATCACATAGTTGAAAAAGCAGAAAATTATGTTGGTTTTTTGCAGCACAAGAATTGTCAGAGTCGTTCGAAGAGGACATTACTTGGATTGATTTGCCGAGCCACAAGAACTGACAAGGAAATATACATCGAGACAGCAGATATCAGCAACCAATAAGGAAAACCTTGTCAGCTTATGCAGAAGTGGTATCATCCCATCTGAATACCACGATTATTACAAATCATTGCCCTCAAGCAGCAATGTAGATGACAAACTAGCTGATACCGATACTGAAGTGGATCAAACCGATTTTGATCAAGAATGAGGCTAAGAATATAACAGTGGTGACATTAAATGACTCGTTTAATTAGATTGCATGATTAGTTTAGGGGTTCTTCTATAAATTGCATTAGAACTGTAGACATTATATTCCCGCATTAGAAATAGTGCATACAAATTTGACTGTTATATAATATATATTTTGTACTTTGATTTTATAATAATTTTCTTTTGAGATTTACAGACAGTATTGAATTATTTCAATAGGATTTAGCATAATTTTATCATTAATGGTATTTTGAAACTCTTAAGATTTCAAAATGTTCAAAATCATGTTATTACTCTTTAATTCAATTTTCAAAAGAGTTGTTGAATTTTTGTTTTAAACTATTTTATATGATATAATCATTCATACACAGGGGCGTAGCTCCCCATACGCAAAAACGCAATTGCGTACACATAAAAAATTAGCTAAAAACGAAATATGCGTTTTTCTATGAAATCAATCTATAAAAGTAAGATGACGTTCCATTTTTCGGTCATTGTTTCATCAAATCGTAACGTGTTATCTTCCTGGACTGGGCTGAACAAATCTCAATTAAATGAATTATATGAATAATATCTACATTTATTTACAATATTACGATTTATTATGTAGAATACATTCGTTTATCTTAGGAATGCGAGAGTTATCCCGCCTTAGCCGAATATTACATATTTGCTATGTCGTGTCACAGAAATGTTGATGTCAAGCTGCGTTTGGAAGAATAGTCGAAAAATGTTGGCTCAAGCAAAATATTGTTCATATATATATATATATAGGTCTGAAAATTAAACCAAACAGTGTTAGAATTAGATTTTAGAGCTGTCAATTTTTTGTTCTTCCGTCGACGGGATTTGAACCCACACCATTGATACACTGCAGCACCATTCGCTTAGCCTTACGTCCAGTGCCCTAGACCACTCGACTACATCCACTCCCTCTCAATTTCTTGTGCTTACCTGTCTCTCCTTATTTTTATTCCATAATAAATACAATGCGCTCGAATTGAACTCTATAATATATAATCGAACTCTATAATATTAAACATAAACTCTAGAAATGTCAATAGGGAGAACCGTGTATACTTGATCGTTCAATGAAATGTGCGTTTCGTTGTAGACTAGGAATTCCAACCATCGTTTCAACTAGATTAAAAATTCCAGCCAAGCTTTTTGTCCAACATTTTGTCCTATCATATGTATTTATGTTCTTAGTTGCGTGCTGTGATGTCATTACGATTTCCGCATAAAAACGATGTTCGGTTCATTTTTACCCCCAGTTGTTTGGTAGGGTAAAATTCATGTCTTATTAAGTCTCCCAAATAATGTTTGGGAGACTTATTGCTTTTGCTCCGTTTCTTATTATTATTTGTATTTTTATTATTATTAATCTTATTCTTTCTTTCCGCGAAGCATGAACTTGTCCACGGCAGATCTCAAGAACTACAGGACAGAATTTTATGAAACTTGGTAGAGTTATAGATATATGTTTCCAGTGGATCCTTTTTGTACCAGATTTGTGGTAAAGGGGGACAAAGCCATATTTTGGGGGTTCAAAGGAGGTGGGGGCTACTATAGAATCCAATGGGAAACTTGAAATTTCGTACATTAATGTACAAAATGGCTGCCAAAATACGGCATAAAAATTGGGGGTAAAAATTCAACATCGTCCGATATCATACAAAATTTATATTTGGGTAGATAATGATGTCTCGAATTGATTCTCGGCATTGGAAAATTTCTACTGATCACCATTTTCAAAATGGTTGCCACAATACCGCACAAATTCAACATTGTTCGATTTCAAAGGTAGCTTTTAATTTATTTTTTAAACCGGTTGTCAGTGGCCGATTTGGGAGACTTCATAATCGTTAGATTATAATCATATCTTGTTATTATTATTATTCTCTTTCTCCTTTCTTTCTTTGACACACGAAATTGTCCACGGCAGATCTCAGGGAATACTGGACAGAATTTCATGAAACTTGGTGGAGTTATAGATATATGTTTTTAGTTGGTCCTAAAGTATTCAGCTGTGTGGTAAAGGTGGTCAAAGTCATATTGTGAGGGGTTCAAATGGGGTGGGGGTTACTATAGAATCCTATTGGAATGTTGAAATTTCGCACATTAATGTTGATAACTTCTAAATGGATAATGATAGAGACATACAATTTGACGTAGTGTTAGGTCACCATTAGAGGACCAATTCTGCCATTTCAAAATTTTCAAGATTTCTGCCATTTTCAAAATGGCTGCCAAAACACAGCATAAAAAATGGCCGACAAAAACTCAACATTGTCCGATATCATCAAAATTTGATATGTGGGTAGATAATGATGTTCCGAATTGATTCCCGACATTGAAAAATTTCTACCGATCGCCATCTTTAAAAAGGCGGCCACAATACCCCAAAAATTTAACATTGTCCGATATCATCTAAATTTGATTGTGGGTAGATTATGGTGTCCCGAATTTATTCCTGACAATGAACATTTCTAGCGGTCACCATTTTCAAAATGGCCGCCACACTACCGAACAAATTCAACATTGTCCGATTTCAACGACATTTATTATTTGGGTAGATTATGATGTCCCGAATAAATTCCCGATATCGAAAAATTTCTATAGGTCGCCATTTTCAAAATGGCCGCCACACTACCGAACAAATTCAACATTGTCCGATTTCAACGACATTTATTATGTGGGTAGCTTATGATGTCCCGAATAGATTCCCGATATCGAAAAATTTCTAGCAGTCGCAATTTTCAAAATGGCCACCACAATACCGCACAAATTCAATATTGTCCGATTTCAACGACATTTCATATGTCGGTAGATTATGATGTCACGAATTAATTCCCGACATTGAAAAATTTCTACCTATCGCATTTTCAAAATGGCCGCCACAATACTGCAAAAATTCAACATTGTCCGATATCATCTAAATTTGATTGTGGGTAGATTATGGTGTCCCGAATTTATTCCTGACAATGAAAATTTCTAGCAGTCACCATTTTCAAAATGGCCGCCACACTACCGAACAAATTCAACATTGTCCGATTTCAACGACATTTATTATTTGGGTAGATTATGATGTCCCGAATAAATTCCCGATATCGAAAAATTTCTATAGGTCGCCATTTTCAAAATGGTCACCACAATACCGCACAAATTCAATATTGTCCGATTTCAACGACATTTCATATGTGGGTAGATTATATATATATGATGTCCCGACATTGAACAATTTCTAGCCGTCGCCATTTTCAAAATGGCCGCCACAATACCGCACAAATTTAACATTGTCCGATTTCATCGACATTTCATATGTGGGTAGACTGTGATGTCCCGAATTTAATTCCGACATTGAACAATTTCTAGCGGTCGCCATTTTTAAAATGGCCGCAAAATTCAAACATTGTCCGATATCATCAAAATTTGATATGTGGGTAGATAATGATGTCCCGAATTGATTCCCAACATTGAACAATTTCTACCGATCGCCATTTTCAAAATGGCCCTCACAATACCGCAAACATTCAACATTGTTCGATTTCAAAGGTAGCTTTTAATTTATTGTTTAAACCGGTTGTCAGTGGCCGATTTGGGAGACTTCATAATCGTTAGATTATAATCATATCTTGTTATTATTATTATTCTCTTTCTCCTTTCTTTCTTTGACACACGAAATTGTCCACGGCAGATCTCAGGAAATACTGGACAGAATTTCATGAAACTTGGTGGAGTTATCGATATATGTTTCTAGTTGGTCCTAATGTATTCAGCTGTGTGGTAAAGGTGGTCAAAGTCATATTGTGAGGGGTTCAAATGGGGTGGGGGTTACTATAGAATCCTATTGGAATGTTGAAATTTCGCACATTAATGCTGATAACTTCTAAATGGATAATGATAGAGACATAAAATTTAACGTAGTGTTAAGTCACCATTAGAGGAGCAATTCTGCCTTTTCAAAATTTTCAAGATTTCTGCCATTTTCAAAATAGCTGCCAAAACACAGCATAAAAAATGGGCGACACATATTCAACATTGTCCGATATCATCAAAATTTAATATGTGGGTAGATAATGATGTCCCGAATTGATTCCCGACATTGAAAAATTTCTACCGATCGCCATCTTCAAAAAGGCGGCCACAATACCACAAAAATTAAACATTGTCCGATATCATCTAAGTTTGATATGTGGATAGATTATGATGTCCCGAATTTATTCCCGACATCGAAAAATTTATACCGGTCGCCATTTTCAAAATGGCATCAACAATACCGCACAAATTCAACATTGTTCTATTTCAAGGGTAGCTTTTAATTAATTTTTTAAACCGGTTGTCAGTGGCCGGTTTGGGAGACTTCATAATCGTTAGATTATAAACATATCTTGTTATTATTATTATTCTCTTTCTCCTTTCTTTCTTTGGCACACGAAATTGTCCACGGCAGATCTCAGGAAATACTGGACAGAATTTCATGAAACTTGGTGGAGTTATAGATATATGTTTCTAGTTGGTCCTAAAGTATTCAGCTGTGTGGTAAAGGTGGTCAAAGTCATATTGTGAGGGGTTCAAATGGGGTGGGGGTTACTATAGAATCCTATTGGAATGTTGAAATTTCGCACATTAATGTTGATAACTTCTAAATGGATAATGATAGAGACATACAATTTGACGTAGTGTTAGGTCACCATTAGAGGAGCAATTCTGCCATTTCAAAATTTTCAAGATTTCTGCCATTTTCAAAATGGCTGCCAAAGCACAGCATAAAAAATGGCCGACAAAAACTCAACATTGTCCGATATCATCAAAATTTGATATGTGGGTAGATAATGATGTTCCGAATTGATTCCCGACATTGAAAAATTTCTACCGATCGCCATCTTTAAAAAGGCGGCCACAATACCCCAAAAATTTAACATTGTCCGATATCATCTAAATTTGATTGTGGGTAGATTATGGTGTCCCGAATTTATTCCTGACAATGAACATTTCTAGCGGTCACCATTTTCAAAATGGCCGCCACACTACCGAACAAATTCAACATTGTCCAATTTCAACGACATTTATTATTTGGGTAGATTATGATGTCCCGAATAAATTCCCGATATCGAAAAATTTCTATAGGTCGCCATTTTCAAAATGGCCGCCACACTACCGAACAAATTCAACATTGTCCGATTTCAACGACATTTATTATGTGGGTAGCTTATGATGTCCCGAATAGATTCCCGATATCGAAAAATTTCTAGCAGTCGCAATTTTCAAAATGGCCACCACAATACCGCACAAATTCAATATTGTCCGATTTCAACGACATTTCATATGTCGGTAGATTATGATGTCACGAATTAATTCCCGACATTGAAAAATTTCTACCTATCGCATTTTCAAAATGGCCGCCACAATACTGCAAAAATTCAACATTGTCCGATATCATCTAAATTTGATTGTGGGTAGATTATGGTGTCCCGAATTTATTCCTGACAATGAAAATTTCTAGCAGTCACCATTTTCAAAATGGCCGCCACACTACCGAACAAATTCAACATTGTCCGATTTCAACGACATTTATTATTTGGGTAGATTATGATGACCCGAATAAATTCCCGATATCGAAAAATTTCTATAGGTCGCCATTTTCAAAATGGTCACCACAATACCGCACAAATTCAATATTGTCCGATTTCATCGACATTTCATATGTGGGTAGACTGTGATGTCCCGAATTTAATTCCGACATTGAACAATTTCTAGCGGTCGCCATTTTTAAAATGGCCGCAAAATTCAAACATTGTCCGATATCATCAAAATTTGATATGTGGGTAGATAATGATGTCCCGAATTGATTCCCAACATTGAACAATTTCTACCGATCGCCATTTTCAAAATGGCCCTCACAATACCGCAAACATTCAACATTGTTCGATTTCAAAGGTAGCTTTTAATTTATTGTTTAAACCGGTTGTCAGTGGCCGATTTGGGAGACTTCATAATCGTTAGATTATAATCATATCTTGTTATTATTATTATTCTCTTTCTCCTTTCTTTCTTTGACACACGAAATTGTCCACGGCAGATCTCAGGAAATACTGGACAGAATTTCATGAAACTTGGTGGAGTTATAGATATATGTTTCTAGTTGGTCCTAAAGTATTCAGCTGTGTGGTAAAGGTGGTCAAAGTCATATTGTGAGGGGTTCAAATGGGGTGGGGGTTACTATAGAATCCTATTGGAATGTTGAAATTTCGCACATTAATGTTGATAACTTCTAAATGGATAATGATAGAGACATACAATTTGACGTAGTGTTAGGTCACCATTAGAGGAGCAATTCTGCCATTTCAAAATTTTCAAGATTTCTGCCATTTTCAAAATGGCTGCCAAAGCACAGCATAAAAAATGGCCGACAAAAACTCAACATTGTCCGATATCATCAAAATTTGATATGTGGGTAGATAATGATGTTCCGAATTGATTCCCGACATTGAAAAATTTCTACCGATCGCCATCTTTAAAAAGGCGGCCACAATACCCCAAAAATTTAACATTGTCCGATATCATCTAAATTTGATTGTCGGTAGATTATGGTGTCCCGAATTTATTCCTGACAATGAACATTTCTAGCGGTCACCATTTTCAAAATGGCCGCCACACTACCGAACAAATTCAACATTGTCCAATTTCAACGACATTTATTATTTGGGTAGATTATGATGTCCCGAATAAATTCCCGATATCGAAAAATTTCTATAGGTCGCCATTTTCAAAATGGCCGCCACACTACCGAACAAATTCAACATTGTCCGATTTCAACGACATTTATTATGTGGGTAGCTTATGATGTCCCGAATAGATTCCCGATATCGAAAAATTTCTAGCAGTCGCAATTTTCAAAATGGCCACCACAATACCGCACAAATTCAATATTGTCCGATTTCAACGACATTTCATATGTCGGTAGATTATGATGTCACGAATTAATTCCCGACATTGAAAAATTTCTACCTATCGCATTTTCAAAATGGCCGCCACAATACTGCAAAAATTCAACATTGTCCGATATCATCTAAATTTGATTGTGGGTAGATTATGGTGTCCCGAATTTATTCCTGACAATGAAAATTTCTAGCAGTCACCATTTTCAAAATGGCCGCCACACTACCGAACAAATTCAACATTGTCCGATTTCAACGACATTTATTATTTGGGTAGATTATGATGACCCGAATAAATTCCCGATATCGAAAAATTTCTATAGGTCGCCATTTTCAAAATGGTCACCACAATACCGCACAAATTCAATATTGTCCGATTTCATCGACATTTCATATGTGGGTAGACTGTGATGTCCCGAATTTAATTCCGACATTGAACAATTTCTAGCGGTCGCCATTTTTAAAATGGCCGCAAAATTCAAACATTGTCCGATATCATCAAAATTTGATATGTGGGTAGATAATGATGTCCCGAATTGATTCCCAACATTGAACAATTTCTACCGATCGCCATTTTCAAAATGGCCCTCACAATACCGCAAACATTCAACATTGTTCGATTTCAAAGGTAGCTTTTAATTTATTGTTTAAACCGGTTGTCAGTGGCCGATTTGGGAGACTTCATAATCGTTAGATTATAATCATATCTTGTTATTATTATTATTCTCTTTCTCCTTTCTTTCTTTGACACACGAAATTGTCCACGGCAGATCTCAGGAAATACTGGACAGAATTTCATGAAACTTGGTGGAGTTATCGATATATGTTTCTAGTTGGTTCTAATGTATTCAGCTGTGTGGTAAAGGTGGTCAAAGTCATATTGTGAGGGGTTCAAATGGGGTGGGGGTTACTATAGAATCCTATTGGAATGTTGAAATTTCGCACATTAATGCTGATAACTTCTAAATGGATAATGATAGAGACATAAAATTTAACGTAGTGTTAAGTCACCATTAGAGGAGCAATTCTGCCTTTTCAAAATTTTCAAGATTTCTGCCATTTTCAAAATAGCTGCCAAAACACAGCATAAAAAATGGGCGACACATATTCAACATTGTCCGATATCATCAAAATTTAATATGTGGGTAGATAATGATGTCCCGAATTGATTCCCGACATTGAAAAATTTCTACCGATCGCCATCTTCAAAAAGGCGGCCACAATACCCCAAAAATTAAACATTGTCCGATATCATCTAAGTTTGATATGTGGATAGATTATGATGTCCCGAATTTATTCCCGACATCGAAAAATTTATACCGGTCGCCATTTTCAAAATGGCATCAACAATACCGCACAAATTCAACATTGTTCTATTTCAAGGGTAGCTTTTAATTTATTTTTTAAACCGGTTGTCAGTGGCCGGTTTGGGAGACTTCATAATCGTTAGATTATAATCATATCTTGTTATTATTATTATTCTCTTTCTCCTTTCTTTCTTTGGCACACGAAATTGTCCACGGCAGATCTCAGGAAATACTGGACAGAATTTCATGAAACTTGGTGGAGTTATAGATATATGTTTCTAGTTGGTCCTAAAATATTCAGCTGTGTGGTAAAGGTGGTCAAAGTCATATTGTGAGGGGTTCAAATGGGGTGGGGGTTACTATAGAATCCTATTGGAATGTTGAAATTTCGCACATTAATGTTGATAACTTCTAAATGGATAATGATAGAGACATACAATTTGACGTAGTGTTAGGTCACCATTAGAGGAGCAATTCTGCCATTTCAAAATTTTCAAGATTTCTGCCATTTTCAAAATGGCTGCCAAAACACAGCATAAAAAATGGCCGACAAAAACTCAACATTGTCCGATATCATCAAAATTTGATATGTGGGTAGATAATGATGTTCCGAATTGATTCCCGACATTGAAAAATTTCTACCGATCGCCATCTTTAAAAAGGCGGCCACAATACCCCAAAAATTTAACATTGTCCGATATCATCTAAATTTGATTGTGGGTAGATTATGGTGTCCCGAATTTATTCCTGACAATGAACATTTCTAGCGGTCACCATTTTCAAAATGGCCGCCACACTACCGAACAAATTCAACATTGTCCGATTTCAACGACATTTATTATTTGGGTAGATTATGATGTCCCGAATAAATTCCCGATATCGAAAAATTTCTATAGGTCGCCATTTTCAAAATGGCCGCCACACTACCGAACAAATTCAACATTGTCCGATTTCAACGACATTTATTATGTGGGTAGCTTATGATGTCCCGAATAGATTCCCGATATCGAAAAATTTCTAGCAGTCGCAATTTTCAAAATGGCCACCACAATACCGCACAAATTCAATATTGTCCGATTTCAACGACATTTCATATGTCGGTAGATTATGATGTCACGAATTAATTCCCGACATTGAAAAATTTCTACCTATCGCATTTTCAAAATGGCCGCCACAATACTGCAAAAATTCAACATTGTCCGATATCATCTAAATTTGATTGTGGGTAGATTATGGTGTCCCGAATTTATTCCTGACAATGAAAATTTCTAGCAGTCACCATTTTCAAAATGGCCGCCACACTACCGAACAAATTCAACATTGTCCGATTTCAACGACATTTATTATTTGGGTAGATTATGATGTCCCGAATAAATTCCCGATATCGAAAAATTTCTATAGGTCGCCATTTTCAAAATGGTCACCACAATACCGCACAAATTCAATATTGTCCGATTTCATCGACATTTCATATGTGGGTAGACTGTGATGTCCCGAATTTAATTCCGACATTGAACAATTTCTAGCGGTCGCCATTTTTAAAATGGCCGCAAAATTCAAACATTGTCCGATATCATCAAAATTTGATATGTGGGTAGATAATGATGTCCCGAATTGATTCCCAACATTGAACAATTTCTACCGATCGCCATTTTCAAAATGGCCCTCACAATACCGCAAACATTCAACATTGTTCGATTTCAAAGGTAGCTTTTAATTTATTGTTTAAACCGGTTGTCAGTGGCCGATTTGGGAGACTTCATAATCGTTAGATTATAATCATATCTTGTTATTATTATTATTCTCTTTCTCCTTTCTTTCTTTGACACACGAAATTGTCCACGGCAGATCTCAGGAAATACTGGACAGAATTTCATGAAACTTGGTGGAGTTATCGATATATGTTTCTAGTTGGTCCTAATGTATTCAGCTGTGTGGTAAAGGTGGTCAAAGTCATATTGTGAGGGGTTCAAATGGGGTGGGGGTTACTATAGAATCCTATTGGAATGTTGAAATTTCGCACATTAATGCTGATAACTTCTAAATGGATAATGATAGAGACATAAAATTTAACGTAGTGTTAAGTCACCATTAGAGGAGCAATTCTGCCTTTTCAAAATTTTCAAGATTTCTGCCATTTTCAAAATAGCTGCCAAAACACAGCATAAAAAATGGGCGACACATATTCAACATTGTCCGATATCATCAAAATTTAATATGTGGGTAGATAATGATGTCCCGAATTGATTCCCGACATTGAAAAATTTCTACCGATCGCCATCTTCAAAAAGGCGGCCACAATACCACAAAAATTAAACATTGTCCGATATCATCTAAGTTTGATATGTGGATAGATTATGATGTCCCGAATTTATTCCCGACATCGAAAAATTTATACCGGTCGCCATTTTCAAAATGGCATCAACAATACCGCACAAATTCAACATTGTTCTATTTCAAGGGTAGCTTTTAATTTATTTTTTAAACCGGTTGTCAGTGGCCGGTTTGGGAGACTTCATAATCGTTAGATTATAATCATATCTTGTTATTATTATTATTCTCTTTCTCCTTTCTTTCTTTGGCACACGAAATTGTCCACGGCAGATCTCAGGAAATACTGGACAGAATTTCATGAAACTTGGTGGAGTTATAGATATATGTTTCTAGTTGGTCCTAAAGTATTCAGCTGTGTGGTAAAGGTGGTCAAAGTCATATTGTGAGGGGTTCAAATGGGGTGGGGGTTACTATAGAATCCTATTGGAATGTTGAAATTTCGCACATTAATGTTGATAACTTCTAAATGGATAATGATAGAGACATACAATTTGACGTAGTGTTAGGTCACCATTAGAGGAGCAATTCTGCCATTTCAAAATTTTCAAGATTTCTGCCATTTTCAAAATGGCTGCCAAAACACAGCATAAAAAATGGCCGACAAAAACTCAACATTGTCCGATATCATCAAAATTTGATATGTGGGTAGATAATGATGTTCCGAATTGATTCCCGACATTGAAAAATTTCTACCGATCGCCATCTTTAAAAAGGCGGCCACAATACCCCAAAAATTTAACATTGTCCGATATCATCTAAATTTGATTGTGGGTAGATTATGGTGTCCCGAATTTATTCCTGACAATGAACATTTCTAGCGGTCACCATTTTCAAAATGGCCGCCACACTACCAAACAAATTCAACATTGTCCGATTTCAACGACATTTATTATTTGGGTAGATTATGATGTCCCGAATAAATTCCCGATATCGAAAAATTTCTATAGGTCGCCATTTTCAAAATGGCCGCCACACTACCGAACAAATTCAACATTGTCCGATTTCAACGACATTTATTATTTGGGTAGATTATGATGTCCCGAATAAATTCCCGATATCGAAAAATTTCTAGCAGTCGCAATTTTCAAAATGGCCACCACAATACCGCACAAATTCAATATTGTCCGATTTCAACGACATTTCATATGTCGGTAGATTATGATGTCACGAATTAATTCCCGACATTGAAAAATTTCTACCTATCGCATTTTCAAAATGGCCGCCACAATACTGCAAAAATTCAACATTGTCCGATATCATCTAAATTTGATTGTGGGTAGATTATGGTGTCCCGAATTTATTCCTGACAATGAAAATTTCTAGCAGTCACCATTTTCAAAATGGCCGCCACACTACCGAACAAATTCAACATTGTCCGATTTCAACGACATTTATTATTTGGGTAGATTATGATGTCCCGAATAAATTCCCGATATCGAAAAATTTCTATAGGTCGCCATTTTCAAAATGGTCACCACAATACCGCACAAATTCAATATTGTCCGATTTCAACGACATTTCATATGTGGGTAGATTATATATATATGATGTCCCGACATTGAACAATTTCTAGCCGTCGCCATTTTCAAAATGGCCGCCACAATACCGCACAAATTTAACATTGTCCGATTTCATCGACATTTCATATGTGGGTAAACTGTGATGTCCCGAATTTAATTCCGACATTAAGCAATTTCTAGCGGTCGCCATTTTTAAAATGGCCGCAAAATTCAAACATTGTCCGATATCATCAAAATTTGATATGTGGGTAGATAATGATGTCCCAAATTGATTCCCGACATTGAAAAATTTCTACCGATTGCCATTTTCAAAATGGCCCTCACAATACCGCAAACATTTAACATTGTTCGATTTCAAAGGTAGCTTTTAATTTATTTTTTAAACCGGTTGTCAGTGGCCGATTTGGGAGACTTCATAATCGTTAGATTATAATCATATCTTGTTATTATTATTATTCTCTTTCTCCTTTCTTTCTTTGACACACGAAATTGTCCACGGCAGATCTCAGGAAATACTGGACAGAATTTCATGAAACTTGGTGGAGTTATCGATATATGTTTCTAGTTGGTCCTAATGTATTCAGCTGTGTGGTAAAGGTGGTCAAAGTCATATTGTGAGGGGTTCAAATGGGGTGGGGGTTACTATAGAATCATATTGGAATGTTGAAATTTCGCACATTAATGCTGATAACTTCTAAATGGATAATGATAGAGACATAAAATTTAACGTAGTGTTAAGTCACCATTAGAGGAGCAATTCTGCCTTTTCCAAATTTTCAAGATTTCTGCCATTTTCAAAATAGCTGCCAAAACACAGCATAAAAAATGGGCGACACATATTCAACATTGTCCGATATCATCAAAATTTAATATGTGGGTAGATAATGATGTCCCGAATTGATTCCCGACATTGAAAAATTTCTACCGATCGCCATCTTCAAAAAGGCGGCCACAATAACGCAAAAATTAAACATTGTCCGATATCATCTAAGTTTGATATGTGGATAGATTATGATGTCCCGAATTTATTCCCGACATCGAAAAATTTCTACCGGTCGCCATTTTCAAAATGGGATCAACAATACCGCACAAATTCAACATTGTTCTATTTCAAGGGTAGCTTTTAATTTATTTTTTAAACCGGTTGTCAGTGGCCGCTTTGGGAGACTTCATAATCGTTAGATTATAATCATATCTTGTTATTATTATTATTCTCTTTCTCCTTTCTTTCTTTGACACACGAAATTGTCCACGGCAGATCTCAGGGAATACTGGACAGAATTTCATGAAACTTGGTGGAGTTATAGATATATGTTTCTAGTTGGTCCTAATGTATTCAGCTGTGTGGTAAAGGTGGTCAAAGTCATATTGTGAGGGGTTCAAATGGGGTGGGGGTTACTATAGAATCCTATTGGAATGTTGAAATTTCGCACATTAATGTTGATAACTTCTAAATGGATAATGATAGAGACATACAATTTGACGTAGTGTTAAGTCACCATTAGAGGAGCAATTCTGCCATTTCAAAATTTTCAAGATTTCTGCCATTTTCAAAATGGCTGCCAAAACACAGCATAAAAAATGGGCGACAAAAATTCAACATTGTCCGATATCATCAAAATTTGATATGTGGGTAGATAATGATGTTCCGAATTGATTCCCGACATTGAAAAATTTATACCGATCGCCATCTTTAAAAAGGCCGCCACAATACCCCAAAAATTTAACATTGTCCGATATCATCTAAATTTGATTGTGGGTAGATTATGGTGTCCCGAATTTATTCCTGACAATGAACATTTCTAGCGGTCACCATTTTCAAAATGGCCGCCACACTACCGAACAAATTCAACATTGTCCGATTTCAACGACATTTATTATTTGGGTAGATTATGATGTCCCGAATAAATTCCCGATATCGAACAATTTCTATAGGTCGCCATTTTCAAAATGGCCGCCACACTACCGAACAAATTCAACATTGTCCGATTTCAACGACATTTATTATGTGGGTAGCTTATGATGTCCCGAATAGATTCCCGATATCGAAAAATTTCTAGCAGTCGCAATTTTCAAAATGGCCACCACAATACCGCACAAATTCAATATTGTCCGATTTCAACGACATTTCATATGTCGGTAGATTATGATGTCACGAATTAATTCCCGACATTGAAAAATTTCTACCTATCGCATTTTCAAAATGGCCGCCACAATACTGCAAAAATTCAACATTGTCCGATATCATCTAAATTTGATTGTGGGTAGATTATGGTGTCCCGAATTTATTCCTGACAATGAAAATTTCTAGCAGTCACCATTTTCAAAATGGCCGCCACACTACCGAACAAATTCAACATTGTCCGATTTCAACGACATTTATTATTTGGGTAGATTATGATGTCCCGAATAAATTCCCGATATCGAAAAATTTCTATAGGTCGCCATTTTCAAAATGGTCACCACAATACCGCACAAATTCAATATTGTCCGATTTCAACGACATTTCATATGTGGGTAGATTATATATATATGATGTCCCGACATTGAACAATTTCTAGCCGTCGCCATTTTCAAAATGGCCGCCACAATACCGCACAAATTTAACATTGTCCGATTTCATCGACATTTCATATGTGGGTAAACTGTGATGTCCCGAATTTAATTCCGACATTAAGCAATTTCTAGCGGTCGCCATTTTTAAAATGGCCGCAAAATTCAAACATTGTCCGATATCATCAAAATTTGATATGTGGGTAGATAATGATGTCCCAAATTGATTCCCGACATTGAAAAATTTCTACCGATTGCCATTTTCAAAATGGCCCTCACAATACCGCAAACATTTAACATTGTTCGATTTCAAAGGTAGCTTTTAATTTATTTTTTAAACCGGTTGTCAGTGGCCGATTTGGGAGACTTCATAATCGTTAGATTATAATCATATCTTGTTATTATTATTATTCTCTTTCTCCTTTCTTTCTTTGACACACGAAATTGTCCACGGCAGATCTCAGGAAATACTGGACAGAATTTCATGAAACTTGGTGGAGTTATCGATATATGTTTCTAGTTGGTCCTAATGTATTCAGCTGTGTGGTAAAGGTGGTCAAAGTCATATTGTGAGGGGTTCAAATGGGGTGGGGGTTACTATAGAATCATATTGGAATGTTGAAATTTCGCACATTAATGCTGATAACTTCTAAATGGATAATGATAGAGACATAAAATTTAACGTAGTGTTAAGTCACCATTAGAGGAGCAATTCTGCCTTTTCCAAATTTTCAAGATTTCTGCCATTTTCAAAATAGCTGCCAAAACACAGCATAAAAAATGGGCGACACATATTCAACATTGTCCGATATCATCAAAATTTAATATGTGGGTAGATAATGATGTCCCGAATTGATTCCCGACATTGAAAAATTTCTACCGATCGCCATCTTCAAAAAGGCGGCCACAATAACGCAAAAATTAAACATTGTCCGATATCATCTAAGTTTGATATGTGGATAGATTATGATGTCCCGAATTTATTCCCGACATCGAAAAATTTCTACCGGTCGCCATTTTCAAAATGGGATCAACAATACCGCACAAATTCAACATTGTTCTATTTCAAGGGTAGCTTTTAATTTATTTTTTAAACCGGTTGTCAGTGGCCGCTTTGGGAGACTTCATAATCGTTAGATTATAATCATATCTTGTTATTATTATTATTCTCTTTCTCCTTTCTTTCTTTGACACACGAAATTGTCCACGGCAGATCTCAGGGAATACTGGACAGAATTTCATGAAACTTGGTGGAGTTATAGATATATGTTTCTAGTTGGTCCTAATGTATTCAGCTGTGTGGTAAAGGTGGTCAAAGTCATATTGTGAGGGGTTCAAATGGGGTGGGGGTTACTATAGAATCCTATTGGAATGTTGAAATTTCGCACATTAATGTTGATAACTTCTAAATGGATAATGATAGAGACATACAATTTGACGTAGTGTTAAGTCACCATTAGAGGAGCAATTCTGCCATTTCAAAATTTTCAAGATTTCTGCCATTTTCAAAATGGCTGCCAAAACACAGCATAAAAAATGGGCGACAAAAATTCAACATTGTCCGATATCATCAAAATTTGATATGTGGGTAGATAATGATGTTCCGAATTGATTCCCGACATTGAAAAATTTATACCGATCGCCATCTTTAAAAAGGCCGCCACAATACCCCAAAAATTTAACATTGTCCGATATCATCTAAATTTGATTGTGGGTAGATTATGGTGTCCCGAATTTATTCCTGACAATGAACATTTCTAGCGGTCACCATTTTCAAAATGGCCGCCACACTACCGAACAAATTCAACATTGTCCGATTTCAACGACATTTATTATTTGGGTAGATTATGATGTCCCGAATAAATTCCCGATATCGAAAAATTTCTATAGGTCGCCATTTTCAAAATGGCCGCCACACTACCGAACAAATTCAACATTGTCCGATTTCAACGACATTTATTATGTGGGTAGCTTATGATGTCCCGAATAGATTCCCGATATCGAAAAATTTCTAGCAGTCGCAATTTTCAAAATGGCCACCACAATACCGCACAAATTCAATATTGTCCGATTTCAACGACATTTCATATGTCGGTAGATTATGATGTCACGAATTAATTCCCGACATTGAAAAATTTCTACCTATCGCATTTTCAAAATGGCCGCCACAATACTGCAAAAATTCAACATTGTCCGATATCATCTAAATTTGATTGTGGGTAGATTATGGTGTCCCGAATTTATTCCTGACAATGAAAATTTCTAGCAGTCACCATTTTCAAAATGGCCGCCACACTACCGAACAAATTCAACATTGTCCGATTTCAACGACATTTATTATTTGGGTAGATTATGATGTCCCGAATAAATTCCCGATATCGAAAAATTTCTATAGGTCGCCATTTTCAAAATGGTCACCACAATACCGCACAAATTCAATATTGTCCGATTTCAACGACATTTCATATGTGGGTAGATTATATATATATGATGTCCCGACATTGAACAATTTCTAGCCGTCGCCATTTTCAAAATGGCCGCCACAATACCGCACAAATTTAACATTGTCCGATTTCATCGACATTTCATATGTGGGTAGACTGTGATGTCCCGAATTTAATTCCGACATTAAACAATTTCTAGCGGTCGCCATTTTTAAAATGGCCGCAAAATTCAAACATTGTCCGATATCATCAAAATTTGATATGTGGGTAGATAATGATGTCCCAAATTGATTCCCGAAATTGAAAAATTTCTACCGATTGCCATTTTCAAAATGGCCCTCACAATACCGCAAACATTCAACATTGTTCGATTTCAAAGGTAGCTTTTAATTTATTTTTTAAACCGGTTGTCAGTGGCCGATTTGGGAGACTTCATAATCGTTAGATTATAATCATATCTTGTTATTATTATTATTCTCTTTCTCCTTTCTTTCTTTGACACACGAAATTGTCCACGGCAGATCTCAGGAAATACTGGACAGAATTTCATGAAACTTGGTGGAGTTATCGATATATGTTTCTAGTTGGTCCTAATGTATTCAGCTGTGTGGTAAAGGTGGTCAAAGTCATATTGTGAGGGGTTCAAATGGGGTGGGGGTTACTATAGAATCCTATTGGAATGTTGAAATTTCGCACATTAATGCTGATAACTTCTAAATGGATAATGATAGAGACATAAAATTTAACGTAGTGTTAAGTCACCATTAGAGGAGCAATTCTACCTTTTCAAAATTTTCAAGATTTCTGCCATTTTCAAAATAGCTGCCAAAACACAGCATAAAAAATGGGCGACACATATTCAACATTGTCCGATATCATCAAAATTTAATATGTGGGTAGATAATGATGTCCCGAATTGATTCCCGACATTGAAAAATTTCTACCGATCGCCATCTTCAAAAAGGCGGCCACAATAACGCAAAAATTAAACATTGTCCGATATCATCTAAGTTTGATATGTGGATAGATTATGATGTCCCGAATTTATTCCCGACATCGAAAAATTTCTACCGGTCGCCATTTTCAAAATGGGATCAACAATACCGCACAAATTCAACATTGTTCTATTTCAAGGGTAGCTTTTAATTTATTTTTTAAACCGGTTGTCAGTGGCCGCTTTGGGAGACTTCATAATCGTTAGATTATAATCATATCTTGTTATTATTATTATTCTCTTTCTCCTTTCTTTCTTTGACACACGAAATTGTCCACGGCAGATCTCAGGGAATACTGGACAGAATTTCATGAAACTTGGTGGAGTTATAGATATATGTTTCTAGTTGGTCCTAATGTATTCAGCTGTGTGGTAAAGGTGGTCAAAGTCATATTGTGAGGGGTTCAAATGGGGTGGGGGTTACTATAGAATCCTATTGGAATGTTGAAATTTCGCACATTAATGTTGATAACTTCTAAATGGATAATGATAGAGACATACAATTTGACGTAGTGTTAAGTCACCATTAGAGGAGCAATTCTGCCATTTCAAAATTTTCAAGATTTCTGCCATTTTCAAAATGGCTGCCAAAACACAGCATAAAAAATGGGCGACAAAAATTCAACATTGTCCGATATCATCAAAATTTGATATGTGGGTAGATAATGATGTTCCGAATTGATTCCCGACATTGAAAAATTTCTACCGATCGCCATCTTTAAAAAGGCCGCCACAATACCCCAAAAATTTAACATTGTCCGATATCATCTAAATTTGATTGTGGGTAGATTATGGTGTCCCGAATTTATTCCTGACAATGAACATTTCTAGCGGTCACCATTTTCAAAATGGCCGCCACACTACCGAACAAATTCAACATTGTCCGATTTCAACGACATTTATTATTTGGGTAGATTATGATGTCCCGAATAAATTCCCGATATCGAAAAATTTCTATAGGTCGCCATTTTCAAAATGGCCGCCACACTACCGAACAAATTCAACATTGTCCGATTTCAACGACATTTATTATGTGGGTAGCTTATGATGTCCCGAATAGATTCCCGATATCGAAAAATTTCTAGCAGTCGCAATTTTCAAAATGGCCACCACAATACCGCACAAATTCAATATTGTCCGATTTCAACGACATTTCATATGTCGGTAGATTATGATGTCACGAATTAATTCCCGACATTGAAAAATTTCTACCTATCGCATTTTCAAAATGGCCGCCACAATACTGCAAAAATTCAACATTGTCCGATATCATCTAAATTTGATTGTGGGTAGATTATGGTGTCCCGAATTTATTCCTGACAATGAAAATTTCTAGCAGTCACCATTTTCAAAATGGCCGCCACACTACCGAACAAATTCAACATTGTCCGATTTCAACGACATTTATTATTTGGGTAGATTATGATGTCCCGAATAAATTCCCGATATCGAAAAATTTCTATAGGTCGCCATTTTCAAAATGGTCACCACAATACCGCACAAATTCAATATTGTCCGATTTCAACGACATTTCATATGTGGGTAGATTATATATATATGATGTCCCGACATTGAACAATTTCTAGCCGTCGCCATTTTCAAAATGGCCGCCACAATACCGCACAAATTTAACATTGTCCGATTTCATCGACATTTCATATGTGGGTAGACTGTGATGTCCCGAATTTAATTCCGACATTAAACAATTTCTAGCGGTCGACATTTTTAAAATGGCCGCAAAATTCAAACATTGTCCGATATCATCAAAATTTGATATGTGGGTAGATAATGATGTCCCAAATTGATTCCCGACATTGAAAAATTTCTACCGATTGCCATTTTCAAAATGGCCCTCACAATACCGCAAACATTTAACATTGTTCGATTTCAAAGGTAGCTTTTAATTTATTTTTTAAACCGGTTGTCAGTGGCCGATTTGGGAGACTTCATAATCGTTAGATTATAATCATATCTTGTTATTATTATTATTCTCTTTCTCCTTTCTTTCTTTGACACACGAAATTGTCCACGGCAGATCTCAGGAAATACTGGACAGAATTTCATGAAACTTGGTGGAGTTATCGACATATGTTTCTAGTTGGTCCTAATGTATTCAGCTGTGTGGTAAAGGTGGTCAAAGTCATATTGTGAGGGGTTCAAATGGGGTGGGGGTTACTATAGAATCATATTGGAATGTTGAAATTTCGCACATTAAAGCTGATAACTTCTAAATGGATAATGATAGAGACATAAAATTTAACGTAGTGTTAAGTCACCATTAGAGGAGCAATTCTGCCTTTTCAAAATTTTCAAGATTTCTGCCATTTTCAAAATAGCTGCCAAAACACAGCATAAAAAATGGGCGACACATATTCAACATTGTCCGATATCATCAAAATTTAATATGTGGGTAGATAATGATGTCCCGAATTGATTCCCGACATTGAAAAATTTCTACCGATCGCCATCTTCAAAAAGGCGGCCACAATAACGCAAAAATTAAACATTGTCCGATATCATCTAAGTTTGATATGTGGATAGATTATGATGTCCCGAATTTATTCCCGACATCGAAAAATTTCTACCGGTCGCCATTTTCAAAATGGGATCAACAATACCGCACAAATTCAACATTGTTCTATTTCAAGGGTAGCTTTTAATTTATTTTTTAAACCGGTTGTCAGTGGCCGCTTTGGGAGACTTCATAATCGTTAGATTATAATCATATCTTGTTATTATTATTATTCTCTTTCTCCTTTCTTTCTTTGACACACGAAATTGTCCACGGCAGATCTCAGGGAATACTGGACAGAATTTCATGAAACTTGGTGGAGTTATAGATATATGTTTCTAGTTGGTCCTAATGTATTCAGCTGTGTGGTAAAGGTGGTCAAAGTCATATTGTGAGGGGTTCAAATGGGGTGGGGGTTACTATAGAATCCTATTGGAATGTTGAAATTTCGCACATTAATGTTGATAACTTCTAAATGGATAATGATAGAGACATACAATTTGACGTAGTGTTAAGTCACCATTAGAGGAGCAATTCTGCCATTTCAAAATTTTCAAGATTTCTGCCATTTTCAAAATGGCTGCCAAAACACAGCATAAAAAATGGGCGACAAAAATTCAACATTGTCCGATATCATCAAAATTTGATATGTGGGTAGATAATGATGTTCCGAATTGATTCCCGACATTGAAAAATTTATACCGATCGCCATCTTTAAAAAGGCCGCCACAATACCCCAAAAATTTAACATTGTCCGATATCATCTAAATTTGATTGTGGGTAGATTATGGTGTCCCGAATTTATTCCTGACAATGAACATTTCTAGCGGTCACCATTTTCAAAATGGCCGCCACACTACCGAACAAATTCAACATTGTCCGATTTCAACGACATTTATTATTTGGGTAGATTATGATGTCCCGAATAAATTCCCGATATCGAAAAATTTCTATAGGTCGCCATTTTCAAAATGGCCGCCACACTACCGAACAAATTCAACATTGTCCGATTTCAACGACATTTATTATGTGGGTAGCTTATGATGTCCCGAATAGATTCCCGATATCGAAAAATTTCTAGCAGTCGCAATTTTCAAAATGGCCACCACAATACCGCACAAATTCAATATTGTCCGATTTCAACGACATTTCATATGTCGGTAGATTATGATGTCACGAATTAATTCCCGACATTGAAAAATTTCTACCTATCGCATTTTCAAAATGGCCGCCACAATACTGCAAAAATTCAACATTGTCCGATATCATCTAAATTTGATTGTGGGTAGATTATGGTGTCCCGAATTTATTCCTGACAATGAAAATTTCTAGCAGTCACCATTTTCAAAATGGCCGCCACACTACCGAACAAATTCAACATTGTCCGATTTCAACGACATTTATTATTTGGGTAGATTATGATGTCCCGAATAAATTCCCGATATCGAAAAATTTCTATAGGTCGCCATTTTCAAAATGGTCACCACAATACCGCACAAATTCAATATTGTCCGATTTCAACGACATTTCATATGTGGGTAGATTATATATATATGATGTCCCGACATTGAACAATTTCTAGCCGTCGCCATTTTCAAAATGGCCGCCACAATACCGCACAAATTTAACATTGTCCGATTTCATCGACATTTCATATGTGGGTAGACTGTGATGTCCCGAATTTAATTCCGACATTAAACAATTTCTAGCGGTCGCCATTTTTAAAATGGCCGCAAAATTCAAACATTGTCCGATATCATCAAAATTTGATATGTGGGTAGATAATGATGTCCCAAATTGATTCCCGACATTGAAAAATTTCTACCGATCGCCATTTTCAAAATGGCCCTCACAATATCGCAAACATTCAACATTGTTCGATTTCAAAGGTAGCTTTTAATTTATTTTTTAAACCGGTTGTCAGTGGCCGATTTGGGAGACTTCATAATCGTTAGATTATAATCATATCTTGTTATTATTATTATTCTCTTTCTCCTTTCTTTCTTTGACACACGAAATTGTCCACGGCAGATCTCAGGAAATACTGGACAGAATTTCATGAAACTTGGTGGAGTTATCGATATATGTTTCTAGTTGGTCCTAATGTATTCAGCTGTGTGGTAAAGGTGGTCAAAGTCATATTGTGAGGGGTTCAAATGGGGTGGGGGTTACTATAGAATCCTATTGGAATGTTGAAATTTCGCACATTAATGCTGATAACTTCTAAATGGATAATGATAGAGACATAAAATTTAACGTAGTGTTAAGTCACCATTAGAAGAGCAATTCTGCCTTTTCAAAATTTTCAAGATTTCTGCCATTTTCAAAATAGCTGCCAAAACACAGCATAAAAAATGGGCGACACAAATTCAACATTGTCCGATATCATCAAAATTTAATATGTGGGTAGATAATGATGTTCCGAATTGATTCCCGACATTGAAAAATTTCAACCGATCGCCATCTTCAAAAACGCGGCCACAATAACGCAAAAATTTAACATTGTCCGATATCATCTAAGTTTGATATGTGGATAAATTATGATGCCCCGAAATGATTCCTGACATCGAAAAATTTCTACCGGTCGCCATTTTCAAAATGGCAGCCACAATACCGCACAAATTCAACATTGTTCTATTTCAAGGGTAGCTTTTAATTTATTTTTTTAAACCGGTTGTCAGTGGCCGGTTTGGGAGACTTCATAATCGTTAGATTATAATCATATCTTGTTATTATTATTATTCTCTTTCTCCTGTCTTTCTTTGACACACGAAATTGTCCACGGCAGATCTCAGGAAATACTGGACAGAATTTCATGAAACTTGGTGGAGTTATCGATATATGTTTCTAGTTGGTCCTAATGTATTCAGCTGTGTGGTAAAGGTGGTCAAAGTCATATTGTGAGGGGTTCAAATGGGGTGGGGGTTACTATAGAATCATATTGGAATGTTGAAATTTCGCACATTAATGCTGATAACTTCTAAATGGATAATGATAGAGACATAAAATTTAACGTAGTGTTAAGTCACCATTAGAGGAGCAATTCTGCCTTTTCAAAATTTTCAAGATTTCTGCCATTTTCAAAATAGCTGCCAAAACACAGCATAAAAAATGGGCGACACATATTCAACATTGTCCGATATCATCAAAATTTAATATGTGGGTAGATAATGATGTCCCGAATTGATTCCCGACATTGAAAAATTTCTACCGATCGCCATCTTCAAAAAGGCGGCCACAATAACGCAAAAATTAAACATTGTCCGATATCATCTAAGTTTGATATGTGGATAGATTATGATGTCCCGAATTTATTCCCGACATCGAAAAATTTCTACCGGTCGCCATTTTCAAAATGGGATCAACAATACCGCACAAATTCAACATTGTTCTATTTCAAGGGTAGCTTTTAATTTATTTTTTAAACCGGTTGTCAGTGGCCGCTTTGGGAGACTTCATAATCGTTAGATTATAATCATATCTTGTTATTATTATTATTCTCTTTCTCCTTTCTTTCTTTGACACACGAAATTGTCCACGGCAGATCTCAGGGAATACTGGACAGAATTTCATGAAACTTGGTGGAGTTATAGATATATGTTTCTAGTTGGTCCTAATGTATTCAGCTGTGTGGTAAAGGTGGTCAAAGTCATATTGTGAGGGGTTCAAATGGGGTGGGGGTTACTATAGAATCATATTGGAATGTTGAAATTTCGCACATTAATGCTGATAACTTCTAAATGGATAATGATAGAGACATAAAATTTAACGTAGTGTTAAGTCACCATTAGAGGAGCAATTCTGCCTTTTCAAAATTTTCAAGATTTCTGCCATTTTCAAAATAGCTGCCAAAACACAGCATAAAAAATGGGCGACACATATTCAACATTGTCCGATATCATCAAAATTTAATATGTGGGTAGATAATGATGTCCCGAATTGATTCCCGACATTGAAAAATTTCTACCGATCGCCATCTTCAAAAAGGCGGCCACAATAACGCAAAAATTAAACATTGTCCGATATCATCTAAGTTTGATATGTGGATAGATTATGATGTCCCGAATTTATTCCCGACATCGAAAAATTTCTACCGGTCGCCATTTTCAAAATGGGATCAACAATACCGCACAAATTCAACATTGTTCTATTTCAAGGGTAGCTTTTAATTTATTTGTTAAACCGGTTGTCAGTGGCCGCTTTGGGAGACTTCATAATCGTTAGATTATAATCATATCTTGTTATTATTATTATTCTCTTTCTCCTTTCTTTCTTTGACACACGAAATTGTCCACGGCAGATCTCAGGGAATACTGGACAGAATTTCATGAAACTTGGTGGAGTTATAGATATATGTTTCTAGTTGGTCCTAATGTATTCAGCTGTGTGGTAAAGGTGGTCAAAGTCATATTGTGAGGGGTTCAAATGGGGTGGGGGTTACTATAGAATCCTATTGGAATGTTGAAATTTCGCACATTAATGCTGATAACTTCTAAATGGATAATGATAGAGACATAAAATTTAACGTAGTGTTAAGTCACCATTAGAAGAGCAATTCTGCCTTTTCAAAATTTTCAAGATTTCTGCCATTTTCAAAATAGCTGCCAAAACACAGCATAAAAAATGGGCGACACAAATTCAACATTGTCCGATATCATCAAAATTTAATATGTGGGTAGATAATGATGTTCCGAATTGATTCCCGACATTGAAAAATTTCAACCGATCGCCATCTTCAAAAACGCGGCCACAATAACGCAAAAATTTAACATTGTCCGATATCATCTAAGTTTGATATGTGGATAAATTATGATGCCCCGAAATGATTCCTGACATCGAAAAATTTCTACCGGTCGCCATTTTCAAAATGGCAGCCACAATACCGCACAAATTCAACATTGTTCTATTTCAAGGGTAGCTTTTAATTTATTTTTTAAACCGGTTGTCAGTGGCCGGTTTGGGAGACTTCATAATCGTTAGATTATAATCATATCTTGTTATTATTATTATTCTCTTTCTCCTTTCTTTCTTTGGCACACGAAATTGTCCACGGCAGATCTCAGGAAATACTGGACAGAATTTCATGAAACTTGGTGGAGTTATAGATATATGTTTCTAGTTGGTCCTAAAGTATTCAGCTGTGTGGTAAAGGTGGTCAAAGTCATATTGTGAGGGGTTCAAATGGGGTGGGGGTTACTATAGAATCCTATTGGAATGTTGAAATTTCGCACATTAATGTTGATAACTTCTAAATGGATAATGATAGAGACATACAATTTGACGTAGTGTTAGATCACCATTAGAGGAGCAATTCTGCCATTTCAAAATTTTCAAGATTTCTGCCATTTTCAAAATAGCTGCCAAAACACAGCATAAAAAATGGGCGACACATATTCAACATTGTCCGATATCATCAAAATTTAATATGTGGGTAGATAATGATGTCCCGAATTGATTCCCGACATTGAAAAATTTCTACCGATCGCCATCTTCAAAAAGGCGGCCACAATAACGCAAAAATTAAACATTGTCCGATATCATCTAAGTTTGATATGTGGATAGATTATGATGTCCCGAATTTATTCCCGACATCGAAAAATTTCTACCGGTCGCCATTTTCAAAATGGGATCAACAATACCGCACAAATTCAACATTGTTCTATTTCAAGGGTAGCTTTTAATTTATTTTTTAAACCGGTTGTCAGTGGCCGCTTTGGGAGACTTCATAATCGTTAGATTATAATCATATCTTGTTATTATTATTATTCTCTTTCTCCTTTCTTTCTTTGACACACGAAATTGTCCACGGCAGATCTCAGGGAATACTGGACAGAATTTCATGAAACTTGGTGGAGTTATAGATATATGTTTCTAGTTGGTCCTAATGTATTCAGCTGTGTGGTAAAGGTGGTCAAAGTCATATTGTGAGGGGTTCAAATGGGGTGGGGGTTACTATAGAATCCTATTGGAATGTTGAAATTTCGCACATTAATGCTGATAACTTCTAAATGGATAATGATAGAGACATAAAATTTAACGTAGTGTTAAGTCACCATTAGAAGAGCAATTCTGCCTTTTCAAAATTTTCAAGATTTCTGCCATTTTCAAAATAGCTGCCAAAACACAGCATAAAAAATGGGCGACACAAATTCAACATTGTCCGATATCATCAAAATTTAATATGTGGGTAGATAATGATGTTCCGAATTGATTCCCGACATTGAAAAATTTCAACCGATCGCCATCTTCAAAAACGCGGCCACAATAACGCAAAAATTTAACATTGTCCGATATCATCTAAGTTTGATATGTGGATAAATTATGATGCCCCGAAATGATTCCTGACATCGAAAAATTTCTACCGGTCGCCATTTTCAAAATGGCAGCCACAATACCGCACAAATTCAACATTGTTCTATTTCAAGGGTAGCTTTTAATTTATTTTTTAAACCGGTTGTCAGTGGCCGGTTTGGGAGACTTCATAATCGTTAGATTATAATCATATCTTGTTATTATTATTATTCTCTTTCTCCTTTCTTTCTTTGGCACACGAAATTGTCCACGGCAGATCTCAGGAAATACTGGACAGAATTTCATGAAACTTGGTGGAGTTATAGATATATGTTTCTAGTTGGTCCTAAAGTATTCAGCTGTGTGGTAAAGGTGGTCAAAGTCATATTGTGAGGGGTTCAAATGGGGTGGGGGTTACTATAGAATCCTATTGGAATGTTGAAATTTCGCACATTAATGTTGATAACTTCTAAATGGATAATGATAGAGACATACAATTTGACGTAGTGTTAGATCACCATTAGAGGAGCAATTCTGCCATTTCAAAATTTTCAAGATTTCTGCCATTTTCAAAATAGCTGCCAAAACACAGCATAAAAAATGGGCGACACATATTCAACATTGTCCGATATCATCAAAATTTAATATGTGGGTAGATAATGATGTCCCGAATTGATTCCCGACATTGAAAAATTACTACCGATCGCCATCTTCAAAAAGGCGGCCACAATAACGCAAAAATTAAACATTGTCCGATATCATCTAAGTTTGATATGTGGATAGATTATGATGTCCCGAATTTATTCCCGACATCGAAAAATTTCTACCGGTCGCCATTTTCAAAATGGGATCAACAATACCGCACAAATTCAACATTGTTCTATTTCAAGGGTAGCTTTTAATTTATTTTTTAAACCGGTTGTCAGTGGCCGCTTTGGGAGACTTCATAATCGTTAGATTATAATCATATCTTGTTATTATTATTATTCTCTTTCTCCTTTCTTTCTTTGACACACGAAATTGTCCACGGCAGATCTCAGGGAATACTGGACAGAATTTCATGAAACTTGGTGGAGTTATAGATATATGTTTCTAGTTGGTCCTAATGTATTCAGCTGTGTGGTAAAGGTGGTCAAAGTCATATTGTGAGGGGTTCAAATGGGGTGGGGGTTACTATAGAATCCTATTGGAATGTTGAAATTTCGCACATTAATGCTGATAACTTCTAAATGGATAATGATAGAGACATAAAATTTAACGTAGTGTTAAGTCACCATTAGAAGAGCAATTCTGCCTTTTCAAAATTTTCAAGATTTCTGCCATTTTCAAAATAGCTGCCAAAACACAGCATAAAAAATGGGCGACACAAATTCAACATTGTCCGATATCATCAAAATTTAATATGTGGGTAGATAATGATGTTCCGAATTGATTCCCGACATTGAAAAATTTCAACCGATCGCCATCTTCAAAAACGCGGCCACAATAACGCAAAAATTTAACATTGTCCGATATCATCTAAGTTTGATATGTGGATAAATTATGATGCCCCGAAATGATTCCTGACATCGAAAAATTTCTACCGGTCGCCATTTTCAAAATGGCAGCCACAATACCGCACAAATTCAACATTGTTCTATTTCAAGGGTAGCTTTTAATTTATTTTTTAAACCGGTTGTCAGTGGCCGGTTTGGGAGACTTCATAATCGTTAGATTATAATCATATCTTGTTATTATTATTATTCTCTTTCTCCTTTCTTTCTTTGGCACACGAAATTGTCCACGGCAGATCTCAGGAAATACTGGACAGAATTTCATGAAACTTGGTGGAGTTATAGATATATGTTTCTAGTTGGTCCTAAAGTATTCAGCTGTGTGGTAAAGGTGGTCAAAGTCATATTGTGAGGGGTTCAAATGGGGTGGGGGTTACTATAGAATCCTATTGGAATGTTGAAATTTCGCACATTAATGTTGATAACTTCTAAATGGATAATGATAGAGACATACAATTTGACGTAGTGTTAGATCACCATTAGAGGAGCAATTCTGCCATTTCAAAATTTTCAAGATTTCTGCCATTTTCAAAATAGCTGCCAAAACACAGCATAAAAAATGGGCGACACATATTCAACATTGTCCGATATCATCAAAATTTAATATGTGGGTAGATAATGATGTCCCGAATTGATTCCCGACATTGAAAAATTTCTACCGATCGCCATCTTCAAAAAGGCGGCCACAATAACGCAAAAATTAAACATTGTCCGATATCATCTAAGTTTGATATGTGGATAGATTATGATGTCCCGAATTTATTCCCGACATCGAAAAATTTCTACCGGTCGCCATTTTCAAAATGGGATCAACAATACCGCACAAATTCAACATTGTTCTATTTCAAGGGTAGCTTTTAATTTATTTGTTAAACCGGTTGTCAGTGGCCGCTTTGGGAGACTTCATAATCGTTAGATTATAATCATATCTTGTTATTATTATTATTCTCTTTCTCCTTTCTTTCTTTGACACACGAAATTGTCCACGGCAGATCTCAGGGAATACTGGACAGAATTTCATGAAACTTGGTGGAGTTATAGATATATGTTTCTAGTTGGTCCTAATGTATTCAGCTGTGTGGTAAAGGTGGTCAAAGTCATATTGTGAGGGGTTCAAATGGGGTGGGGTTACTATAGAATCCTATTGGAATGTTGAAATTTCGCACATTAATGCTGATAACTTCTAAATGGATAATGATAGAGACATAAAATTTAACGTAGTGTTAAGTCACCATTAGAAGAGCAATTCTGCCTTTTCAAAATTTTCAAGATTTCTGCCATTTTCAAAATAGCTGCCAAAACACAGCATAAAAAATGGGCGACACATATTCAACATTGTCCGATATCATCAAAATTTAATATGTGGGTAGATAATGATGTCCCGAATTGATTCCCGACATTGAAAAATTTCTACCGATCGCCATCTTCAAAAAGGCGGCCACAATAACGCAAAAATTAAACATTGTCCGATATCATCTAAGTTTGATATGTGGATAGATTATGATGTCCCGAATTTATTCCCGACATCGAAAAATTTCTACCGGTCGCCATTTTCAAAATGGGATCAACAATACCGCACAAATTCAACATTGTTCTATTTCAAGGGTAGCTTTTAATTTATTTGTTAAACCGGTTGTCAGTGGCCGCTTTGGGAGACTTCATAATCGTTAGATTATAATCATATCTTGTTATTATTATTATTCTCTTTCTCCTTTCTTTCTTTGACACACGAAATTGTCCACGGCAGATCTCAGGGAATACTGGACAGAATTTCATGAAACTTGGTGGAGTTATAGATATATGTTTCTAGTTGGTCCTAATGTATTCAGCTGTGTGGTAAAGGTGGTCAAAGTCATATTGTGAGGGGTTCAAATGGGGTGGGGTTACTATAGAATCCTATTGGAATGTTGAAATTTCGCACATTAATGCTGATAACTTCTAAATGGATAATGATAGAGACATAAAATTTAACGTAGTGTTAAGTCACCATTAGAAGAGCAATTCTGCCTTTTCAAAATTTTCAAGATTTCTGCCATTTTCAAAATAGCTGCCAAAACACAGCATAAAAAATGGGCGACACAAATTCAACATTGTCCGATATCATCAAAATTTAATATGTGGGTAGATAATGATGTTCCGAATTGATTCCCGACATTGAAAAATTTCAACCGATCGCCATCTTCAAAAAGGCGGCCACAATAACGCAAAAATTAAACATTGTCCGATATCATCTAAGTTTGATATGTGGATAGATTATGATGTCCCGAATTTATTCCCGACATCGAAAAATTTCTACCGGTCGCCATTTTCAAAATGGGATCAACAATACCGCACAAATTCAACATTGTTCTATTTCAAGGGTAGCTTTTAATTTATTTTTTAAACCGGTTGTCAGTGGCCGCTTTGGGAGACTTCATAATCGTTAGATTATAATCATATCTTGTTATTATTATTATTCTCTTTCTCCTTTCTTTCTTTGACACACGAAATTGTCCACGGCAGATCTCAGGGAATACTGGACAGAATTTCATGAAACTTGGTGGAGTTATAGATATATGTTTCTAGTTGGTCCTAATGTATTCAGCTGTGTGGTAAAGGTGGTCAAAGTCATATTGTGAGGGGTTCAAATGGGGTGGGGGTTACTATAGAATCCTATTGGAATGTTGAAATTTCGCACATTAATGCTGATAACTTCTAAATGGATAATGATAGAGACATAAAATTTAACGTAGTGTTAAGTCACCATTAGAAGAGCAATTCTGCCTTTTCAAAATTTTCAAGATTTCTGCCATTTTCAAAATAGCTGCCAAAACACAGCATAAAAAATGGGCGACACAAATTCAACATTGTCCGATATCATCAAAATTTAATATGTGGGTAGATAATGATGTTCCGAATTGATTCCCGACATTGAAAAATTTCAACCGATCGCCATCTTCAAAAACGCGGCCACAATAACGCAAAAATTTAACATTGTCCGATATCATCTAAGTTTGATATGTGGATAAATTATGATGCCCCGAAATGATTCCTGACATCGAAAAATTTCTACCGGTCGCCATTTTCAAAATGGCAGCCACAATACCGCACAAATTCAACATTGTTCTATTTCAAGGGTAGCTTTTAATTTATTTTTTAAACCGGTTGTCAGTGGCCGGTTTGGGAGACTTCATAATCGTTAGATTATAATCATATCTTGTTATTATTATTATTCTCTTTCTCCTTTCTTTCTTTGGCACACGAAATTGTCCACGGCAGATCTCAGGAAATACTGGACAGAATTTCATGAAACTTGGTGGAGTTATAGATATATGTTTCTAGTTGGTCCTAAAGTATTCAGCTGTGTGGTAAAGGTGGTCAAAGTCATATTGTGAGGGGTTCAAATGGGGTGGGGGTTACTATAGAATCCTATTGGAATGTTGAAATTTCGCACATTAATGTTGATAACTTCTAAATGGATAATGATAGAGACATACAATTTGACGTAGTGTTAGATCACCATTAGAGGAGCAATTCTGCCATTTCAAAATTTTCAAGATTTCTGCCATTTTCAAAATAGCTGCCAAAACACAGCATAAAAAATGGGCGACACATATTCAACATTGTCCGATATCATCAAAATTTAATATGTGGGTAGATAATGATGTCCCGAATTGATTCCCGACATTGAAAAATTTCTACCGATCGCCATCTTCAAAAAGGCGGCCACAATAACGCAAAAATTAAACATTGTCCGATATCATCTAAGTTTGATATGTGGATAGATTATGATGTCCCGAATTTATTCCCGACATCGAAAAATTTCTACCGGTCGCCATTTTCAAAATGGGATCAACAATACCGCACAAATTCAACATTGTTCTATTTCAAGGGTAGCTTTTAATTTATTTGTTAAACCGGTTGTCAGTGGCCGCTTTGGGAGACTTCATAATCGTTAGATTATAATCATATCTTGTTATTATTATTATTCTCTTTCTCCTTTCTTTCTTTGACACACGAAATTGTCCACGGCAGATCTCAGGGAATACTGGACAGAATTTCATGAAACTTGGTGGAGTTATAGATATATGTTTCTAGTTGGTCCTAATGTATTCAGCTGTGTGGTAAAGGTGGTCAAAGTCATATTGTGAGGGGTTCAAATGGGGTGGGGTTACTATAGAATCCTATTGGAATGTTGAAATTTCGCACATTAATGCTGATAACTTCTAAATGGATAATGATAGAGACATAAAATTTAACGTAGTGTTAAGTCACCATTAGAAGAGCAATTCTGCCTTTTCAAAATTTTCAAGATTTCTGCCATTTTCAAAATAGCTGCCAAAACACAGCATAAAAAATGGGCGACACAAATTCAACATTGTCCGATATCATCAAAATTTAATATGTGGGTAGATAATGATGTTCCGAATTGATTCCCGACATTGAAAAATTTCAACCGATCGCCATCTTCAAAAAGGCGGCCACAATAACGCAAAAATTAAACATTGTCCGATATCATCTAAGTTTGATATGTGGATAGATTATGATGTCCCGAATTTATTCCCGACATCGAAAAATTTCTACCGGTCGCCATTTTCAAAATGGGATCAACAATACCGCACAAATTCAACATTGTTCTATTTCAAGGGTAGCTTTTAATTTATTTTTTAAACCGGTTGTCAGTGGCCGCTTTGGGAGACTTCATAATCGTTAGATTATAATCATATCTTGTTATTATTATTATTCTCTTTCTCCTTTCTTTCTTTGACACACGAAATTGTCCACGGCAGATCTCAGGGAATACTGGACAGAATTTCATGAAACTTGGTGGAGTTATAGATATATGTTTCTAGTTGGTCCTAATGTATTCAGCTGTGTGGTAAAGGTGGTCAAAGTCATATTGTGAGGGGTTCAAATGGGGTGGGGTTACTATAGAATCCTATTGGAATGTTGAAATTTCGCACATTAATGCTGATAACTTCTAAATGGATAATGATAGAGACATAAAATTTAACGTAGTGTTAAGTCACCATTAGAAGAGCAATTCTGCCTTTTCAAAATTTTCAAGATTTCTGCCATTTTCAAAATAGCTGCCAAAACACAGCATAAAAAATGGGCTACACAAATTCAACATTGTCCGATATCATCAAAATTTAATATGTGGGTAGATAATGATGTTCCGAATTGATTCCCGACATTGAAAAATTTCAACCGATCGCCATCTTCAAAAACGCGGCCACAATAACGCAAAAATTTAACATTGTCCGATATCATCTAAGTTTGATATGTGGATAAATTATGATGCCCCGAAATGATTCCTGACATCGAAAAATTTCTACCGGTCGCCATTTTCAAAATGGCAGCCACAATACCGCACAAATTCAACATTGTTCTATTTCAAGGGTAGCTTTTAATTTATTTTTTAAACCGGTTGTCAGTGGCCGGTTTGGGAGACTTCATAATCGTTAGATTATAATCATATCTTGTTATTATTATTATTCTCTTTCTCCTTTCTTTCTTTGGCACACGAAATTGTCCACGGCAGATCTCAGGAAATACTGGACAGAATTTCATGAAACTTGGTGGAGTTATAGATATATGTTTCTAGTTGGTCCTAAAGTATTCAGCTGTGTGGTAAAGGTGGTCAAAGTCATATTGTGAGGGGTTCAAATGGGGTGGGGGTTACTATAGAATCCTATTGGAATGTTGAAATTTCGCACATTAATGTTGATAACTTCTAAATGGATAATGATAGAGACATACAATTTGACGTAGTGTTAGATCACCATTAGAGGAGCAATTCTGCCATTTCAAAATTTTCAAGATTTCTGCCATTTTCAAAATAGCTGCCAAAACACAGCATAAAAAATGGGCGACACATATTCAACATTGTCCGATATCATCAAAATTTAATATGTGGGTAGATAATGATGTCCCGAATTGATTCCCGACATTGAAAAATTTCTACCGATCGCCATCTTCAAAAAGGCGGCCACAATAACGCAAAAATTAAACATTGTCCGATATCATCTAAGTTTGATATGTGGATAGATTATGATGTCCCGAATTTATTCCCGACATCGAAAAATTTCTACCGGTCGCCATTTTCAAAATGGGATCAACAATACCGCACAAATTCAACATTGTTCTATTTCAAGGGTAGCTTTTAATTTATTTTTTAAACCGGTTGTCAGTGGCCGCTTTGGGAGACTTCATAATCGTTAGATTATAATCATATCTTGTTATTATTATTATTCTCTTTCTCCTTTCTTTCTTTGACACACGAAATTGTCCACGGCAGATCTCAGGAAATACTGGACAGAATTTCATGAAACTTGGTGGAGTTATCGATATATGTTTCTAGTTGGTCCTAATGTATTCAGCTGTGTGGTAAAGGTGGTCAAAGTCATATTGTGAGGGGTTCAAATGGGGTGGGGGTTACTATAGAATCATATTGGAATGTTGAAATTTCGCACATTAATGCTGATAACTTCTAAATGGATAATGATAGAGACATAAAATTTAACGTAGTGTTAAGTCACCATTAGAGGAGCAATTCTGCCTTTTCAAAATTTTCAAGATTTCTGCCATTTTCAAAATAGCTGCCAAAACACAGCATAAAAAATGGGCGACACATATTCAACATTGTCCGATATCATCAAAATTTAATATGTGGGTAGATAATGATGTCCCGAATTGATTCCCGACATTGAAAAATTTCTACCGATCGCCATCTTCAAAAAGGCGGCTACAATAACGCAAAAATTAAACATTGTCCGATATCATCTAAGTTTGATATGTGGATAGATTATGATGTCCCGAATTTATTCCCGACATCGAAAAATTTCTACCGGTCGCCATTTTCAAAATGGGATCAACAATACCGCACAAATTCAACATTGTTCTATTTCAAGGGTAGCTTTTAATTTATTTGTTAAACCGGTTGTCAGTGGCCGCTTTGGGAGACTTCATAATCGTTAGATTATAATCATATCTTGTTATTATTATTATTCTCTTTCTCCTTTCTTTCTTTGACACACGAAATTGTCCACGGCAGATCTCAGGGAATACTGGACAGAATTTCATGAAACTTGGTGGAGTTATAGATATATGTTTCTAGTTGGTCCTAATGTATTCAGCTGTGTGGTAAAGGTGGTCAAAGTCATATTGTGAGGGGTTCAAATGGGGTGGGGGTTACTATAGAATCCTATTGGAATGTTGAAATTTCGCACATTAATGCTGATAACTTCTAAATGGATAATGATAGAGACATAAAATTTAACGTAGTGTTAAGTCACCATTAGAAGAGCAATTCTGCCTTTTCAAAATTTTCAAGATTTCTGCCATTTTCAAAATAGCTGCCAAAACACAGCATAAAAAATGGGCGACACAAATTCAACATTGTCCGATATCATCAAAATTTAATATGTGGGTAGATAATGATGTTCCGAATTGATTCCCGACATTGAAAAATTTCAACCGATCGCCATCTTCAAAAACGCGGCCACAATAACGCAAAAATTTAACATTGTCCGATATCATCTAAGTTTGATATGTGGATAAATTATGATGCCCCGAAATGATTCCTGACATCGAAAAATTTCTACCGGTCGCCATTTTCAAAATGGCAGCCACAATACCGCACAAATTCAACATTGTTCTATTTCAAGGGTAGCTTTTAATTTATTTTTTAAACCGGTTGTCAGTGGCCGGTTTGGGAGACTTCATAATCGTTAGATTATAATCATATCTTGTTATTATTATTATTCTCTTTCTCCTTTCTTTCTTTGGCACACGAAATTGTCCACGGCAGATCTCAGGAAATACTGGACAGAATTTCATGAAACTTGGTGGAGTTATAGATATATGTTTCTAGTTGGTCCTAAAGTATTCAGCTGTGTGGTAAAGGTGGTCAAAGTCATATTGTGAGGGGTTCAAATGGGGTGGGGGTTACTATAGAATCCTATTGGAATGTTGAAATTTCGCACATTAATGTTGATAACTTCTAAATGGATAATGATAGAGACATACAATTTGACGTAGTGTTAGATCACCATTAGAGGAGCAATTCTGCCATTTCAAAATTTTCAAGATTTCTGCCATTTTCAAAATAGCTGCCAAAACACAGCATAAAAAATGGGCGACACATATTCAACATTGTCCGATATCATCAAAATTTAATATGTGGGTAGATAATGATGTCCCGAATTGATTCCCGACATTGAAAAATTACTACCGATCGCCATCTTCAAAAAGGCGGCCACAATAACGCAAAAATTAAACATTGTCCGATATCATCTAAGTTTGATATGTGGATAGATTATGATGTCCCGAATTTATTCCCGACATCGAAAAATTTCTACCGGTCGCCATTTTCAAAATGGGATCAACAATACCGCACAAATTCAACATTGTTCTATTTCAAGGGTAGCTTTTAATTTATTTTTTAAACCGGTTGTCAGTGGCCGCTTTGGGAGACTTCATAATCGTTAGATTATAATCATATCTTGTTATTATTATTATTCTCTTTCTCCTTTCTTTCTTTGACACACGAAATTGTCCACGGCAGATCTCAGGGAATACTGGACAGAATTTCATGAAACTTGGTGGAGTTATAGATATATGTTTCTAGTTGGTCCTAATGTATTCAGCTGTGTGGTAAAGGTGGTCAAAGTCATATTGTGAGGGGTTCAAATGGGGTGGGGGTTACTATAGAATCCTATTGGAATGTTGAAATTTCGCACATTAATGCTGATAACTTCTAAATGGATAATGATAGAGACATAAAATTTAACGTAGTGTTAAGTCACCATTAGAAGAGCAATTCTGCCTTTTCAAAATTTTCAAGATTTCTGCCATTTTCAAAATAGCTGCCAAAACACAGCATAAAAAATGGGCGACACAAATTCAACATTGTCCGATATCATCAAAATTTAATATGTGGGTAGATAATGATGTTCCGAATTGATTCCCGACATTGAAAAATTTCAACCGATCGCCATCTTCAAAAACGCGGCCACAATAACGCAAAAATTTAACATTGTCCGATATCATCTAAGTTTGATATGTGGATAAATTATGATGCCCCGAAATGATTCCTGACATCGAAAAATTTCTACCGGTCGCCATTTTCAAAATGGCAGCCACAATACCGCACAAATTCAACATTGTTCTATTTCAAGGGTAGCTTTTAATTTATTTTTTAAACCGGTTGTCAGTGGCCGGTTTGGGAGACTTCATAATCGTTAGATTATAATCATATCTTGTTATTATTATTATTCTCTTTCTCCTTTCTTTCTTTGGCACACGAAATTGTCCACGGCAGATCTCAGGAAATACTGGACAGAATTTCATGAAACTTGGTGGAGTTATAGATATATGTTTCTAGTTGGTCCTAAAGTATTCAGCTGTGTGGTAAAGGTGGTCAAAGTCATATTGTGAGGGGTTCAAATGGGGTGGGGGTTACTATAGAATCCTATTGGAATGTTGAAATTTCGCACATTAATGTTGATAACTTCTAAATGGATAATGATAGAGACATACAATTTGACGTAGTGTTAGATCACCATTAGAGGAGCAATTCTGCCATTTCAAAATTTTCAAGATTTCTGCCATTTTCAAAATAGCTGCCAAAACACAGCATAAAAAATGGGCGACACATATTCAACATTGTCCGATATCATCAAAATTTAATATGTGGGTAGATAATGATGTCCCGAATTGATTCCCGACATTGAAAAATTTCTACCGATCGCCATCTTCAAAAAGGCGGCCACAATAACGCAAAAATTAAACATTGTCCGATATCATCTATGTTTGATATGTGGATAGATTATGATGTCCCGAATTTATTCCCGACATCGAAAAATTTCTACCGGTCGCCATTTTCAAAATGGGATCAACAATACCGCACAAATTCAACATTGTTCTATTTCAAGGGTAGCTTTTAATTTATTTTTTAAACCGGTTGTCAGTGGCCGCTTTGGGAGACTTCATAATCGTTAGATTATAATCATATCTTGTTATTATTATTATTCTCTTTCTCCTTTCTTTCTTTGACACACGAAATTGTCCACGGCAGATCTCAGGGAATACTGGACAGAATTTCATGAAACTTGGTGGAGTTATAGATATATGTTTCTAGTTGGTCCTAATGTATTCAGCTGTGTGGTAAAGGTGGTCAAAGTCATATTGTGAGGGGTTCAAATGGGGTGGGGGTTACTATAGAATCCTATTGGAATGTTGAAATTTCGCACATTAATGCTGATAACTTCTAAATGGATAATGATAGAGACATAAAATTTAACGTAGTGTTAAGTCACCATTAGAAGAGCAATTCTGCCTTTTCAAAATTTTCAAGATTTCTGCCATTTTCAAAATAGCTGCCAAAACACAGCATAAAAAATGGGCGACACAAATTCAACATTGTCCGATATCATCAAAATTTAATATGTGGGTAGATAATGATGTTCCGAATTGATTCCCGACATTGAAAAATTTCAACCGATCGCCATCTTCAAAAACGCGGCCACAATAACGCAAAAATTTAACATTGTCCGATATCATCTAAGTTTGATATGTGGATAAATTATGATGCCCCGAAATGATTCCTGACATCGAAAAATTTCTACCGGTCGCCATTTTCAAAATGGCAGCCACAATACCGCACAAATTCAACATTGTTCTATTTCAAGGGTAGCTTTTAATTTATTTTTTAAACCGGTTGTCAGTGGCCGGTTTGGGAGACTTCATAATCGTTAGATTATAATCATATCTTGTTATTATTATTATTCTCTTTCTCCTTTCTTTCTTTGACACACGAAATTGTCCACGGCAGATCTCAGGAAATACTGGACAGAATTTCATGAAACTTGGTGGAGTTATCGATATATGTTTCTAGTTGGTCCTAATGTATTCAGCTGTGTGGTAAAGGTGGTCAAAGTCATATTGTGAGGGGTTCAAATGGGGTGGGGGTTACTATAGAATCATATTGGAATGTTGAAATTTCGCACATTAATGCTGATAACTTCTAAATGGATAATGATAGAGACATAAAATTTAACGTAGTGTTAAGTCACCATTAGAGGAGCAATTCTGCCTTTTCAAAATTTTCAAGATTTCTGCCATTTTCAAAATAGCTGCCAAAACACAGCATAAAAAATGGGCGACACATATTCAACATTGTCCGATATCATCAAAATTTAATATGTGGGTAGATAATGATGTCCCGAATTGATTCCCGACATTGAAAAATTTCTACCGATCGCCATCTTCAAAAAGGCGGCCACAATAACGCAAAAATTAAACATTGTCCGATATCATCTAAGTTTGATATGTGGATAGATTATGATGTCCCGAATTTATTCCCGACATCGAAAAATTTCTACCGGTCGCCATTTTCAAAATGGGATCAACAATACCGCACAAATTCAACATTGTTCTATTTCAAGGGTAGCTTTTAATTTATTTGTTAAACCGGTTGTCAGTGGCCGCTTTGGGAGACTTCATAATCGTTAGATTATAATCATATCTTGTTATTATTATTATTCTCTTTCTCCTTTCTTTCTTTGACACACGAAATTGTCCACGGCAGATCTCAGGGAATACTGGACAGAATTTCATGAAACTTGGTGGAGTTATAGATATATGTTTCTAGTTGGTCCTAATGTATTCAGCTGTGTGGTAAAGGTGGTCAAAGTCATATTGTGAGGGGTTCAAATGGGGTGGGGGTTACTATAGAATCCTATTGGAATGTTGAAATTTCGCACATTAATGCTGATAACTTCTAAATGGATAATGATAGAGACATAAAATTTAACGTAGTGTTAAGTCACCATTAGAAGAGCAATTCTGCCTTTTCAAAATTTTCAAGATTTCTGCCATTTTCAAAATAGCTGCCAAAACACAGCATAAAAAATGGGCGACACAAATTCAACATTGTCCGATATCATCAAAATTTAATATGTGGGTAGATAATGATGTTCCGAATTGATTCCCGACATTGAAAAATTTCAACCGATCGCCATCTTCAAAAACGCGGCCACAATAACGCAAAAATTTAACATTGTCCGATATCATCTAAGTTTGATATGTGGATAAATTATGATGCCCCGAAATGATTCCTGACATCGAAAAATTTCTACCGGTCGCCATTTTCAAAATGGCAGCCACAATACCGCACAAATTCAACATTGTTCTATTTCAAGGGTAGCTTTTAATTTATTTTTTAAACCGGTTGTCAGTGGCCGGTTTGGGAGACTTCATAATCGTTAGATTATAATCATATCTTGTTATTATTATTATTCTCTTTCTCCTTTCTTTCTTTGGCACACGAAATTGTCCACGGCAGATCTCAGGAAATACTGGACAGAATTTCATGAAACTTGGTGGAGTTATAGATATATGTTTCTAGTTGGTCCTAAAGTATTCAGCTGTGTGGTAAAGGTGGTCAAAGTCATATTGTGAGGGGTTCAAATGGGGTGGGGGTTACTATAGAATCCTATTGGAATGTTGAAATTTCGCACATTAATGTTGATAACTTCTAAATGGATAATGATAGAGACATACAATTTGACGTAGTGTTAGATCACCATTAGAGGAGCAATTCTGCCATTTCAAAATTTTCAAGATTTCTGCCATTTTCAAAATAGCTGCCAAAACACAGCATAAAAAATGGGCGACACATATTCAACATTGTCCGATATCATCAAAATTTAATATGTGGGTAGATAATGATGTCCCGAATTGATTCCCGACATTGAAAAATTTCTACCGATCGCCATCTTCAAAAAGGCGGCCACAATAACGCAAAAATTAAACATTGTCCGATATCATCTATGTTTGATATGTGGATAGATTATGATGTCCCGAATTTATTCCCGACATCGAAAAATTTCTACCGGTCGCCATTTTCAAAATGGGATCAACAATACCGCACAAATTCAACATTGTTCTATTTCAAGGGTAGCTTTTAATTTATTTTTTAAACCGGTTGTCAGTGGCCGCTTTGGGAGACTTCATAATCGTTAGATTATAATCATATCTTGTTATTATTATTATTCTCTTTCTCCTTTCTTTCTTTGACACACGAAATTGTCCACGGCAGATCTCAGGGAATACTGGACAGAATTTCATGAAACTTGGTGGAGTTATAGATATATGTTTCTAGTTGGTCCTAATGTATTCAGCTGTGTGGTAAAGGTGGTCAAAGTCATATTGTGAGGGGTTCAAATGGGGTGGGGGTTACTATAGAATCCTATTGGAATGTTGAAATTTCGCACATTAATGCTGATAACTTCTAAATGGATAATGATAGAGACATAAAATTTAACGTAGTGTTAAGTCACCATTAGAAGAGCAATTCTGCCTTTTCAAAATTTTCAAGATTTCTGCCATTTTCAAAATAGCTGCCAAAACACAGCATAAAAAATGGGCGACACAAATTCAACATTGTCCGATATCATCAAAATTTAATATGTGGGTAGATAATGATGTTCCGAATTGATTCCCGACATTGAAAAATTTCAACCGATCGCCATCTTCAAAAACGCGGCCACAATAACGCAAAAATTTAACATTGTCCGATATCATCTAAGTTTGATATGTGGATAAATTATGATGCCCCGAAATGATTCCTGACATCGAAAAATTTCTACCGGTCGCCATTTTCAAAATGGCAGCCACAATACCGCACAAATTCAACATTGTTCTATTTCAAGGGTAGCTTTTAATTTATTTTTTAAACCGGTTGTCAGTGGCCGGTTTGGGAGACTTCATAATCGTTAGATTATAATCATATCTTGTTATTATTATTATTCTCTTTCTCCTTTCTTTCTTTGACACACGAAATTGTCCACGGCAGATCTCAGGAAATACTGGACAGAATTTCATGAAACTTGGTGGAGTTATCGATATATGTTTCTAGTTGGTCCTAATGTATTCAGCTGTGTGGTAAAGGTGGTCAAAGTCATATTGTGAGGGGTTCAAATGGGGTGGGGGTTACTATAGAATCATATTGGAATGTTGAAATTTCGCACATTAATGCTGATAACTTCTAAATGGATAATGATAGAGACATAAAATTTAACGTAGTGTTAAGTCACCATTAGAGGAGCAATTCTGCCTTTTCAAAATTTTCAAGATTTCTGCCATTTTCAAAATAGCTGCCAAAACACAGCATAAAAAATGGGCGACACATATTCAACATTGTCCGATATCATCAAAATTTAATATGTGGGTAGATAATGATGTCCCGAATTGATTCCCGACATTGAAAAATTTCTACCGATCGCCATCTTCAAAAAGGCGGCCACAATAACGCAAAAATTAAACATTGTCCGATATCATCTAAGTTTGATATGTGGATAGATTATGATGTCCCGAATTTATTCCCGACATCGAAAAATTTCTACCGGTCGCCATTTTCAAAATGGGATCAACAATACCGCACAAATTCAACATTGTTCTATTTCAAGGGTAGCTTTTAATTTATTTGTTAAACCGGTTGTCAGTGGCCGCTTTGGGAGACTTCATAATCGTTAGATTATAATCATATCTTGTTATTATTATTATTCTCTTTCTCCTTTCTTTCTTTGACACACGAAATTGTCCACGGCAGATCTCAGGGAATACTGGACAGAATTTCATGAAACTTGGTGGAGTTATAGATATATGTTTCTAGTTGGTCCTAATGTATTCAGCTGTGTGGTAAAGGTGGTCAAAGTCATATTGTGAGGGGTTCAAATGGGGTGGGGGTTACTATAGAATCCTATTGGAATGTTGAAATTTCGCACATTAATGCTGATAACTTCTAAATGGATAATGATAGAGACATAAAATTTAACGTAGTGTTAAGTCACCATTAGAAGAGCAATTCTGCCTTTTCAAAATTTTCAAGATTTCTGCCATTTTCAAAATAGCTGCCAAAACACAGCATAAAAAATGGGCGACACAAATTCAACATTGTCCGATATCATCAAAATTTAATATGTGGGTAGATAATGATGTTCCGAATTGATTCCCGACATTGAAAAATTTCAACCGATCGCCATCTTCAAAAACGCGGCCACAATAACGCAAAAATTTAACATTGTCCGATATCATCTAAGTTTGATATGTGGATAAATTATGATGCCCCGAAATGATTCCTGACATCGAAAAATTTCTACCGGTCGCCATTTTCAAAATGGCAGCCACAATACCGCACAAATTCAACATTGTTCTATTTCAAGGGTAGCTTTTAATTTATTTTTTAAACCGGTTGTCAGTGGCCGGTTTGGGAGACTTCATAATCGTTAGATTATAATCATATCTTGTTATTATTATTATTCTCTTTCTCCTTTCTTTCTTTGGCACACGAAATTGTCCACGGCAGATCTCAGGAAATACTGGACAGAATTTCATGAAACTTGGTGGAGTTATAGATATATGTTTCTAGTTGGTCCTAAAGTATTCAGCTGTGTGGTAAAGGTGGTCAAAGTCATATTGTGAGGGGTTCAAATGGGGTGGGGGTTACTATAGAATCCTATTGGAATGTTGAAATTTCGCACATTAATGTTGATAACTTCTAAATGGATAATGATAGAGACATACAATTTGACGTAGTGTTAGATCACCATTAGAGGAGCAATTCTGCCATTTCAAAATTTTCAAGATTTCTGCCATTTTCAAAATAGCTGCCAAAACACAGCATAAAAAATGGGCGACACATATTCAACATTGTCCGATATCATCAAAATTTAATATGTGGGTAGATAATGATGTCCCGAATTGATTCCCGACATTGAAAAATTTCTACCGATCGCCATCTTCAAAAAGGCGGCCACAATAACGCAAAAATTAAACATTGTCCGATATCATCTAAGTTTGATATGTGGATAGATTATGATGTCCCGAATTTATTCCCGACATCGAAAAATTTCTACCGGTCGCCATTTTCAAAATGGGATCAACAATACCGCACAAATTCAACATTGTTCTATTTCAAGGGTAGCTTTTAATTTATTTTTTAAACCGGTTGTCAGTGGCCGCTTTGGGAGACTTCATAATCGTTAGATTATAATCATATCTTGTTATTATTATTATTCTCTTTCTCCTTTCTTTCTTTGACACACGAAATTGTCCACGGCAGATCTCAGGGAATACTGGACAGAATTTCATGAAACTTGGTGGAGTTATAGATATATGTTTCTAGTTGGTCCTAATGTATTCAGCTGTGTGGTAAAGGTGGTCAAAGTCATATTGTGAGGGGTTCAAATGGGGTGGGGTTACTATAGAATCCTATTGGAATGTTGAAATTTCGCACATTAATGCTGATAACTTCTAAATGGATAATGATAGAGACATAAAATTTAACGTAGTGTTAAGTCACCATTAGAAGAGCAATTCTGCCTTTTCAAAATTTTCAAGATTTCTGCCATTTTCAAAATAGCTGCCAAAACACAGCATAAAAAATGGGCGACACAAATTCAACATTGTCCGATATCATCAAAATTTAATATGTGGGTAGATAATGATGTTCCGAATTGATTCCCGACATTGAAAAATTTCAACCGATCGCCATCTTCAAAAACGCGGCCACAATAACGCAAAAATTTAACATTGTCCGATATCATCTAAGTTTGATATGTGGATAAATTATGATGCCCCGAAATGATTCCTGACATCGAAAAATTTCTACCGGTCGCCATTTTCAAAATGGCAGCCACAATACCGCACAAATTCAACATTGTTCTATTTCAAGGGTAGCTTTTAATTTATTTTTTAAACCGGTTGTCAGTGGCCGGTTTGGGAGACTTCATAATCGTTAGATTATAATCATATCTTGTTATTATTATTATTCTCTTTCTCCTTTCTTTCTTTGGCACACGAAATTGTCCACGGCAGATCTCAGGAAATACTGGACAGAATTTCATGAAACTTGGTGGAGTTATAGATATATGTTTCTAGTTGGTCCTAAAGTATTCAGCTGTGTGGTAAAGGTGGTCAAAGTCATATTGTGAGGGGTTCAAATGGGGTGGGGGTTACTATAGAATCCTATTGGAATGTTGAAATTTCGCACATTAATGTTGATAACTTCTAAATGGATAATGATAGAGACATACAATTTGACGTAGTGTTAGATCACCATTAGAGGAGCAATTCTGCCATTTCAAAATTTTCAAGATTTCTGCCATTTTCAAAATAGCTGCCAAAACACAGCATAAAAAATGGGCGACACATATTCAACATTGTCCGATATCATCAAAATTTAATATGTGGGTAGATAATGATGTCCCGAATTGATTCCCGACATTGAAAAATTTCTACCGATCGCCATCTTCAAAAAGGCGGCCACAATAACGCAAAAATTAAACATTGTCCGATATCATCTATGTTTGATATGTGGATAGATTATGATGTCCCGAATTTATTCCCGACATCGAAAAATTTCTACCGGTCGCCATTTTCAAAATGGGATCAACAATACCGCACAAATTCAACATTGTTCTATTTCAAGGGTAGCTTTTAATTTATTTTTTAAACCGGTTGTCAGTGGCCGCTTTGGGAGACTTCATAATCGTTAGATTATAATCATATCTTGTTATTATTATTATTCTCTTTCTCCTTTCTTTCTTTGACACACGAAATTGTCCACGGCAGATCTCAGGGAATACTGGACAGAATTTCATGAAACTTGGTGGAGTTATAGATATATGTTTCTAGTTGGTCCTAATGTATTCAGCTGTGTGGTAAAGGTGGTCAAAGTCATATTGTGAGGGGTTCAAATGGGGTGGGGGTTACTATAGAATCCTATTGGAATGTTGAAATTTCGCACATTAATGCTGATAACTTCTAAATGGATAATGATAGAGACATAAAATTTAACGTAGTGTTAAGTCACCATTAGAAGAGCAATTCTGCCTTTTCAAAATTTTCAAGATTTCTGCCATTTTCAAAATAGCTGCCAAAACGCAGCATAAAAAATGGGCGACACAAATTCAACATTGTCCGATATCATCAAAATTTAATATGTGGGTAGATAATGATGTTCCGAATTGATTCCCGACATTGAAAAATTTCAACCGATCGCCATCTTCAAAAACGCGGCCACAATAACGCAAAAATTTAACATTGTCCGATATCATCTAAGTTTGATATGTGGATAAATTATGATGCCCCGAAATGATTCCTGACATCGAAAAATTTCTACCGGTCGCCATTTTCAAAATGGCAGCCACAATACCGCACAAATTCAACATTGTTCTATTTCAAGGGTAGCTTTTAATTTATTTTTTAAACCGGTTGTCAGTGGCCGGTTTGGGAGACTTCATAATCGTTAGATTATAATCATATCTTGTTATTATTATTATTCTCTTTCTCCTTTCTTTCTTTGACACACGAAATTGTCCACGGCAGATCTCAGGAAATACTGGACAGAATTTCATGAAACTTGGTGGAGTTATCGATATATGTTTCTAGTTGGTCCTAATGTATTCAGCTGTGTGGTAAAGGTGGTCAAAGTCATATTGTGAGGGGTTCAAATGGGGTGGGGGTTACTATAGAATCATATTGGAATGTTGAAATTTCGCACATTAATGCTGATAACTTCTAAATGGATAATGATAGAGACATAAAATTTAACGTAGTGTTAAGTCACCATTAGAGGAGCAATTCTGCCTTTTCAAAATTTTCAAGATTTCTGCCATTTTCAAAATAGCTGCCAAAACACAGCATAAAAAATGGGCGACACATATTCAACATTGTCCGATATCATCAAAATTTAATATGTGGGTAGATAATGATGTCCCGAATTGATTCCCGACATTGAAAAATTTCTACCGATCGCCATCTTCAAAAAGGCGGCCACAATAACGCAAAAATTAAACATTGTCCGATATCATCTAAGTTTGATATGTGGATAGATTATGATGTCCCGAATTTATTCCCGACATCGAAAAATTTCTACCGGTCGCCATTTTCAAAATGGGATCAACAATACCGCACAAATTCAACATTGTTCTATTTCAAGGGTAGCTTTTAATTTATTTGTTAAACCGGTTGTCAGTGGCCGCTTTGGGAGACTTCATAATCGTTAGATTATAATCATATCTTGTTATTATTATTATTCTCTTTCTCCTTTCTTTCTTTGACACACGAAATTGTCCACGGCAGATCTCAGGGAATACTGGACAGAATTTCATGAAACTTGGTGGAGTTATAGATATATGTTTCTAGTTGGTCCTAATGTATTCAGCTGTGTGGTAAAGGTGGTCAAAGTCATATTGTGAGGGGTTCAAATGGGGTGGGGGTTACTATAGAATCCTATTGGAATGTTGAAATTTCGCACATTAATGCTGATAACTTCTAAATGGATAATGATAGAGACATAAAATTTAACGTAGTGTTAAGTCACCATTAGAAGAGCAATTCTGCCTTTTCAAAATTTTCAAGATTTCTGCCATTTTCAAAATAGCTGCCAAAACACAGCATAAAAAATGGGCGACACAAATTCAACATTGTCCGATATCATCAAAATTTAATATGTGGGTAGATAATGATGTTCCGAATTGATTCCCGACATTGAAAAATTTCAACCGATCGCCATCTTCAAAAACGCGGCCACAATAACGCAAAAATTTAACATTGTCCGATATCATCTAAGTTTGATATGTGGATAAATTATGATGCCCCGAAATGATTCCTGACATCGAAAAATTTCTACCGGTCGCCATTTTCAAAATGGCAGCCACAATACCGCACAAATTCAACATTGTTCTATTTCAAGGGTAGCTTTTAATTTATTTTTTAAACCGGTTGTCAGTGGCCGGTTTGGGAGACTTCATAATCGTTAGATTATAATCATATCTTGTTATTATTATTATTCTCTTTCTCCTTTCTTTCTTTGGCACACGAAATTGTCCACGGCAGATCTCAGGAAATACTGGACAGAATTTCATGAAACTTGGTGGAGTTATAGATATATGTTTCTAGTTGGTCCTAAAGTATTCAGCTGTGTGGTAAAGGTGGTCAAAGTCATATTGTGAGGGGTTCAAATGGGGTGGGGGTTACTATAGAATCCTATTGGAATGTTGAAATTTCGCACATTAATGTTGATAACTTCTAAATGGATAATGATAGAGACATACAATTTGACGTAGTGTTAGATCACCATTAGAGGAGCAATTCTGCCATTTCAAAATTTTCAAGATTTCTGCCATTTTCAAAATAGCTGCCAAAACACAGCATAAAAAATGGGCGACACATATTCAACATTGTCCGATATCATCAAAATTTAATATGTGGGTAGATAATGATGTCCCGAATTGATTCCCGACATTGAAAAATTTCTACCGATCGCCATCTTCAAAAAGGCGGCCACAATAACGCAAAAATTAAACATTGTCCGATATCATCTAAGTTTGATATGTGGATAGATTATGATGTCCCGAATTTATTCCCGACATCGAAAAATTTCTACCGGTCGCCATTTTCAAAATGGGATCAACAATACCGCACAAATTCAACATTGTTCTATTTCAAGGGTAGCTTTTAATTTATTTGTTAAACCGGTTGTCAGTGGCCGCTTTGGGAGACTTCATAATCGTTAGATTATAATCATATCTTGTTATTATTATTATTCTCTTTCTCCTTTCTTTCTTTGACACACGAAATTGTCCACGGCAGATCTCAGGGAATACTGGACAGAATTTCATGAAACTTGGTGGAGTTATAGATATATGTTTCTAGTTGGTCCTAATGTATTCAGCTGTGTGGTAAAGGTGGTCAAAGTCATATTGTGAGGGGTTCAAATGGGGTGGGGTTACTATAGAATCCTATTGGAATGTTGAAATTTCGCACATTAATGCTGATAACTTCTAAATGGATAATGATAGAGACATAAAATTTAACGTAGTGTTAAGTCACCATTAGAAGAGCAATTCTGCCTTTTCAAAATTTTCAAGATTTCTGCCATTTTCAAAATAGCTGCCAAAACACAGCATAAAAAATGGGCGACACAAATTCAACATTGTCCGATATCATCAAAATTTAATATGTGGGTAGATAATGATGTTCCGAATTGATTCCCGACATTGAAAAATTTCAACCGATCGCCATCTTCAAAAACGCGGCCACAATAACGCAAAAATTTAACATTGTCCGATATCATCTAAGTTTGATATGTGGATAAATTATGATGCCCCGAAATGATTCCTGACATCGAAAAATTTCTACCGGTCGCCATTTTCAAAATGGCAGCCACAATACCGCACAAATTCAACATTGTTCTATTTCAAGGGTAGCTTTTAATTTATTTTTTAAACCGGTTGTCAGTGGCCGGTTTGGGAGACTTCATAATCGTTAGATTATAATCATATCTTGTTATTATTATTATTCTCTTTCTCCTTTCTTTCTTTGGCACACGAAATTGTCCACGGCAGATCTCAGGAAATACTGGACAGAATTTCATGAAACTTGGTGGAGTTATAGATATATGTTTCTAGTTGGTCCTAAAGTATTCAGCTGTGTGGTAAAGGTGGTCAAAGTCATATTGTGAGGGGTTCAAATGGGGTGGGGGTTACTATAGAATCCTATTGGAATGTTGAAATTTCGCACATTAATGTTGATAACTTCTAAATGGATAATGATAGAGACATACAATTTGACGTAGTGTTAGATCACCATTAGAGGAGCAATTCTGCCATTTCAAAATTTTCAAGATTTCTGCCATTTTCAAAATAGCTGCCAAAACACAGCATAAAAAATGGGCGACACATATTCAACATTGTCCGATATCATCAAAATTTAATATGTGGGTAGATAATGATGTCCCGAATTGATTCCCGACATTGAAAAATTTCTACCGATCGCCATCTTCAAAAAGGCGGCCACAATAACGCAAAAATTAAACATTGTCCGATATCATCTATGTTTGATATGTGGATAGATTATGATGTCCCGAATTTATTCCCGACATCGAAAAATTTCTACCGGTCGCCATTTTCAAAATGGGATCAACAATACCGCACAAATTCAACATTGTTCTATTTCAAGGGTAGCTTTTAATTTATTTTTTAAACCGGTTGTCAGTGGCCGCTTTGGGAGACTTCATAATCGTTAGATTATAATCATATCTTGTTATTATTATTATTCTCTTTCTCCTTTCTTTCTTTGACACACGAAATTGTCCACGGCAGATCTCAGGGAATACTGGACAGAATTTCATGAAACTTGGTGGAGTTATAGATATATGTTTCTAGTTGGTCCTAATGTATTCAGCTGTGTGGTAAAGGTGGTCAAAGTCATATTGTGAGGGGTTCAAATGGGGTGGGGGTTACTATAGAATCCTATTGGAATGTTGAAATTTCGCACATTAATGCTGATAACTTCTAAATGGATAATGATAGAGACATACAATTTAACGTAGTGTTAAGTCACCATTAGAAGAGCAATTCTGCCTTTTCAAAATTTTCAAGATTTCTGCCATTTTCAAAATAGCTGCCAAAACACAGCATAAAAAATGGGCGACACAAATTCAACATTGTCCGATATCATCAAAATTTAATATGTGGGTAGATAATGATGTTCCGAATTGATTCCCGACATTGAAAAATTTCAACCGATCGCCATCTTCAAAAACGCGGCCACAATAACGCAAAAATTTAACATTGTCCGATATCATCTAAGTTTGATATGTGGATAAATTATGATGCCCCGAAATGATTCCTGACATCGAAAAATTTCTACCGGTCGCCATTTTCAAAATGGCAGCCACAATACCGCACAAATTCAACATTGTTCTATTTCAAGGGTAGCTTTTAATTTATTTTTTAAACCGGTTGTCAGTGGCCGGTTTGGGAGACTTCATAATCGTTAGATTATAATCATATCTTGTTATTATTATTATTCTCTTTCTCCTTTCTTTCTTTGACACACGAAATTGTCCACGGCAGATCTCAGGAAATACTGGACAGAATTTCATGAAACTTGGTGGAGTTATCGATATATGTTTCTAGTTGGTCCTAATGTATTCAGCTGTGTGGTAAAGGTGGTCAAAGTCATATTGTGAGGGGTTCAAATGGGGTGGGGGTTACTATAGAATCATATTGGAATGTTGAAATTTCGCACATTAATGCTGATAACTTCTAAATGGATAATGATAGAGACATAAAATTTAACGTAGTGTTAAGTCACCATTAGAGGAGCAATTCTGCCTTTTCAAAATTTTCAAGATTTCTGCCATTTTCAAAATAGCTGCCAAAACACAGCATAAAAAATGGGCGACACATATTCAACATTGTCCGATATCATCAAAATTTAATATGTGGGTAGATAATGATGTCCCGAATTGATTCCCGACATTGAAAAATTTCTACCGATCGCCATCTTCAAAAAGGCGGCCACAATAACGCAAAAATTAAACATTGTCCGATATCATCTAAGTTTGATATGTGGATAGATTATGATGTCCCGAATTTATTCCCGACATCGAAAAATTTCTACCGGTCGCCATTTTCAAAATGGGATCAACAATACCGCACAAATTCAACATTGTTCTATTTCAAGGGTAGCTTTTAATTTATTTGTTAAACCGGTTGTCAGTGGCCGCTTTGGGAGACTTCATAATCGTTAGATTATAATCATATCTTGTTATTATTATTATTCTCTTTCTCCTTTCTTTCTTTGACACACGAAATTGTCCACGGCAGATCTCAGGGAATACTGGACAGAATTTCATGAAACTTGGTGGAGTTATAGATATATGTTTCTAGTTGGTCCTAATGTATTCAGCTGTGTGGTAAAGGTGGTCAAAGTCATATTGTGAGGGGTTCAAATGGGGTGGGGGTTACTATAGAATCCTATTGGAATGTTGAAATTTCGCACATTAATGCTGATAACTTCTAAATGGATAATGATAGAGACATAAAATTTAACGTAGTGTTAAGTCACCATTAGAAGAGCAATTCTGCCTTTTCAAAATTTTCAAGATTTCTGCCATTTTCAAAATAGCTGCCAAAACACAGCATAAAAAATGGGCGACACAAATTCAACATTGTCCGATATCATCAAAATTTAATATGTGGGTAGATAATGATGTTCCGAATTGATTCCCGACATTGAAAAATTTCAACCGATCGCCATCTTCAAAAACGCGGCCACAATAACGCAAAAATTTAACATTGTCCGATATCATCTAAGTTTGATATGTGGATAAATTATGATGCCCCGAAATGATTCCTGACATCGAAAAATTTCTACCGGTCGCCATTTTCAAAATGGCAGCCACAATACCGCACAAATTCAACATTGTTCTATTTCAAGGGTAGCTTTTAATTTATTTTTTAAACCGGTTGTCAGTGGCCGGTTTGGGAGACTTCATAATCGTTAGATTATAATCATATCTTGTTATTATTATTATTCTCTTTCTCCTTTCTTTCTTTGGCACACGAAATTGTCCACGGCAGATCTCAGGAAATACTGGACAGAATTTCATGAAACTTGGTGGAGTTATAGATATATGTTTCTAGTTGGTCCTAAAGTATTCAGCTGTGTGGTAAAGGTGGTCAAAGTCATATTGTGAGGGGTTCAAATGGGGTGGGGGTTACTATAGAATCCTATTGGAATGTTGAAATTTCGCACATTAATGTTGATAACTTCTAAATGGATAATGATAGAGACATACAATTTGACGTAGTGTTAGATCACCATTAGAGGAGCAATTCTGCCATTTCAAAATTTTCAAGATTTCTGCCATTTTCAAAATAGCTGCCAAAACACAGCATAAAAAATGGGCGACACATATTCAACATTGTCCGATATCATCAAAATTTAATATGTGGGTAGATAATGATGTCCCGAATTGATTCCCGACATTGAAAAATTTCTACCGATCGCCATCTTCAAAAAGGCGGCCACAATAACGCAAAAATTAAACATTGTCCGATATCATCTAAGTTTGATATGTGGATAGATTATGATGTCCTGAATTTATTCCCGACATCGAAAAATTTCTACCGGTCGCCATTTTCAAAATGGGATCAACAATACCGCACAAATTCAACATTGTTCTATTTCAAGGGTAGCTTTTAATTTATTTTTTAAACCGGTTGTCAGTGGCCGCTTTGGGAGACTTCATAATCGTTAGATTATAATCATATCTTGTTATTATTATTATTCTCTTTCTCCTTTCTTTCTTTGACACACGAAATTGTCCACGGCAGATCTCAGGGAATACTGGACAGAATTTCATGAAACTTGGTGGAGTTATAGATATATGTTTCTAGTTGGTCCTAATGTATTCAGCTGTGTGGTAAAGGTGGTCAAAGTCATATTGTGAGGGGTTCAAATGGGGTGGGGGTTACTATAGAATCCTATTGGAATGTTGAAATTTCGCACATTAATGCTGATAACTTCTAAATGGATAATGATAGAGACATAAAATTTAACGTAGTGTTAAGTCACCATTAGAAGAGCAATTCTGCCTTTTCAAAATTTTCAAGATTTCTGCCATTTTCAAAATAGCTGCCAAAACACAGCATAAAAAATGGGCGACACAAATTCAACATTGTCCGATATCATCAAAATTTAATATGTGGGTAGATAATGATGTTCCGAATTGATTCCCGACATTGAAAAATTTCAACCGATCGCCATCTTCAAAAACGCGGCCACAATAACGCAAAAATTTAACATTGTCCGATATCATCTAAGTTTGATATGTGGATAAATTATGATGCCCCGAAATGATTCCTGACATCGAAAAATTTCTACCGGTCGCCATTTTCAAAATGGCAGCCACAATACCGCACAAATTCAACATTGTTCTATTTCAAGGGTAGCTTTTAATTTATTTTTTAAACCGGTTGTCAGTGGCCGGTTTGGGAGACTTCATAATCGTTAGATTATAATCATATCTTGTTATTATTATTATTCTCTTTCTCCTTTCTTTCTTTGGCACACGAAATTGTCCACGGCAGATCTCAGGAAATACTGGACAGAATTTCATGAAACTTGGTGGAGTTATAGATATATGTTTCTAGTTGGTCCTAAAGTATTCAGCTGTGTGGTAAAGGTGGTCAAAGTCATATTGTGAGGGGTTCAAATGGGGTGGGGGTTACTATAGAATCCTATTGGAATGTTGAAATTTCGCACATTAATGTTGATAACTTCTAAATGGATAATGATAGAGACATACAATTTGACGTAGTGTTAGATCACCATTAGAGGAGCAATTCTGCCATTTCAAAATTTTCAAGATTTCTGCCATTTTCAAAATGGCTGCCAAAACACAGCATAAAAAATGGGCGACAAAAATTCAACATTGTCCGATATCATCAAAATTTGATATGTGGGTAGATAATGATGTTCCGAATTGATTCGCGACATTGAACAATTTCTATCGATCGCCATCTTTAAAAAGGCGGCCACAATACCCCAAAAATTTAACATTGTCCGATATCATCTAAATTTGATTGTGGGTAGATTATGGTGTCCCGAATTTATTCCTGACAATGAACATTTCTAGCGGTCACCATTTTCAAAATGGCCGCCACACTACCGAACAAATTAAACATTGTCCGATTTCAACGACATTTATTATTTGGGTAGATTATGATGTCCCGAATAAATTCCCGATATCGAAAAATTTCTATAGGCCGCCATTTTCAAAATGGCCGCCACACTACCGAACAAATTCAACATTGTCCGATTTCAACGACATTTATTATGTGGGTAGCATATGATGTCCCGAATAGATTCCCGATATCGAAAAATTTCTAGCAGTCGCAATTTTCAAAATGGTCACCACAATACCGCACAAATTCAATATTGTCCGATTTCAACGACATTTCATATGTCGGTAGATTATGATGTCACGAATTAATTCCCGACATTGAAAAATTTCTACCTATCGCATTTTCAAAATGGCCGCCACAATACTGCAAAAATTCAACATTGTCCGATATCATCTAAATTTGATTGTGGGTAGATTATGGTGTCCCGAATTTATTCCTGACAATGAAAATTTCTAGCAGTCACCATTTTCAAAATGGCCGCCACACTACCGAACAAATTCAACATTGTCCGATTTCAACGACATTTATTATTTGGGTAGATTATGATGTCCCGAATAAATTCCCGATATCGAAAAATTTCTATAGGTCGCCATTTTCAAAATGGTCACCACAATACCGCACAAATTCAATATTGTCCGATTTCAACGACATTTCATATGTGGGTAGATTATATATATATGATGTCCCGACATTGAACAATTTCTAGCCGTCGCCATTTTCAAAATGGCCGCCACAATACCGCACAAATTTAACATTGTCCGATTTCATCGACATTTCATATGTGGGTAGACTGTGATGTCCCGAATTTAATTCCGACATTGAACAATTTCTAGCGGTCGCCATTTTTAAAATGGCCGCAAAATTCAAACATTGTCCGATATCATCAAAATTTGATATGTGGGTAGATAATGATGTCCCAAATTGATTCGAAACATTGAAAAATTTCTATTGATTGCCATTTTCAAAATGGCATCAACAATACCGCACAAATTCAACATTGTTCTATTTCAAGGGTAGCATTTATTTTATTTTTTAAACCGGTTGTCAGTGGCCGATTTGGGAGACTTCATAATCGTTAGATTATAATCATATCTTGTTATTATTATTATTCTCTTTCTCCTTTCTTTCTTTGACACACGAAATTGTCCACGGCAGATCTCAGGGAATACTGGACAGAATTTCATGAAACTTGGTGGAGTTATCGATATATGTTTCTAGTTGGTCCTAATGTATTCAGCTGTGTGGTAAAGGTGGTCAAAGTCATATTGTGAGGGGTTCAAATGGTGTGGGGGTTACTATAGAATCCTATTGGAATGTTGAAATTTCGCACATTAATGCTGATAACTTCTAAATGGATAATGATAGAGACATAACATTTGACGTAGTGTTAAGTCACCATTAGAAGAGCAATTCTGCCTTTTCAAAATTTTCAAGATTTCTGCCATTTTCAAAATAGCTGCCAAAACACAGCATAAAAAATGGGCGACACAAATTCAACATTGTCCGATATCATCAAAATTTAATATGTGGGTAGATAATGATGTCCCGAATTGATTCCCGACATTGAAAAATTTCTACCGATCGCCATCTTCAAAAAGGCGGCCACAATAACGCAAAAAATTAACATTGTCCGATATCATCTAAGTTTGATATGTGGATAGATTATGATGCCCCGAAATGATTCCTGACATCGAAAAATTTCTACCGGTCGCCATTTTCAAAATGGCAGCCACAATACCGCACAAATTCAACATTGTTCTATTTCAAGGGTAGCTTTTAATTTATTTTTTAAATCGGTTGTCAGTGGCCGCTTTGGGAGACTTCATAATCGTTAGATTATAATCATATCTTGTTATTATTATTATTCTCTTTCTCCTTTCTTTCTTTGGCACACGAAATTGTCCACGGCAGATCTCAGGAAATACTGGACAGAATTTCATGAAACTTGATGGATTTATAGATATATGTTTCTAGTTGGTCCTAAAGTATTCAGCTGTGTGGTAAAGGTGGTCAAAGTCATATTGTGAGGGGTTCAAATGGGGTGGCGGTTACTATAGAATCCTATTGGAATGTTGAAATTTCGCACATTAATGTTGATAACTTCTAAATGGATAATGATAGAGACATACAATTTGACGTAGTGTTAGGTCACCATTAGAGGAGCAATTCTGCCTTTTCAAAATTTTCAAGATTTCTGTCATTTTCAAAATGGCTGCCAAAACACAGCATAAAAAATGGGCGACAAAAATTCAACATTGTCCGATATCATCAAAATTTGATATGTGGGTAGATAATGATGTTCCGAATTGATTCCCGACATTGAACAATTTCTACCGATCGCCATCTTTAAAAAGGCCGCCACAATACCCCAAAAATTAAACATTGTCCGATATCATCAAAATTTGATATGTGGGTAGATAATGATGTCCCGAATTTATTCCTGACAATGAAAATTTCTAGCGGTCACCATTTTCAAAATGGCCGCCATACTAACGAACAAATTCAACATTGTCCGATTTCAACGATATTTATTTTGTGGGTATATTATGATGTCCCGAATAAATTCTCGATATCGAAAAAATTCTAGCGGTCGCCATTTTTAAAATGGCCATCACAATACTGCACAAATTCAATATTGTTTGATTTCAACGACATTTCATATGTGGGTAGATAATGATGTTCCGAATTGATTCCCGACATCGAAAAATTTCTACCGGTCGCCATTTTCAAAATGGGATCAACAATACCGCACAAATTCAACATTGTTCTATTTCAAGGGTAGCTTTTAATTTATTTTTTAAACCGGTTGTCAGTGGCCGCTTTGGGAGACTTCATAATCGTTAGATTATAATCATATCTTGTTATTATTATTATTCTCTTTCTCCTTTCTTTCTTTGACACACGAAATTGTCCACGGCAGATCTCAGGGAATACTGGACAGAATTTCATGAAACTTGGTGGAGTTATAGATATATGTTTCTAGTTGGTCCTAATGTATTCAGCTGTGTGGTAAAGGTGGTCAAAGTCATATTGTGAGGGGTTCAAATGGGGTGGGGGTTACTATAGAATCCTATTGGAATGTTGAAATTTCGCACATTAATGCTGATAACTTCTAAATGGATAATGATAGAGACATAAAATTTAACGTAGTGTTAAGTCACCATTAGAAGAGCAATTCTGCCTTTTCAAAATTTTCAAGATTTCTGCCATTTTCAAAATAGCTGCCAAAACACAGCATAAAAAATGGGCGACACAAATTCAACATTGTCCGATATCATCAAAATTTAATATGTGGGTAGATAATGATGTTCCGAATTGATTCCCGACATTGAAAAATTTCAACCGATCGCCATCTTCAAAAACGCGGCCACAATAACGCAAAAATTTAACATTGTCCGATATCATCTAAGTTTGATATGTGGATAAATTATGATGCCCCGAAATGATTCCTGACATCGAAAAATTTCTACCGGTCGCCATTTTCAAAATGGCAGCCACAATACCGCACAAATTCAACATTATTCTATTTCAAGGGTAGCTTTTAATTTATTTTTTAAACCGGTTGTCAGTGGCCGGTTTGGGAGATTTCATAATCGTTAGATTATAATCATATCTTGTTATTATTATTATTCTCTTTCTCCTTTCTTTCTTTGGCACACGAAATTGTCCACGGCAGATCTCAGGAAATACTGGACAGAATTTCATGAAACTTGGTGGAGTTATAGATATATGTTTCTAGTTGGTCCTAAAGTATTCAGCTGTGTGGTAAAGGTGGTCAAAGTCATATTGTGAGGGGTTCAAATGGGGTGGGGGTTACTATAGAATCCTATTGGAATGTTGAAATTTCGCACATTAATGTTGATAACTTCTAAATGGATAATGATAGAGACATACAATTTGACGTAGTGTTAGATCACCATTAGAGGAGCAATTCTGCCATTTCAAAATTTTCAAGATTTCTGCCATTTTCAAAATAGCTGCCAAAACACAGCATAAAAAATGGGCGACACATATTCAACATTGTCCGATATCATCAAAATTTAATATGTGGGTAGATAATGATGTCCCGAATTGATTCCCGACATTGAAAAATTTCTACCGATCGCCATCTTCAAAAAGGCGGCCACAATAACGCAAAAATTAAACATTGTCCGATATCATCTAAGTTTGATATGTGGATAGATTATGATGTCCTGAATTTATTCCCGACATCGAAAAATTTCTACCGGTCGCCATTTTCAAAATGGGATCAACAATACCGCACAAATTCAACATTGTTCTATTTCAAGGGTAGCTTTTAATTTATTTTTTAAACCGGTTGTCAGTGGCCGCTTTGGGAGACTTCATAATCGTTAGATTATAATCATATCTTGTTATTATTATTATTCTCTTTCTCCTTTCTTTCTTTGACACACGAAATTGTCCACGGCAGATCTCAGGGAATACTGGACAGAATTTCATGAAACTTGGTGGAGTTATAGATATATGTTTCTAGTTGGTCCTAATGTATTCAGCTGTGTGGTAAAGGTGGTCAAAGTCATATTGTGAGGGGTTCAAATGGGGTGGGGGTTACTATAGAATCCTATTGGAATGTTGAAATTTCGCACATTAATGCTGATAACTTCTAAATGGATAATGATAGAGACATAAAATTTAACGTAGTGTTAAGTCACCATTAGAAGAGCAATTCTGCCTTTTCAAAATTTTCAAGATTTCTGCCATTTTCAAAATAGCTGCCAAAACACAGCATAAAAAATGGGCGACACAAATTCAACATTGTCCGATATCATCAAAATTTAATATGTGGGTAGATAATGATGTTCCGAATTGATTCCCGACATTGAAAAATTTCAACCGATCGCCATCTTCAAAAACGCGGCCACAATAACGCAAAAATTTAACATTGTCCGATATCATCTAAGTTTGATATGTGGATAAATTATGATGCCCCGAAATGATTCCTGACATCGAAAAATTTCTACCGGTCGCCATTTTCAAAATGGCAGCCACAATACCGCACAAATTCAACATTGTTCTATTTCAAGGGTAGCTTTTAATTTATTTTTTAAACCGGTTGTCAGTGGCCGGTTTGGGAGACTTCATAATCGTTAGATTATAATCATATCTTGTTATTATTATTATTCTCTTTCTCCTTTCTTTCTTTGACACACGAAATTGTCCACGGCAGATCTCAGGAAATACTGGACAGAATTTCATGAAACTTGGTGGAGTTATCGATATATGTTTCTAGTTGGTCCTAATGTATTCAGCTGTGTGGTAAAGGTGGTCAAAGTCATATTGTGAGGGGTTCAAATGGGGTGGGGGTTACTATAGAATCATATTGGAATGTTGAAATTTCGCACATTAATGCTGATAACTTCTAAATGGATAATGATAGAGACATAAAATTTAACGTAGTGTTAAGTCACCATTAGAGGAGCAATTCTGCCTTTTCAAAATTTTCAAGATTTCTGCCATTTTCAAAATAGCTGCCAAAACACAGCATAAAAAATGGGCGACACATATTCAACATTGTCCGATATCATCAAAATTTAATATGTGGGTAGATAATGATGTCCCGAATTGATTCCCGACATTGAAAAATTTCTACCGATCGCCATCTTCAAAAAGGCGGCCACAATAACGCAAAAATTAAACATTGTCCGATATCATCTAAGTTTGATATGTGGATAGATTATGATGTCCCGAATTTATTCCCGACATCGAAAAATTTCTACCGGTCGCCATTTTCAAAATGGGATCAACAATACCGCACAAATTCAACATTGTTCTATTTCAAGGGTAGCTTTTAATTTATTTTTTAAACCGGTTGTCAGTGGCCGCTTTGGGAGACTTCATAATCGTTAGATTATAATCATATCTTGTTATTATTATTATTCTCTTTCTCCTTTCTTTCTTTGACACACGAAATTGTCCACGGCAGATCTCAGGGAATACTGGACAGAATTTCATGAAACTTGGTGGAGTTATAGATATATGTTTCTAGTTGGTCCTAATGTATTCAGCTGTGTGGTAAAGGTGGTCAAAGTCATATTGTGAGGGGTTCAAATGGGGTGGGGGTTACTATAGAATCCTATTGGAATGTTGAAATTTCGCACATTAATGCTGATAACTTCTAAATGGATAATGATAGAGACATAAAATTTAACGTAGTGTTAAGTCACCATTAGAAGAGCAATTCTGCCTTTTCAAAATTTTCAAGATTTCTGCCATTTTCAAAATAGCTGCCAAAACACAGCATAAAAAATGGGCGACACAAATTCAACATTGTCCGATATCATCAAAATTTAATATGTGGGTAGATAATGATGTTCCGAATTGATTCCCGACATTGAAAAATTTCAACCGATCGCCATCTTCAAAAACGCGGCCACAATAACGCAAAAATTTAACATTGTCCGATATCATCTAAGTTTGATATGTGGATAAATTATGATGCCCCGAAATGATTCCTGACATCGAAAAATTTCTACCGGTCGCCATTTTCAAAATGGCAGCCACAATACCGCACAAATTCAACATTGTTCTATTTCAAGGGTAGCTTTTAATTTATTTTTTAAACCGGTTGTCAGTGGCCGGTTTGGGAGACTTCATAATCGTTAGATTATAATCATATCTTGTTATTATTATTATTCTCTTTCTCCTTTCTTTCTTTGGCACACGAAATTGTCCACGGCAGATCTCAGGAAATACTGGACAGAATTTCATGAAACTTGGTGGAGTTATAGATATATGTTTCTAGTTGGTCCTAAAGTATTCAGCTGTGTGGTAAAGGTGGTCAAAGTCATATTGTGAGGGGTTCAAATGGGGTGGGGGTTACTATAGAATCCTATTGGAATGTTGAAATTTCGCACATTAATGTTGATAACTTCTAAATGGATAATGATAGAGACATACAATTTGACGTAGTGTTAGATCACCATTAGAGGAGCAATTCTGCCATTTCAAAATTTTCAAGATTTCTGCCATTTTCAAAATAGCTGCCAAAACACAGCATAAAAAATGGGCGACACATATTCAACATTGTCCGATATCATCAAAATTTAATATGTGGGTAGATAATGATGTCCCGAATTGATTCCCGACATTGAAAAATTTCTACCGATCGCCATCTTCAAAAAGGCGGCCACAATAACGCAAAAATTAAACATTGTCCGATATCATCTAAGTTTGATATGTGGATAGATTATGATGTCCCGAATTGATTCCCGACATCGAAAAATTTCTACCGGTCGCCATTTTCAAAATGGGATCAACAATACCGCACAAATTCAACATTGTTCTATTTCAAGGGTAGCTTTTAATTTATTGTTTAAACCGGTTGTCAGTGACCGATTTGGGAGACTTCATAATCGTTAGATTATAATCATATCTTGTTATTATTATTATTCTCTTTCTCCTTTCTTTCTTTGACACACGAAATTGTCCACGGCAGATCTCAGGAAATACTGGACAGAATTTCATGAAACTTGGTGGAGTTATCGATATATGTTTCTAGTTGGTCCTAATGTATTCAGCTGTGTGGTAAAGGTGGTCAAAGTCATATTGTGAGGGGTTCAAATGGGGTGGGGGTTACTATAGAATCCTATTGGAATGTTGAAATTTCGCACATTAATGCTGATAACTTCTAAATGGATAATGATAGAGACATAAAATTTGACGTAGTGTTAGGTCACCATTAGAGGAGCAATTCTGCCTTTTCAAAATTTTCAAGATTTCTGCCATTTTTAAAATGGCTGCCAAAACACAGCATAAATAATGGGCGACACAAATTCAACATTGTCCGATATCATAAAAATTTAATATGTGGGTAGATAATGATGTCCCGAATTGATTCCCGACATTGAACATTTTTTACCGATCACCATTTTTAAAATGGCCGCCACAATACCGCAAAAATTTAACATTGTCCGATATCATCACAATTTGATATGTGGGTAGATTATGATGCCCCGAAATGATTCCCGACATCGAAAAATTTCTACCGGTCGCCATTTTAAAAATGGCAGCCACAATACCGCACACATTCAACATTGTTCTATTTCAAGGGTAGCTTTTGATAAATTTTTTAAACCGGTTGTCAGTGGCCGGCTTGGGAGACTTCATAATCGTTAGATTATAATCATATCTTGTTATTATTATTATTCTCTTTCTCCTTTCTTTCTTTGGCACACGAAATTGTCCACGGCAGATCTCAGGAAATACTGGACAGAATTTCATGAAACTTGGTGGAGTTATAGATATATGTTTCTAGTTGGTCCTAATGTATTCAGCTGTGTGGTAAAGGTGGTCAAAGTCATATTGTGAGGGGTTCAAATGGGGTGGGGGTTACTATAGAATCCTATTGGAATGTTGAAATTTCGCACATTAGTGTTGACAACTTCTAAATGGATAATGATAGAGACATACAATTTGACGTAGTGTTAGGTCACCATTAGAGGAGCAATTCTGCCTTTTCAAAATTTTCAAGATTTCTGCCATTTTCAAAATGGCTGCCAAAACACAGCTTAAAAATGGGCGACACAAATTCAACATTGTCCGATATCATCAAAATTTGATATGTGGGTAGATAATGATGTTCCGAATTGATTCCCGACATTGAAAAAGTTCTACCGATCGCCATCTTCAAAAAGGCCGCCACAATAACGCAAAAATTAAACATTGTCCGATATCATTTAAGTTTGATATGTGGATAGATTATGATGTCCCGAATTTATTCCTGACAATGAAAATTTCTAGCGTCACCATTTTCAAAATGGCCAACACAATAACGGACAAATTCAATATAGTCCGATTTCAACGACATTTCATATGTGGGTAGATCATGATGTCCCGAATTAATTCCTGACATTGAAAAATTTCTAGCGATCGCCAATTTCAAAATGGCTGCCACAATACGCACAAATTGAACATTGTCCGATTTCATCGACATTTCATATGTAAGTAGATTATGATGTCACGAATTAATTCCCGACATTGAAAAATTTCTACCGATGGGATTTTTAAAATGGCCGCCACAATACTGCAAAATTTCAACATTGTCCGATATCATCTAAATTTGATTGTGGGTAGATTATGGTGTCTCGAATTTATTCCTGACAATGAAAATTTCTAGCGGTCACCATTTTCAAAATGGCCGCCACACTACCGAACAAATTCAACATTGTCCGATTTCAACGACATTTATTATTTGGGTAGATTATAATGTCCCGAATAAATTCCCGATATCGAAAAATTTCTATAGGTCGCCATTTTCAAAATGGCCACCACAATACCGCACAAATTCAATATTGTCCGATTTCAACGACATTTCTTATGTGGGTAGATTATATATATATGATGTCCCGACATTGAACAATTTCTCGCGGTCGCCATTTTCAAAATGGCCGCCACAATACCGCACAAATTTAACGTTGTCCGATTTCATCGACATTTCATATGTGGGTAGATTGTGATGTCCCGAATTTAATCCCGACATTGAAAAATTTCTAGCGGTCACCATTTTTAAAATGGCCGCAAAATTCAAACATTGTCCGATATCATCAAAATTTGATATGTGGGTAGATACTGATATCCCGAATTGATTCCCGACATTGAAAAATTTCTACCGATCGCCATTTTCAAAATGGCCCTCACAATACCGCAAACATTCAACATTGTTCGATTTCAAAGGTAGCTTTTAATTTATTTTTTAAACCTGTTGCCAGTGGCCGGTTTGGGAGACTTGAGACTTCATAATCGTTAGATTATAATCATATCTTGTTTGTTATTTGTGTTGGTTTTCGTAGTGCTAGCTAGCTCACTGAAAGAACAGTCCACACTGATTAACATATATTGATACATTCGGACACACCCGGACTAGGGACAAACAATATTTACTCTTTCTCTTTAAAACCACCGATGCCGAGTTGAGAAGCAGCAACTACCAATATTAGTCTTACATATCTTTATATATATATATATTATATATAATCTTTTGCACTGTAACCATTACACCATTCCCTTTTTGACATGACATGCAAATATAATTAATAAAATTGTATTTCTATCTCAGTATTAACCCGTTTGTTTTTAAATATTGTCCCGCTTTGAGTAAAGATAATTTTATAGCCGTCCTTTTTAATTTCCTGTTCAGATTAAATTTCATAATTCTCTTTTATAAAAATCCTTTGGAAAAAGTTGACAACTGAAAACTTCGTAGTAATAATACATAAAACAAGATAACATATGATAAGCTAGATTATATAATCTACTTATTTATTCACTTATCTCATTGCAACAAATTGTGTGTGCCAACGTTTAGCGGACAAATACTTTTATTTTTGTCTTCTAATTTTTTACTAAATATGTCAGGGGAAATCTATATTAACCTGGACGTACCATGCATTTCGCATTGCAGTTTTTTGTGATATCTACATCTATCAGTTTAAATACATATAAATAAACCAATCAAATTAACATTAGATGTTTCTTGTGTCCTTTTCCCTTTGACGATGCACCAGTGGTTCGCCAAGGAAAAAAAGATGATAAGTTACCACAAACATCTGTCTATCGCCGACGAAAAAAAAATACAACTGACATCTAATTCTAATTAGATTGAGAATAACTAATATGCTCTGATCAATTTATTATATTTCAGTCATTTTCAATAAGGTAATTTTCAATAATTACATTTTCAAGGACAAAAAGACGTCAGGAAAAAGCATCATTTGTGAAAAACAATTCACCAGATCACAATTCCTTTAAAATTTATGTTTCAGGTGAAGTAATAAAACAAATTGAGTCGAGCAATGAAACCCAAAAAACAAATGTGAGCTTTGTGTTTAATCAAACCAATAAGATAAAATGCACGTACACTCCAAATATTGAGTGATAAAAATAGTTAAAATAAGGACATTATACTGTATGCTGTTATCTCGTATTTTATCGAACAATGTTTACATTCAATCGTATTAACATGGTCATCAAAATGTACCAGTTCAAAGGTATACATGAACATCTAATCACATGGCATCTGAAGCTCGTGATCACAACAATACGATCAGTTGCTGATAGCGGGAGATATTAATAACCATCCTAACTAGTATATATCATACTGTAAAACGTATTATTGGTCTTGTATGTGCTCAGTGACTTGAGGTGAGAGGTGAACATCCTAAAAACAGAAGTAAGTATATATCATATTGTAAAACGTATTATTGGTCTTTTATGTGTTCAGTGATTTGAGATGAGAGGTGAACATCTTAATAACAAAAGTAAGTATATATCATATTGTAAAGCGTATTATTGTTTTTTTATGTGTTCAGTGATTTGAGGTGATGTGCGATGTTAAAGCAACAAGGGTGCTTGCAAAGGTGACATATATAGTACATAATTAACGTTAACGAATATCGAAGGAGCAATCAAAAAAGGACAACCTAGAGAAACTGGCAACATAGAGTACACAAGACGAAGAAAAACAAAACGAAAACACAACACAATATGTGTTGGACAATACTATGCGTAAACAAATACAAATAACGTAAATATTACATACGCCCGCCTACAAACAACTAGAGGTAAATAAGCACTGAACATCAGTTTTATGCGGATATCGTAGCAAACATCACAACACGGAACTCAGAACGTAAAGACACATAATAGGACAACACAAAAAACTAAAAACCGGACACCACCAAAAACCGGGGGTGAACTCAGGTGCTCGCGAAGGGTAAGCAGGTTCTGCCTTTTATAAGACAATCGTAGTGTTACTCATATACAGTTTTATTTCTAACACTCTGTTTTTTTTTAAGTGATTCTGATATGTGTTTTAAAAGTACTGTAGTTGGCCATTCAAGCATATGTTTTTGCAGTGGATTCCTGTTGTTCATATTTCAAGTTCTGGTCTTTGTTTTCACAACGTAATTCTAAATCTCTTAATCCAGCACACAAGCCCAAACACATACAATCACATATTTGCTCACTAATGACAGCTACGGTAATATGCTAATGTATAAAACATGAAAAGGAAAACACATGCACAAACAGACAAGGACAATAATATAATAGTCGAACCCAAACTTTCTATTTTAGACTGTTCTGAAGATCAAGAAGTGATAGAATGAAGAGAAATACCCCACATGTACCTGGTGAGTGAATATATTGTAATTGAAATATTTTGTGTAATTGCTGGTATAATTGTCAGTAAGTTGTCTCTGTATTTTATCATTTTTCGGGGCTAGCAATTACATCTATTCTTTACCTTTGTAGGAGAGCGCCGGTATTTTTATGTATATTGTGTTGTGTTTTTGGTTTGTTTTTCTTCATCTTTGTTGCCAGTTTCTCTGGATTGTCCTTTTGTGGTTGCCTCTTCGGTATTCTTTAACGTTTATATAATTTTTGCCTAAATTATCAACCAAAACAATGAGTTGATCGCTAGAGCTCTAACATGATGTGATAAATACCGACTGGAGTTCAACAATCGATTAGTAGCACAGCACGATTTCCGACATAACATATGCATATTTAAAGGTCGAGTTCTTCTGGTCCATTCATGACACCCTTCGTGTGTAAGAACGAAATATATATTAAACCATGACATAATTATGTCAATATACATTTATAAAGTGGATCAATTATACCGCAAATCCTTGTTATTTTAAACTTTGGAAAGTAATGTCCTTTAATAAGTCAATCGATTTAAAAGAATTTCTCTGTACCAGCCCAGAATAGTGAGAGATCATATGCATGTGTGTTAAAGGTATCAATGTTGTCTCAGTTTCAACCATTTTTGCTTGAACCGTTCGAGTTCGGAATAACCAACTATATGTCATTAATATGTTATTTCATATGGGCATACCTTTTCTTGCACTATTTGTGTGTGTCTGTTACATTTCGATTATTGAACACATTTCTTTTGGATGTTCACATACATCTTTTCGATGAGGAATATCCTACATTAGAATAAAGGTTCTAGATAGGATCCTTTACATACTTCGTGTGTGTCGCTAATCATTAATTCTTAATAATTATGTCAGACAACGCATCTATGTGAAGTATGGGAACAGTGATGTCAGTGAATCATATTGATAATACATGTACATTGTACAAGCAATGTGACTTTCAGCAACCGAGGAACATAATCAAAACACGAAACAACAAAATTTGATGGGTCCGTATGGGTAAATGTGTATATGCTATGCTCTAGTCTAGTATGCTTCGGGTGTTTTCTTCAAATTTCAATTTCTCTCTGTTGCTACTATGTCATGTGTCTCCTTAGTAGAACCATTATATCTACTACTTACAGAATGCCATGGACGGCCTCGAAATATAAATAATTTTATTTGAGTCGTTGATGATGTAATTTAATGAATCTGCTTGCATTAAAATGTTCTATTTACCATTTCAGAACCAGATGATGATAGCCGTAAGTAAAATTATATTTACTTCTACCGTTTGAGTTTAAAGGGACAAAGCTAACTTACCATTAGGAAGAAAATAATAAAACAAAAACACACCTTTTATTCTTTATAATATTCTTGATATATAGGTTGTTCATCAATTTGGCTTGAATATATCGAGGAGCTATTTTTTAGTGCCTTAACAAATAGAAATACCTTTTAATTCTCTGTGAAAATTATGGTTTTCGAATTTCAATCCGATAATTTCATAAATAGCTAGTGCAACATTTGGTTTGAATTTGTCGAAAGTTACTAGATCGTAATACTGTATCTGTGGTGTAATCGTTAGCGCGCTCCCCTCGAGTACGATAGATCGTGGGTTCGAGCCCCGATTGGGTCAAAGCAAAAACTATTTATTTAGTATGTATTGCTTCTCCACTAAGCAAGCAGCGGTAAGGAGAAAGAGCAAAGACTAGTTGGCACGGATTCAGGATAATAGGTTCAGTGTAGCGAAATGTCTATTCGCGGACAGGTGTTTCCAGGACCAGCCTTAAGTAAATTGGACCCCGCGCTGGAGTCATCTACTCTCGGCTGCTCTTACAAATTAACTTGTTCTGCCGCTAAACAACAAACCACTCACTCACTCACTAGGCCATAAGATCAATTTTATGTATGCGATGTTCGCTCTAGCAAAGCATAAGCTATGTACGAGTTCGTTGGATCTCGATTCAATATGTCCTAATACGAACTCCGACAAATATGACCATATTTAAGTTTATAGTTTTGGTTCAAGCACGAAACAAAAGTGAAAAGGTGCTGCACAGAACATGAAGTCATCAGTATGTTGCAGTTCTTTATCGGTAACATGTTTGTCGAGTTCGAAGAGCACATTATTTTAACAAGTTTTCGGCATACCCATTGCAACAAACTGTACCCATTGTATGGCCTATCTTTCCCTTAACACTTAGGAGGCAATGTTTACACAATGATGATGTTTCCTCAACTAATAATTCCACGCTTGCTAACTGGATTCCATTGATATATTCCTCAAAGAACTTGAGATAACAGAAATAGCTTGCAGATGCTGATTTTTTTTCTGCAAATGTTAACGTCTATCTGTTGCTGCGACGTTATGTGTTTCCTTAATAGAACCACTTACTACTTAGAGAATACCATGAACAACCTCGAAAAAAATCTTAATATTTGAGTTATGGAAAATATAATATACTGAATGACCGTGCTTGAACCTGCTCTATTTAACATTTCAGAACCACGTGCTCCTGACAGTAAGTTAGCTTACATTTAGTTTGTGATTAACGGGACAAATGGTAAATTACCAATTAGGGAGAAAAGTACAAAATATTACAATACTGAAAGATAACAGAATACCAGTAAGCAGGAAAAAATATTACAACAATGGCAAAATGCAGCTCCTTCATCCCCGGTGTTTAGTGGGGTTCATGTTACTCGATCTTTAGTTTTATGTGTATTTTCTGTAGAGCGTTGTTTGTCCATTTGTGCTGTATCTTTTGGCCATTGTGTTGTCTGTCCTTCTTCGATTTACGAATTCTGATTATCCCTCTGGTGTCTTGATATATAACGTGTCCATCAATTAGTGTTGAATCTGTAGAGGACCTACGTTGTTACTGCACTAACCTCATAAACAAATCACTTACTTACGCATCTTAACGTGTTCGCCTCGAGTGTGGTAGATAATTTGCTTGCGCCCTTGTCCTGTAAAACTTAAATTGATCAATTTGATATTTTCTGCTTTAACACTAAGCATGCAATATTAATACGTCAGAGTAAACCTGGATGGCTTGGAATGTGGAAAATGTGTCAGAGTGGAGCGATATGTCCACCAGCTAATAGTTGTCTTAGTGTACTAGCGGTATGAAAATCCAACTAAATGTGTTGGTCTACTACTATATGTTCTTGATATATAGCTTTTGCATCAATTTGGCTTGAATGCATTGACGAACTATTTTTGTAGTGTCCTAACAAATAATAAATGGCATAACTTTTCGATACTATACGTGGTGTAAAAGTAGATCGTGGGTTCGAGTACTATCTGGTCAAATCTAAGACTGTTATATTGGTATTTGTTGCTTCTCCGGTAAAGAGGCAGTGTTAAGGAGAAAGGGCGAAGATTGGTTGACTCGTAATCAGGATAATGTGTTCAAGTGGGGCGACATGTCTACCCGCGGACTGTTCTGTCCAGGGCCGGCCTTCAGCATTAAGCCCCGCTCTGGAGTTATCTATTCTCGACTGTTGATAACAAATGAAGCTACGCGTGTTGGTCTATTACATAATTATATGCCCATGGACAATAAACTTGTTCGCGCCGTGATATAGCTGACAAATTGCTGAGTTTGCGCTAATCAACAATCACTCACTCACTAGGTCATAAGCTCTATTGGGATGTATACGATGCTTGCTCTCCGGATTTCAACAAACTATAAGATATGTGCAGGTACGTTTGAGCAATATGAATAGTATATGACTAGGTCCTTCTTTAGTAATCGTTAGCAATATTACAGGTTTATAGTTGTTGTGCAAGCACGAAGCAAAAGTTAAAAGTGCTGCACAGAAAATGAAGTCATCAGTATGTTACAGTTCTTTAGCGATAGCATGATTTTAACAAATATTTGCCATTTTTAGGGCAACAAACTGTACCCCTTTTATGGCCGATCTTTTCCCTTAACTCTTAAGAGGCAATGTTTACACATATGATGATGATGTTTCATCTACTAATAATCCACTCTTGCTAAGAGTGTTCCATTGATATTCTCCCCCAAAGAACATGATATAACAAAAACAGATTCATCTACTTCATTTCTTGACACATACCTTGACACCAAGCTCTATGACAAACGTGACAACAAACTTCGTGCATGTTCCGTGATTTTCTCAATGGTGGATTAAGCCTGTTATGTTTGGTAATAGCTACATTTTCGTTTGCTACTTTATACATCTTGACAAGTCGAGCATCTTTGCCCCTACCTTTAAGACTGCGTCAGTTCCAGTGATGTATCATGTTACCAACACTAGATGTGATTCGCTGCCTATTGGTGAAGAACATTAAAGCCCTGCGTTAGACCATTTCGAGTTCATTGATTCTCCTTGATAGGAGAATGTATGTAATCATGACAAGAATCAAGAATTATACCCATTCAGATTAACAAAGTATATAAGGTATTTTGAATTTACAGTAATATTTCGTTATCTGGAAGTCGTTTCCATGGATACATGGATTTACATTAGCTGTTTAAATAAAGTAGTTTTAGGTTATGGGTATATTTTACTCAAATACTTAGTAGGCGCAGCCGTGGTCATGGTCGCATAGTAGTTAGATTTACAAGTACCCATCCAATCAGTGCCTATCACAACGTAAGTTGTGATTTCGAACCCCGTTCATGACGAGATGTACTCGATACAACTGTATGTGATAAAGTAGTCAGTAACTTGCGACAGGTTGGTGATTTCCTCCGGGTACTCTGGTTCCCTCCACTAAAAAAAACTGACCGCCATGATATAATAGCAATATTGTTGAAAGTGGCGTTAGACACCATAACCCCAAAATAACAAAATATAATAGGGATGGGACAAAAATAGTGGTGAAGATTTGTTGATATATCTGTATGACATACATAACATAAAAGAAGTACTTTGTGCTATTTCATATTTTATTTCTGTGGTTAAATGGGCAATATGGAAATAAGAAAGGATATCCAGTACACAGATAATAATTATGACACAATACAAACGAAGCACATATTGATATGGGAACTAAAACTGTAATACTGCATTAATTACAAAATCTATCTTTCTATATAATAATATAGAAAATTTATTATTTAAATTTCTACAAACCAATATTTCAATTTTTTCTGCTATTCTTTGTTGTGTTCACAAATGTAACCAGTGATCTCTTTATTTTATTAGCTCACTTTTTAAAAATAAATACTGAACTAAACAATATATATCTATATATATATATATACGTCTGAAAATTACACCAAACAGTGTTAGAATTAGATTTTAGAGCTGTCAAACTTTTGTTCTTCCCTCGACGGGATTTGAACCCTCACCATCGATACACTGCAGCACCATTCGCTTAGCCTTACGTCCAGCGCACTAGACCACTCGACCACATCCACTCCCTATATATATATATATATATATATATATATATATATATATATATATATATATTGCTGGACTTGATATATACATTTTGTACATATATATAGGGTGATAGTTATGATGTTTAACACCATTGTTTACAATATTTCATTTGGAACATATACTCAAATGTTGTAGCCTTAAGCTATTGGTTCCTCGGTTTACTCGAATACTAACTTAACTCGAACAATACATTTTGGTCCGCTCGAGTACAACATAACCAGGATTCATTTATCTTTAATATTTCTTTCCAGGGTCTAGTTCGTTTTGGAGTATAATTTATTCAGTGATAACACATCCATTCAGAGTGGTAGGCAATTTACTATGTTTGTGTAAGTACTGATTTGGACTATTTTACATCCTGATTGGATGATATTAGTGTTGTGATGTCCGATATGATATCAGCATAGAACGATGTTCGGTTCGTCTTTACCTCTAGTTGTTTTTAGGAGGGATCATGTCTTATTTACGCTGTTTGTGTTTGCTTGCGCATAGTGGTGTCCAACACATATTGTGTTGTGGTTTTGGTTTGTATTTCTTCGTCTTGTGAACCCTATGTTTCTCTGGACTGTCCATTGTTGATTGCCCCTTCGGTAATCTGTAACATTTGTTTAATGGCGACTGAGCATAACGATAATTATTCTCAAGAAATAATACTGCATATGACCTTTCATAGGTGCACTCGCGTGACAAATGACCTTGGTTTTTATTCATAGCTTATGTCGCTTATGCTAAATGAATTTTTATATTTAGTTCCAAATTAAAAAAAGAAATAACACCAAATATTATTTGGTCATATGAAATATATATTTCAATACAGAACAATATAGCTAGAATTATTTATACATTATCTTTAGAGTCATCATTCAAACTAAAGTAATAATAGGCATTGTATATTAATTAGGTGTTTATTCGACATGGCTAAAATCGGGTTGGTTATTTTTGATTCTACTAATTATCAATAGTTCTAACAAAAAGAACACTGAGTATCATGCTAGACCAGAATTCAACAAACAACAAGCAACTCAGCGATAGCTCCTACAAAACAGACCATAATTTATAAATATTGATGATTCTAAGGGTCAGTGAAATGTTTGGTTCGTTGTAGTTGGAAATAGCCAGGCTTGACTTCATGTCCCTAATATTTCTTTACAGAGTGTAGATGACTTTTATGCAAGTTACCATCACTGAACATGTTTATTTGTGATTTGACAATCATGCTTACAAATTTAAGCAGGTTCAACAACCACCACTTTGCTTAGTAGTTCAATTCAGAAGTTTATTCTTGAGGGTGAATTGTCTAACCTGATTTATGGCCATATGCCTGATGTATATTTATATATATTTGTGTATTGATAGATCGATTGTAATTAATATCATCAGCTAATGTATCTCAGAAGCCACAATACACAATTATAGCCATTGCAAATGAAAAAGTAATAGTTCAGTTTTGAACAGAAGCACATCCCAACAAATGCACAAGAAAACACGAACAATAAATATCAAGGTATACACATGGAACAGTTTAGATCGATAACATTTCTACCTAATGCCCTGTGTTTCATTTGTATTTAACATCCCTCGTAAGTATTTCCACAAAAGTAACACTCTACTACTTATTGACAATCATAACCGGTATGTACAAGAAGAGCATTTTAATATGGAATATTAATTTAAACACATTAGACATTAGGATAGGTAAAACCTTTACACTCTGTGTTTTGTTTTATTAACTTATATCGTCTTCATACGTCATGTGTTTCCTTAATAATAAGACTTAGAGTATGACATGAACGACATTGACCAATAAATTGATATAATTGAGTCGTAGAGGCTGTAATATATTGAGATGTTATATTTAATATTCCAGCACGGAGACGGACTTCCGGTAAGTAAACTTACTTTTACCTCTTCAATCTTAATTTAATGGCCCAAAGTTAAAATATAAATTAGAGGTGGGAAATATGATACCAGATAAAGCGTAAGGAAAAAGAGGAATAGGCAGTACATGAATTGATACTTCTAATAGATCAATAACCCATGGTTCATACGTTACATATATAGTGTATAAGGACGTTATATGTGTGTATCTATGAAAACAATTATATACGTATACATTTACAAATCTGAATACGTTTCTTTACGGTTTCACAATCATGATTACAACATATAAACAAGTTCATGAACCAACAATGTAGTTCATTGTTCAATTCAAGTAACTCTGATTAGTAAATTTATAGCTTTAATATTTAACTTAGAGAATATACCTGGTGTCTAGGAAAGTGTATATTGTAACAAATAAGATATATCGCCAGTTATATGTGGTAACAACAATATCAAAACCATATATAGATTATGAATAATTATTCATCTCGTAACAGTAGGAAGTTCATCTACGCAGTATTGGTGTAAAGATTGTATAATTATGATTTATGGGGTTCAGTTTTGTCAGCAATTTCTTTCTAATCAATAATGTACGCTGATATTTTGTGGAGTTTAATTATGACATCAGCAAAATATCTTTCAGAAGCCGAGACACAATATTATAGAAATTTCAAATGAAAACGTAATATTTCAGTATTGAACAGAAGCACATCCCACAAATGCACAAGAAAACACGAACAATAAAAATCAAGACATATACATGGAACAGTTTAAATCGATAACATTTGTATTTTACATCTCTCGTAATACGGGAAGTATTTCCACAAAAGTGACACTCTACTACTTATTGAAAATCATAACCGGTATGCACAAAGAGATTATTTTAATATGGAATATTAATTTAAATACCTGTGGAGAGATCTACGTGTATGCATTAGGATAGGTAAAACCTTTACACTCTGTGTTTTGCTTTATTAACTTATGTCGTCTTCATACGCCATGTGTTTCCTCAATAATAAGATTTAGAGTATGACGTAAACGACATTAACCAATGAATTGATATCATTGAATCGTAGAGGCTGTACTATATTAAGATGTTATATTTAATATTCCAGCACGGAGACGGACTTCCGGTAAGTAGACTTACATTTACCTCTTCAATCTTAATGTAATCGCACAAAGCTAAAATATCAATTAGAGGTGGGAAATATGATACCAGATAAAGCGTAAGGAAAAAGAGGAATAGACAGTACATGAATTGATACTTCTAATAGATCAATAACCCATGGTTCATACGTGACATCCATAGTGTATAAGGACGTTTTATGTGTGTAACCATGAAAACAATTATATTACATGTACGTATATATTTACAAATCTGAACACGTTTCTTTACGGTTTCACACTCATGATTACAACATTTAAACTAGATCATGAGCCAACAGTTTAGTTCATTGTTCAATTCAAGTAACTCTGATTTGTAAATGTATAGCTTTAATATTTAACTTAGAGAATATACCTGGTGTCTAGGAAAGTGTGTATTGTAACAAATAAGATATATCACCAGTTATATGTGGTAACAACAATATCAAAACCATATATAGATTATGAATAATTATTAATCTCGTAACAGTCAAAAGTTCATCTACGCAGTATTGGTGTAAAGATTGTATAATTATGATTTATGGGGATCAGTTTTGCCAGCAATTTCTTTCTAATCAATAATGTACACTGATATATTGTGGAGGTTAAACTATGACATCAGCAAAATATCTTTCAGAAGCCGAGATACAATATTATAGAAATTGCAAATGAAAACGTAATATTTCAGTATTGAACAGAAGCACATCCCACAAATGCACAAGAAAACACGAACAGAAAAAATCAAGACATATACATGGAACAGTTTAAATCGATAACATTTGTATTTAACATCTCTCGTAATACGGGAAGTATTTCCACAAAAGTGACACTCTACTACTTATTGAAAATCATAACCGGTATGCACAAAGAGATTATTTTAATATGGAATATTAATTTAAACACCTGTGGAGAAATCTACGTGTATGCATTAGGATAGGTAAAACCTTTACACTCTGTGTTTTGCTTTATTAACTTATGTCGTCTTCATACGCCATGTGTTTCCTCAATAATAAGATTTAGAGTATGACGTAAACGACATTAATCAATGAATTGATATCATTGAATCGTAGAGGCTGTACTATATTAAGATGTTATATTTAATATTCCAGCACGGAGACGGACTTCCGGTAAGTAGACTTACATTTACCTCTTCTATCTTAATGTAATCGCACAAAGTTAAAATATCAATTAGAGGTGGGAAATATGATACCAGATAAAGCGTAAGGAAAAAGAGGAATAGACAGTACATGAATTGATACTTCTAATAGATCAATAACCCATGGTTCATACGTGACATCCATAGTGTATAAGGACGTTTTATGTGTGTAACCATGATAACAATTATATACATGTACGTATACATTTACAAATCTGAACACGTTTCTTTACGGTTTCACACTCATGATTACAACATTTAAACAAGATCATGAGCCAACAGTTTAGTTCATTGTTCAATTCAAGTAACTCTGATTAGTAAATTTATAGCTTTAATATTTAACTTAGAGAATATACCTGGTGTCTAGGAAAGTGTGTATTGTAGCAAATAAGATATATCACCAGTTATATGTGGTAACAACAATATCAAAACCATATATAGATTATGAATAATTATTTATCTCGTAACAATCAAAAGTTCATCTACGCAGTATTGGTGTAAAGATTGAATAATTATGATTTTTCACAGGGTATAGATGATAGTTGTGTCCGTTACAACTTCTGAACACTTTTATTTGTGATTTCACAATCATGACTACCCAATTGATACAAGTTCATGAACCAACATTATAGTTCATTGTTCAATTCAAGTAACTCCGATTAGTAAATTGACAGCTTTAAAAATTACGCTAGAGAATATAAGCTGCCAAATTTTAAGAAGAGTGGATATTGTAGCATATAAGATATCTCAAAAGTTCTATATGGTAACAACAAGAGCAAAACCATACACAGATTATGAATAATTATTTATCTCGTAACACTAAAAAGTTTATCTACACAGCACTGGTGTAAAGATTGCATAATTCTATTTTAGGGGATCCGTTTTTCAGCAAATTCTTTATATTCAACAATGAAAACGGAGATATTGTCGAATCTTATTGATAACATCAGCAAACTGTCTTTCAGATTGTTTGTTTTGTTCATTTGATGGTGTTTAACGCCACTTACACCAATATTTCAGTTATATCGTGGCGGTCAGTTTTATTGTTGGAGGAAACGGAGGTCCCGGAGAAAAACATCGACCTGTAAACCGATACCCAACATTATAGACATTGCAATCGAAAAAGTATTATTACAGTATTGAACAGAAGCCCACCTCAAACATTCACAAGAAAACACGAACAATAAATAGCAAGGAAAAAATTAGACCGATAAAATTCCTACCTCATGCTCTGTGCTTCTTTTGTTTTTAATGTATCTCGTCCTTTGTGAAGTATTTCCACAATAGTACCACTCCCCTACTTCGTATATACTTTATATATATGATTTGCGAAAGCTGTAATATATTGAATGTTCTTCTAGTATAATCTTATTTTTAACATTTCAGGACGCCCCAGTAAGTAGACTTAAATATAATTTTTCAATTTGACAGTAATGACGAAAGGTAAAAATATGCATTCAAATGTGAAATGCAGATACATAAGAGAACACAAGTTGTAGCTTAAAATCAAACAAATATCAAAAACTATTGGTCCTCACAAACTTGGACAAAGAAGAATAAACTTAGTAACCAGGTGATTCTAAGGGGTCAATGTCCCCTGGTTCATATATGACACCCGTCGTGTATAATGATGGAATATGTCTGTAGCCATGATAACAATGATACACGTATACATTTACAAATGATGTTAATTATACAGAAAACCTCGCTATTTTCAACTCGGGTAATTCGTATCCATGGATACATCGACTTAAGATAAAGATCCAAATGTAGCAGGTATAAGATATTTATGAGGTAACTCTGATTACTAGAATACTCTTTAACTCGAAGTGATACGTGTGGTTCTTTAAAGTTCGACATAGCCAGGTTTGACTTTATGTGATATTTTTCACAGGGCATAGATGATAGTTGTGTCCGTTACAACCTCTGAACACGTTTATTTGTGATTTCACAATCATGACTACAAAATTGATACAAATTCATGAACCAACATTATAGTTCATTGTTGAATTCAAGTAGCTCCGATTAGTAAATTCACACCTTTAAAAATTACGTTAGAGAATATAAGCTGCCAAATTTTAAGAGGAGTGCATATTGTAACATATAAGATATCTCACCAGTTCTATATGGTAATAACAATAGCAAAACCATACACAGATTATTAATAATTATTTATCTCGTAACAGTGAAAAGTTTATCTACACAGCATTGGTGTAAAGATTGTCTAATTCTATTTTAGTGGATCCGTTTATTCAGCAAATTCTTTATACTCAACAATAAACACGGAGATATTGTCGAATCTTATTGATAGCATCAGCAAAATGTCTTTCAGATTGTTTGTTTTGTTCCTTTGATGGTGTTTAACGCCACTTACACCAATATTTCAGCTATATCGTGGTGGTCAGTTTTATTGTTGGATGAAACAGGAAGACCCGGAGAAAAACTCCGACCTGTAAGCCGAGACACAACATTATAGACATTGCAATCGGAAAAGTATTATTACAGTATTGAACAGAAGCCCACCCCAAACATTCACAAGAAAACACGAACAATAAATATCAAGGAAAAATTTAGACTGATAACATTCTTACCTCATGCTCTTTGCTTCTTTTGTCTTTAACGTAGCTCGTCCTATAGGAAATATTTCCACAATAGTACCACTCCACTACTTAGTATATACTTTATATATTTGATTTGTGAAAGCTGTAATATTTTGAATGTTCTTCTAGTATAATTTTATTTTTAACATTTCAGGTTTTTCCCGTAAGTAGACTTAAATATAGTTGTTCATTTTGACGGTAATGACGGAAGGTAAACATATGCATTAAAATGTGAAATGCAGATACATAAAAGAACAGCAGTTGCAGCTTAAAATCAAACAAATATCACAAACTATTGGTCCTCACAAACTTGGAAAAATAAGAATAAACTGTGTAACAAAGTGATTCTAAGGGTTCAATACCCTGTGATTCATATATGACACCCGTCGTGTATAATGATGGAATATGCATGTAGCCATGATAACAATGATATACGTATACATTTACAAATGATGTTAATTATACAGAAAACCTCGTTATTTTGAACTCGGGTAATTCGTATCCATGGATACATCGATTTAAGATACAGATCCAAATTTAGCAGGTAGAAGATATGTATGAGGTAACTCTGATTACTAGAATACTCTTTAACTCGAAGTGATATATGTGGTTCTTTAGAGTTGGACATAGCCAAGTTTGACTTTATGTAATATTTTTCACAGAGTATAGGTTGATATTTGTGTACGTTGCAACCTCTGAACACGTTTATTTGTGATTTCACAATCATGACTACAAAATTGATACAAGTTCATGAACCAACTTTATAGTTCATTGTTCAATTCAAGTAACTCCGATTAGTAAATTGACAGTTTTAAACATTACGCTAGAGAATATAAGCTGCCAAATTTTAAGAAGAGTGCATATTGTAACATATAAGATATCTCACCAGTTCAATGTGGTAACAACAATAGCAAAACCATACACAGATTATAAATAATTCTTTATCTCGTAACAGTAAAAAGTTTATCTACACAACATTGGTGTAAAGATTGCATAATTCTATTTTAGAGGATCCGTTTTTTCAGCAAATTATTCATATTCAACAATGAACACGGAGATATTGTCGAATCTCATTGATAAAATCAGCACAATATCTTTCAGATTGTTTGTTTTGTTCCTTTGATGGTGTTTAACGCCACTTACACCAATATTTCAGTTCTTTTATGGCGGTCAGTTTTATTGTTGGAGGAAACCGGAGGATCCGGAGAAAAAGACCGACCTGTAAGCCGAGACACAACATTATAGACATTGCAATCGAAAAAGTATTATTACAGTATTGAACAGAAGCCCACCCCAAACATTCACAAGAAAACACGAACAATTAATATCAAGAAAAAAATTAGACTAATACAATTCCTAACTCATGCTCTTTGCTTATTTTGTCTTTAACGTATTTCGTCTTATTGGAAGTATTTCCACAATAGTACCACCCCACTACTTAGTAGATACTTTATATATTTGATTTGCGAAAGCTGTAATATATTGAATGTTCTTCTAGTATGATTCTATTTTTAACATTTCAGTGGATTCCAGTAAGTAGACTTAAATATAATTGTTCATTTTGACGGTAATGACGAAAGGTAAAACTATTCATTAAAATGTGAAATGCAGATACATAAAAAACAGTAGTTTTAGCTTAAAATCAAACAAATATCACAAACTATTGGTCCTCACAAACTTGGACAAAGAAAAATAAACTTCGTAACCAAGTGATTCTAAGGTGTCAATGCCCTCTGGTTCATGTATGACACCCGTCGTGAATAAGGATGGAATATATATGTAGCCATGATAACAATGATATACGTATACATTTACAAATGATGTTAATTATACAGAAAACCTCGTTATTTTCAACTCGTGTAATTCGTATCCATGGATACATCGACTTAAGATAAAGATCTAAATGTAGCAGGTTTAAGATATTTATGAGGTAACTCTGATTAATAGAATACGCTTTAACTCGAAGTGATATGTGTGGTTCTTTAGAGTTCGACATAGCCAGGTTTGACTATATGTGATATTTTTCACAGAGTATAGCTGACATTTGTGTCCGTTACAACCTCTGAACACGCTTATTTGTGATTTCACAATCATGACTACAAAATTGATACAAGTTCATGAACCAACATTATAGTTCATTGTTCAATTCAAGTAACTCCGATTAGTAAATTGACAGCTTTAGAAATTACGCTAGAGAATATAAGCTGCCAAATTTTAAGAAGAGTGCATATTGTAGCATATAAGATATCTCACTAGTTCTATATGGTAACAACAATAGCAAAACCATACACAGATTATAAATAATTCTTTATCTCGTAACAGTAAAAAGTTTTTCAACACAGTATTGGTGTAGAGATTGTATAATTCTATTATAGGGGATCCGTTTTCTCAGCAATTTATTTATATTCAACAATGAACACGGAGATATTGTCGAATCTTATTGATACCATCAGTAAAATGTCTTTCAGAAAACTAGATACAATATTATGGAAGTTGGAACTTAAAAACTAACATTGGAGTATTTAACAGAAGCACATCCCACAAATGCACACGAAAACATGAACAATATATACGTAATGGAGAATACACTCTAACTGTAGATTCTTAAAAATAATCAAGGAGATTCGTAAGAGTCGAGTTGATTATTTCCAAGCATCCACGCATTTGAGTGTATTCTCTTACATAATACATTTCCATCTGGAAAAGTGTTTACATTTTATATTTTTACACTTTTAATAAGACTACAATTCACAAAAATAAAACCATTAAATTTTACTAGAATACGTCATGTTGATTCTAGTTGATACTTTGACATTTCAAGGTCTTTCAGTAACCCAAATGTTATTTATTTTCTATCTGATTTGAAATTACTTCCGGTGGGGTCGTTTCTTGTTTTTTGTATATATTCACGTAGTCGTTAGTTGTAGGCATATGTTATACCGGATTTCAAATACTTGTATCGTGCCTTGTATATAGTAATCAATTGCTTAAATAAACAAGGTGTTGGTATTTTTTTTTCAACAAAGTTTATTATCAAAAGTTATATATATTAATTATACAATATAATAGTGTGATCACCGTAGTCAAAGGCTTGGATGGAAGGGAAAAAATAGATGGAAGGTTTGAAACTCACAGTAGATTTTAAAAAGCCCCGTACGGCTTTTGTATCCGAAAGTACCAAAATATATTCAACGCGTTTTAAGCCTAAAACAGTAAAAGGTTAAAGTTGATATTCGCAAGAACAAAAAAATATTCTGTAGATTCTTAAAAATAATCGACTGTGTGAACAATAGTGTGATGTCAGAGAAATGTATTATTAAGATATAAATGGAGCAATTTAGACTGATAACATTCCCTGCTAACGTTCTGTGTTTCATTTGTGCTTAGCGTCTCTCGTCTTAACTTTACGTTAGTACTACTCCACCACTTAGTGCATACTCTTACCGGAATGTACAAAAACAGCATTTCAATATGAAATATTAATTCAAACACTTGTGGAGAGATCTACATGCATCAATTAGGATAGGTCAAAACCCTATTACTGTCTGTTTTTGTATTATTAACGACTATCTTGGTCATACGACATGTGTATCATCAATAATAAGACTTAGAGTATGACGTGAACGACATTCACCAATAAATTGATATAATTGAGAGGTAGAAGCTATAATATATTTAATATTCCAGCACAGAGATGGAATAACTTTAGTTCCCATTTTTCAATAAAACACCAGATGGTAAAAAATCAGAAATAAAATGTCCACCAATAGACAATATATACAAATTATGAATTATTAATTGTCAGTAACAAGAACATGTATGACGTCATCCAACATGGACGATCTTTTTTTCAGAGTGCAAATTTGGCTCTATGTTTTTGGTTTCTATGAAAGTTATAGCAAATTCTAACCTTGAAAAACGTGAGATTATTGAATCAACATCACATCAGACGAGTGCGGTAAGATCAAAACACGCCGGGGTCAAGTGGGGACGCCTCGCTGGACCAAAATACATCAGGCCTACACACTGTCATCGTCATTTGTAAGCAAACAAATTATGGAGTTCGAGTTCCGACCTACATTGAGATCTTTTATGAGAACTACCATGTGTACATTATTGACTTTAACATGCATTATATTCTGCATATTTCTGTGCTACCCTCATATGAATAAAGAGACAATTAATGAGAACTTTCAAATGTCAATAACAATAGTAAGCTGGCTTGAACATAGATCCATTTATAAAGTAATGCATGACCGTCAAAGGGTGATCCACTGCAATCGACCCATGCTTTACCTTACATCACTGCTCATCCTCGTATCGTCAGACATACACAGTAATCCTGGCCCGGTCAAATTTCCGTGTGGAGTATGTGAAAAACCCGTCGGAAGAAATCACAGAGCGCTAGAATGTGAAGCTTGCTCCTACTGGGTACACATAAAATGTGGAGGAATAACACCAAACGAGAATAAAACTTCCAGAAAAATACTTACCTCTCATGGGAATGCCCAAAATGCTTACTTCCGAACTTATCCGACTCATCTTTTCTCGACAATCCGATCGAATTGAACAACTCATACGAGTCACTATCAAGCAACAGTAACACCAGTATAATAGACCATACACTCAAAATCATCAGATAGAATCATACTTTTAAATGTCAACTGCAGAAGTTTGAGAAGTGAATCAAAACGACAAGAATTTTTAGCGCTAGTCGACATGTATAAACCACACATCATACATGCAACGGAAACACACTTAGATAAACAAATATCGAACGCAGAACTCATAGATCCTCAATGCGATAAGGAAGGATGTAATCTCATCAGGAGATATAACGCTAGAAACGGACTGTGAATTAACATGGAATAAAATCCAAATTAAAGGAAGCAAACCATTATATACAGGGTGTTTTTATCGCAAACCCAACAATGACGCAGTACCTATACAGAAGCTAGATGAGTCACTGGGAAGACTCACCCATACTACCTCACTACCCAACATAATTTGGACAGGTGATTTCAACCTCCCGGACATTGAATGGGACAAGGAGGAAAACAGGATTAAAGCTTCACCAAACTATTCAAAAGAAGTAAATGAAACGATCATAAATTTTGTGAATGAACACAATCTACAACAATGTAACAATATACCAACTAGAGGGAACAATATTCTTGACTTAGTTTTTACCACAAATAACAACTTAATTGAAAATATTACAGTAGAAGACGGAATCAGTGACCATCAATCCGCTATAGTGAGCATAAAAACAAAAGTAAAAACTGCAAAGAAGAAGCCAAGAAAAACCTTCATGTATTCCAAAGGAAATATGCCAAAAATCAAGGAACAACTTAAAGATAAACTGCCAAACTATATTATTGGAAATAGAGAGAAAGGAATAGACAACTGCTGGGAGTCGTTTAAGGACATACTTATATCTCTCATGACACAAAATATTCCACAGAAAAACTGCACTAGCAGATGGGACATACCTTGGATAAATAAGAGAATAAGAAGATCAATGCGAACCAAACAGAGACAGTATAACAAAGCTAAAACATCTGACAAACCAGAAGACTGGGCAAAATTTAAAGCTACAAGGAAGGCCATCAAAAAGACGATCGAATGTGAACACAAAAAATACATAGCAGATATCCTTAACATCGGAGATGACATCACAGAGGAACAGCAGGTAAGAACTAGTATTACAAAGAAATTCTGGAGATGCATTAAATCTAAGAAACAAGAAAGTAGTGGTGTAGCCACCTTAGAAGTAGATGGATGCCTCATGGAGGATAACAAATCTAAGGCGGAAGCACTAACCAAACAATTCCAATCAGTCTTTACTGACGAAGACATGTCAACTGTACCTCAAATGGGAACAAGCAAGACACAGGACATCTCAAGTATCCAGATACAGGAAAAGGGAATAGCTAAATTACTATCCAGGCTAAATATAAACAAAGCTAGTGGTCCAGATACAATCTCGTGTAGAATACTCCGGGAAGCTGCAGATGAAATTGCACCATACCTAAAATTTATTTTTGAAAAATCATTGGAATTGAAAAATGTACCATATGACTGGAGAACAGCCAACATGACTGCTCTATTCAAAAAAGGAGATGGATCAAAACCTGTCAATTATAGGCCAATCTCTTTGACATCGGTGCCATGCAAGATATTGGAGCATATTATTTTCAAACATATCATGGAACATCTGGAAACTCACAATATATTAGCCGATTTCCAACATGGCTTTCGTGAAAAAAAGATCTTGCGAAACACAGTTAATAATCACAGTCGAAGAAATCAGCAGATACTTGGATAACAAGCAACAGGTGGATATGCTCATCCTTGATTTCAGCAAGGCTTTTGACACCGTGCCTCACACCAGACTCCTCCGGAAACTAGACCACTGCGGAGTGAGAGGTAATATACATGGGTGGCTGGAATCTTGGTTAACAACAAGAGAACAAAAAGTCTTGGTGGATGGAGAGAAGTCAAGATCAGTCAAAGTTAAATCTGGAGTACCATAGGGGACGGTATTGGGTCCATTAATGTTCTTACTATATATTAACGACATCGGAGAAAATATAGGATCATCAGTAAGACTATTCGCTGATGATAGCCTCTTCTGCATGGCAGTATCATCTAGGAACGATTGTCAACGACTCCAAGACGATCTCACCACCATGGTCAACTGGAGTAAGAAATGGCAGATGATCTTCAATCCTTCTAAATGTTACACCTTAAGAATAACTAAAGGGAAGCAACCAGTCATATACCCGTACCACATGGAAGGACAAGTGCTTGAATCAGTAAACAACAACCCTTATCGTGGTGTTGAACTGTCCAGCACTCTATCATGGGACACTCACATTGGCAAAATCCTCACAAAGGCCAACAGATCTTTGGGATTTATACGGCGAAATTTAGGCAGATGTCCCACAAATATCAAGCGACAAGCCTACCTCAGCCTTGTAAGACCGCACCTTGAGTACGCCAGTTGTGTATTGGATCCGCACCTACAAAAACACATATACCAAATAGAAATGGTACAAAGAAAGGCAGCGCGGTTTATCAAACACGAATATTCAAGAGATCCTGGGATAGTAACATCAATCCTGCAAGAACTGGAACTTCAAGCACTCCAAGAAAGGCGCAAAACATCACGCCTGCTAGTCTTCCACAAAATAACCCACCAGAAGGTAGCCATACCATTACCACCATATTTACAAAAACCTACTAGAACGACTCGACAATACCATCCAAGAAGATTCGTAAGGATAGGCTCAACTGGCGATCAGCGGAAACACAGCTTCTTTGTAAGGACCATCAAAGACTGGAATGATCTTCCACGGACATTCTACGAATTGATGACTATGAGGCATTCAAGACCAGCCTCATAGTCCACAGAAGCCAGTAAAGTAGAATCTCACGAATGTTTTTAAACTGCACATGTACATATGTTTTTAATGAGGACATGATGGATGACGTCCAGTATTATGCATTCGTGTGATGAATCAGACGACTCTTTACGAATTACCAGTGTAGAAGTAGAAGTAGAAGTGGAAAAAGAAACGCATAATGTTGTTTATTCCTTAAAAAAAAATATTCGGTATACTTCAAATTGTTTTTTACAGCAATGCTTTGTTATATTGAGCTAACATGTCATACACGAACCTCAAACAGGATACTGAACAAAGATTGAACAAACAAAAAGTAAAAAACGATAAATTGAGTTAATTGTCGGTGACATTAACGTCAGTATATATTGAGACCACCATGTGCGTCTAACACTGCTCTGTATTTTCTTTGAACGGATCGAAGGGAGCTATTTTCTTTTATTCGGATCTGTGGTATCCTTATCCATTCATATTGCAACGCTTGTCTGAGCATGCCCAATCGTTGAGGTGGTGGTTGGACGTATCTATCAAGTTCGTCCCAAAGATGTTCTAAGGAGTTCAAATCTGGCGACTTTGAGGGTCATGGCAATACAATAATGTTGTTCTGAGATGGAAATCCATGGCTACCCTTGCTGTATGTGGTCGGGCCTTGTCCTGCTGAAACATCTCCCTCTGTCGCAAATTATCCGTAAAAGTATTCCAGCAGCAGTGGCTGTAGCAGTGACTGTAGCGATTGTAGCGATTACGTAAATGGGATACCCGGATATACTGATCTTGGGCTGGAGTAGTGATGTGTAGCCTACCACTTATAGAGCGCTCTTGAGCTGATCCAGTTTGATTTATTCTCCGACAAAGGCGTGAAATTGTCCTCTGATGAACGTTCAATTGTCGGACGACTTGAGTTTTATATTGTCCAGACTAATGAAGGCCGATGATGTTTCGTGCAGCAGGGTCCAATCTTAGCATAGTGGTATTTCACAGTAGCAATGAGAATTCCCTCTTTCATACACAAGGTTTGTACTGCACGAACAGATTTTTCTTCGTGATGACTGCAACCTTAATTTTGCAAGTGTTCAAAAATACACTTGACGAATTGCCAGATTGCTCCTACCGACATTTTGTATTTTCAATACAGATATAATCATTGCTTAAATATTTAATTATTTAATATTCATTTATTTATTGTCAACTTGATATTAACAATGAATCGGATCTATGCGTTTCTTTATTCTTTGCAGACTACATGTATATTAATGGTAAATATGATGGTATAATTTTTGTCTTTCTTACAGTGTTAGATCTAAGTAGCATTGAAGAGATAAAGACAGAGAAACCTGTAGCCATTGTGCCTCATGTGCCTCCAGCACCACCTCCTCCTAATCCGCCTGTATAAATCATCCACGATTGTATCAAGCTCATTAAGTGCACACTCTTCTCTATCACCTCTTCTTAAACCGCTAACAGAACCCTAATCAATATCACCTCCTCCAAATTGTATTACATAGAATTGTCTTTTAATCATCCAATGCAAAATCAGAAAGCCATATTCCATAATATATCTTACAATAAATATATCCATAATGTATTTCCTAAATGAGTAACATTTGTTCTACGATCTGCAGATAATTTACCAAAGTTAAAAGGTAGTATGATTCAATAAAACATAATTAAGAAGAACGTTGTTTCTCTCTGTTTCTGTTACCTGTACCAATTATAATACAACAATTGTAAAACATATATTAACATTGTCATGAAATTTAATTTAAAATGATGAGGAATTTCAGCTTTGTTAAAACGGTATCGTGCTCATGTTGTCGTCGGAACATTTGTGAAAAGTAACGGATATGATGGCAAGCAACAAATGTTATTACTACATATTATATTCATTGGTTCATCAGCAATCCTAATAATAAAAAATAATATGTTATTAAGCTGTAGAAACAGTTTATGTTGCATTAAATATTTTGCGTCATTGAAGGACAAACTAAAATTCTCCGAACTAACAAAATAACATTGGTCTTGATAGAAATTGGTGTAGTCTTTTGGTATATTGGTTACATAGCAAAACATTAATTTAATTGATATAATAATAAAATTATTTATATATTATTTATACAATATGTTCATTTGTAGCTAATAATTGGAGTAAAACAAATCATAAAATATATTTTTCATTTGACTTCGCTCAGATTTGTTATACAGACATAAAGTATAATTAAATTGTCAGATTTAAATTCTCGATCAATAAAAGATCTACAAATCATATATTTGGTTTCTGAAATGACGCCCTAATATGGCCACTATATTTAGTAAGAAGTAATATGTAAATGAACATGAGGGACTACCAAACATTACACTTAGATACAAATTAAAGCAAATGAACAGGTTGTAATAGGAAATAACATTGTTGTTAATGAACATGAGGGACTACCAAACATTACACTTAGACACAAATTAAAGCAAATGAACAGGTTGTAATAGGAAATAACATTGATGTAGATGAAAATGAGGGACTACCACACATTACACTTAGACACAAATTAAAGCAAAGGAACAGGTTGTAATAGGAAATAACATTGATGTAAATGAACATGAGGGACTACCACACATTACACTTAGACACAAATTAAAGCAAACGAACAGGTTGTAATAGGAAATAACATTGATGTAAATGAACATGAGGGACTACCAAACATTACACTTAGACACAATATAAAACAAAGGAACATGTTGTAATAGGAAATAACATTGATGTAAATGAACATGAGGGACTACCAAACATTATACTTAGAAACAAATTAAAGCAAACGAACAGGTTGTAATAGGAAATAACATTGATGTAAATGAACATGAGGGACTACCAAACATTACACTTAGACACAAATTAAAGTAAAGGAACAGGTTGTAATAGAAAATAACATTGATGTAAATGAACATGAGGGACTACCAAACATTACACTTAGACACAAATTAAAGCAAAGGAACAGGTTGTAATAGGAAATAACATTGATGTAAATGAACATGAGGGACTACCAAACATTACACTTAGACACAATATAAAACAAAGGAACAGGTTGTAATAGGAAATAACATTGATGTAAATGAACATGAAGGACTACAAAACATTACACTTAGACACAAATTAAACCAAAGGAACAGGTTGTAATAGGAAATAACATTGATGTAAATGAACATGAGGGACTACCAAACATTACACTTAGACACAATATAAAACAAAGGAACAGGTTGTAATAGGAAATAACATTGATGTAAATGAACATGAGGGACTACAAAACATTACACTTAGACACAAATCAAGCCAAAGGAACAGGTTGTAATAGGAAATAACATTGATGTAAATGAACATGAGGGACTACCAAACATTACACTTAGACACAAATTAAAGCAAAGGAACAGGTTGTTATAGGAAATAACATTGATGTAAATGAACATGAGGGAATACCAAACATTACACTTAGACACAAATTAAACCAAAGGAACAGGTTGTAATATGAAATAACATTGATGTAAATGAACATGAGGGAATACCAAGCATTACACTTAGACACAAATTAGAGCAAAGGAACAGGTTGTTACAGGAAATAACATTGATGTAAATGAACATGAGGGACTACCAAACATTACACTTAGAAACAAATAAAGCAAAGGAACAGGTTGTAATTCGAAATAACTTTGATGTAAATGAACATGAGGGACTAACAGACATTACACCTAGACACAAATTAAAGCAAAGGAACAGGTTGTAATAGGAAATAACATTGATGTAAATGAACATGAGGGACTACCAAACATTACACTTAGACACAAATTAAAGCAAACGAACAGGTTGTAATAGGAAATAACATTGATGTAAATGAACATGAGGGACTACCAAACATTACACTTAGACACAAATTAAAGCAAAGGAACAGGTTGTAATAGGAAATAACATTGATGTAGATGAACATGAGTGACTACCACACATTACACTTTGACACAAATTAAAGCGAAGGAACAGGTTGTAATAGGAAATAACATTGATGTAAATGAACATGAGGGACTACCAAACATTACACTTAGACACAAATTAAAGCAAAGGAACAGGTTGTAATATGAAATAACATTGATGTAAATGAACATGAAGGACTACCAAACTTTACACTTAGAAACAAATTAAAGCAAACGAACAGGTTGTAATAGGAAATAACATTGATGTAAATGAACATGAGGGACTACCAAACATTACACTAAGACACAAATTAAAGTAAAGGAACAGGTTGTAATAGGAAATCACATTGATGTAAATGAACACGAGGGACTACCAAACATTACACTTAGACACAATATAAAACAAAGGAACAGGTTGTAATAGGAAATAACATTGATGTAAATGAACATGAGGGACTACCAAACATTACACTAAGACACAAATTAAACCAAAGGAGCAGGTTGTAATAGGAAATAACATTGATGTAAATGAACATGAGGGACTACCAAACATTACACTTAGACACAATTAAACCAAAGGAACAGGTTGTAATAGGAAATAACATTGATGTAAATGAACATGAGGGACTACCAAACATTACACTTAGACACAAATTAAAGCAAAGGAACAGGTTGTAATAGGAAATAACATTGATGTAGATGAACATGAGTGACTACCACACATTACACTTTGACACAAATTAAAGCGAAGGAACAGGTTGTAATAGGAAATAACATTGATGTAAATGAACATGAGCGACTACCAAACATTACACTTAGACACAAATTAAAGCAAAGGAACAGGTTGTAATAGGAAATAACATTGATGTAAATGAACATGAAGGAATACCAAACATTACACTTAGACACAAATTAAAGCAAACGAACAGGTTGTAATAGGAAATAACATTGATGTAAATGAACATGAGGGACTACCACACATTACACTTAGACACAAATTAAAGCAAACGAACAGGTTGTAATAGGAAATAACATTGATGTAAATGAACATGAGGGACTACCAAACATTACACTTAGACACAAATTAAAGCAAATGAACAGGTTGTAATAGGAAATAACATTGATGTAGATGAAAATGAGGGACTACCACACATTACACTTAGACACAAATTAAAGCAAAGGAACAGGTTGTAATAGGAAATAACATTGATGTAAATGAACATGAGGGACTACCACACATTACACTTAGACACAAATTAAAGCAAACGAACAGTTTGTAATAGGAAATAACATTGATGTAAATGAACATGAGGGACTACCAAACATTACACTTAGACACAAATTAAAGCAAGCGAACAGGTTGTAATAGGAAATAACATTGATGTAAATGAACATGAGGGACTACCAAACATAACACTTAGACACAATATAAAACAAAGGAACAGGTTGTAATAGGAAATAACATTGATGTAAATGAACATGAGGGACTACCAAACATTATACTTAGAAACAAATTAAAGCAAACGAACAGGTTGTAATAGGAAATAACATTGATGTAAATGAACATGAGGGACTACCAAACATTACACTTAGACACAAATTAAAGTAAAGGAACAGGTTGTAATAGAAAATAACATTGATGTAAATGAACATGAGGGACTACCAAACATTACACTTAGACACAAATTAAAGCAAAGGAACAGGTTGTAATAGGAAATAACATTGATGTAAATGAACATGAGGGACTACCAAACATTACACTTAGACACAATATAAAACAAAGGAACAGGTTGTAATAGGAAATAACATTGATGTAAATGAACATGAAGGACTACAAAACATTACACTTAGACACAAATTAAACCAAAGGAACAGGTTGTAATAGGAAATAACATTGATGTAAATGAACATGAGGGACTACCAAACATTACACTTAGACACAATATAAAACAAAGGAACAGGTTGTAATAGGAAATAACATTGATGTAAATGAACATGAAGGACTACAAAACATTACACTTAGACACAAATCAAGCCAAAAGAACAGGTTGTAATAGGAAATAACATTGATGTAAATGAACATGAGGGACTACCAAACATTACACTTAGACACAAATTAAAGCAAAGGAACAGGTTGTTATAGGAAATAACATTGATGTAAATGAACATGAGGGACTACCAAACATTACACTTAGACACAAATTAAACCAAAGGAACAGGTTGTAATATGAAATAACATTGATGTAAATGAACATGAGGGAATACCAAGCATTACACTTAGACACAAATTAGAGCAAAGGAACAGGTTGTTACAGGAAATAACATTGATGTAAATGAACATGAGGGACTACCAAACATTACACTTAGACACAATATAAAACAAAGGAACAGGTTGTAATAGGAAATAACATTGATGTAAATGAACATGAAGGACTACAAAACATTACACTTAGACACAAATTAAACCAAAGGAACAGGTTGTAATAGGAAATAACATTGATGTAAATGAACATGAGGGACTACCAAACATTACACTTAGACACAATATAAAACAAAGGAACAGGTTGTAATAGGAAATAACATTGATGTAAATGAACATGAAGGACTACAAAACATTACACTTAGACACAAATCAAGCCAAAGGAACAGGTTGTAATAGGAAATAACATTGATGTAAATGAACATGAGGGACTACCAAACATTACACTTAGACACAAATTAAAGCAAAGGAACAGGTTGTTATAGGAAATAACATTGATGTAAATGAACATGAGGGACTACCAAACATTACACTTAGACACAAATTAAACCAAAGGAACAGGTTGTAATATGAAATAACATTGATGTAAATGAACATGAGGGAATACCAAGCATTACACTTAGACACAAATTAGAGCAAAGGAACAGGTTGTTACAGGAAATAACATTGATGTAAATGAACATGAGGGACTACCAAACATTACACTTAGAAACAAATAAAGCAAAGGAACAGGTTGTAATACGAAATAACTTTGATGTAAATGAACATGAGGGACTAACAGACATTACACCTAGACACAAATTAAAGCAAAGGAACAGGTTGTAATAGGAAATAACATTGATGTAAATGAACATGAGGGACTACCAAACATTACACTTAGACACAAATTAAAGCAAACGAACAGGTTGTAATAGGAAATAACATTGATGTAAATGAACATGAGGGACTACCAAACATTACACTTAGACACAAATTAAAGCAAAGGAACAGGTTGTAATAGGAAATAACATTGATGTAGATGAACATGAGTGACTACCACACATTACACTTTGACACAAATTAAAGCGAAGGAACAGGTTGTAATAGGAAATAACATTGATGTAAATGAACATGAGGGACTACCAAACATTACACTTAGACACAAATTAAAGCAAAGGAACTGGTTGTAATAGGAAATAACATTGATGTAGATGAACATGAGTGACTACCACACATTACACTTTGACACAAATTAAAGCGAAGGAACAGGTTGTAATAGGAAATAACATTGATGTAAATGAACATGAGGGACTACCAAACATTACACTTAGACACAAATTAAAGCAAAGGAACAGGTTGTAATAGGAAATAACATTGATGTAAATGAACATGAAGGACTACCAAACTTTACACTTAGACACAAATTAAAGCAAACGAACAGGTTGTAATAGGAAATAACATTGATGTAAATGAACATGAGGGACTACCAAACATTACACTTAGACACAAATTAAAGTAAAGGAACAGGTTGTAATAGGAAATCACATTGTTGTAAATGAACATGAGGGACTACCAAACATTACACTTAGACACAATATAAAACAAAGGAACAGGTTGTAATAGGAAATAACATTGATGTAAATGAACATGAGGGACTACCAAACATTACACTTAGACACAAATTAAACCAAAGGAGCAGGTTGTAATAGGAAATAACATTGATGTAAATGAACATGAGGGACTACCAAACATTACACTTAGACCCAATTAAACCAAAGGAACAGGTTGTAATAGGAAATAACATTGATGTAAATGAACATGAGGGACTACCAAACATTACACTTAGACACAAATTAAAGCAAAGGAACAGGTTGTAATAGGAAATAACATTGATGTAGATGAACATGAGTGACTACCACACATTACACTTTGACACAAATTAAAGCGAAGGAACAGGTTGTAATAGGAAATAACATTGATGTAAATGAACATGAGCGACTACCAAACATTACACTTAGACACAAATTAAAGCAAAGGAACAGGTTGTAATAGGAAATAACATTGATGTAAATGAACATGAAGGACTACCAAACATTACACTTAGACACAAATTAAAGCAAACGAACAGGTTGTAATAGGAAATAACATTGATGTAAATGAACATGAGGGACTACCAAACATTACACTTAGACACAAATTAAAGTAAAGGAACAGGTTGTAATAGGAAATCACATTGATGTAAATGAACATGAGGGACTACCAAACATTACACTTAGACACAATATAAAACAAAGGAACAGGTTGTAATAGGAAATAACATTGATGTAAATGAACATGAGGGACTACCAAACATTACACTTAGACACAATATAAAACAAAGGAACAGGTTATAATAGGAAATAACATTGATGTAAATGAACATGAGGGACTACCAAACATTACACTTAGACACACATTAAACCAAAGGAGCAGGTTGTAATAGGAAATAACATTGATGTAAATGAACATGAGGGACTACCAAACATTACACTTAGACACAAATTAAACCAAAGGAACAGGTTGTAATAGGAAATAACATTGATGTAAATGAACATGAGGGACTACCAAACATTACACTTAGACACAAATTAAACCAAAGTAACAGGTTGTAATAGGAAATAACATTGATGTAAATCAACATGAGGGACTAGCAAACATTACCCTTAGACACAAATTAAAGCAAAGGAACAGGTTGTTATAGGAAATAACATTGATGTAAATGAACATGAGGGACTACCAAACATTACACTTAGACACAAATTAAAGTAAAGGAACAGGTTGTAATAGGAAATCACATTGATGTAAATGAACATGAGGGACTACCAAACATTACACTTAGATACAATATAAAACAAAGGAACAGGTTGTAATAGGAAATAACATTGATGTAAATGAACATGAGGGACTACCAAACATTACACTTAGACACAAATTAAACCAAAGGAGCAGGTTGTAATAGGAAATAATATTGATGTAAATGAACATGAGGGACTACCAAACATTACACTTAGACACAAATTAAACCAAAGGAACAGGTTGTAATAGGAAATAGCATTGATGTAAATGAACATGAGGGACTACCAAACATTACACTTAGACACAAATTAAAGCAAAGGAACAGGTTGTAATAGGAAATAACATTGATGTAGATGAACATGAAGGACTACCAAACATTACACTTAGACACAGATTAAAGCAAACGAACAGGTTGTAATAGGAAATAACATTGATGTAAATGAACATGAGGGACTACCAAACATTACACTTAGACACAAATTAAAGTAAAGGAACAGGTTGTAATAGGAAATCACATTGATGTAAATGAACATGAGGGACTACCAAACATTATACTTAGACACAATATAAAACAAAGGAACAGGTTGTAATAGGAACTAACATTGATGTAAATGAACATGAGGGACTACCAAACATTACACTTAGACACAAATTAAACCAAAGGAGCAGGTTGTAATAGGAAATAACATTGATGTAAATGAACATGAGGGACTACCAACCATTACACTTAGACACAAAATAAACCAAAGTAACAGGTTGTAATAGGAAATAACATTGATGTAAATCAACATGAGGGACTAGCAAACATTACCCTTAGACACAAATTAAAGCAAAGGAACAGGTTGTTATAGGAAATAACATTGATGTAAATGAACATGAGGGACTACCAAACATTACACTTTGAAACAATTAAAGCAAAGGAACAGGTTGTAATAGGAAATAACTTTGATGTAAATGAACATGAGGGACTACCAGATATTACACCTAGACACAAATAAAAGCAAAGGAACAGGTTGTAATAGGAAATAACATTGATGTAAATGAACATGATGGACTACCAAACATTACACTTAGACACAAATTAAAGCAAACGAACAGGTTGTAATAGGAAATAACATTGATGTAAATGAACATGAGGGACTACCAAACATTACACTTAGACACAAATTAAAGCAAAGGAATAGGTTGTAATAGGAAATAACAGTGATGTAGATGAACATGAGGGACTACCACACATTACACTTTGACACAAATTAAACCAAAGGAACAGGTTGTAATAGGAAATAACATTGATGTAAATGAACATGAGGGACTACCAAACATTACACTTAGACACAAATTAAAGCAAGGGAACAGGTTGTAATAGGAAATAACATTGATGTAAATGAACATGAGGGACTACCAAACATTACACTTAGACACAAATTAAAGCAAAAGAACAGGTTGTAATAGGAAATAACATTGATGTAAATGAACATGAGGGACTACCAAACATTACACTTAGACACAATATAAAACAAAGGAACAGGTTGTAATAGGAAATAACATTGATGTAAATGAACTTGAGGGACTACCAAACATTACACTTAGACACAAATTAAACCAAAGGAACAGGTTGTAATAGGAAATAACATTGATATAAATGAACTTGAGGGACTACCAAACATTACACTTAGACACAAATTAAACCAAAGGAACAGGTTGTAATAGGAAATAACATTGATATAAATGAACAGGAGGGACTACCAAACATTACCCTTAGAAACAATTAAAGCAAAGGAACAGGTTGTAATAGGAAATAACTTTGATGTAAATGAACATGAGGGACCACCAAACATTACACTTAGACACACATTAAACCAAAGGAACAGGTTGTAATAGGAAATAACATTGATGTAAATGAACATGAGGGACTACCAAACATTACACGTAGACACAAATTAAAGCGAAGGAACAGGTTGTAATAGGAAATAACAGTGATGTAAATGAACATGAGGGACTACCAAACATTACACTTAGACACAAATTAAAGCAAACGAACAGGTTGTAATAGGAAATAACATTGATGTAAATGAACATGAGGGACTACCAAACATTACACTTAGACACAAATTAAAGTAAAGGAACAGGTTGTAATAGGAAATAACATTGATGTAAATGAACATGAGGGACTACCAAACATTACACTTAGACACAAATTAAAGCAAAGTAACAGGTTGTAATAGGAAATAACATTGATGTAAATGAACATGAGGGACTACCAAACATAACACTTAGACACAATATAAAACAAAGGAACAGGTTGTAATAGGAAATAACATTGATGTAAATGAACATGAGGGACTACCAAACATTACACTTAGACAGAAATTAAAGCAAAGGAACAGGTTGTTATAGGAAATAACATTGATGTAAATGAACATGAGGGACTACCAAACATTACACTTTGAAACAATTAAAGTAAAGGAACAGGTTGTAATAGGAAATAACTTTGATGTAAATGAACATGAGGGACTACCAAACATTACACCTAGACACAAATTAAAGCAAAGGAACAGGCTGTAATAGGAAATAACATTGATGTAAATGAACATGAGGGACTACCAAACATTACACTTAGACACAAATTAAAGCAAACGAACAGGTTGTAATAGGAAATAACATTGATGTAAATGAACATGAGGGACTACCAAACATTACACTTAGACCCAAATTAAAGCAAAGGAACAGGTTGTAATAGGAAATAACAGTGATGTAGATGAACAAAAGGGACTACCACACATTACACTTTGACACAAATTAAAGCGAAGGAACAGGTTGTAATAGGAAATAACATTGATGTAAATGAACATGAGGGACTACCAAACATTACACTTAGACACAAATTAAAGCAAAGGAACAGGTTGTAATAGGAAATAACATTGATGTAGATGAACATGAGTGACTACCACACATTACACTTTGACACAAATTAAAGCGAAGGAACAGGTTGTAATAGGAAATAACATTGATGTAAATGAACATGAGCGACTACCAAACATTACACTTAGACACAAATTAAAGCAAAGGAACAGGTTGTAATAGGAAATAACATTGATGTAAATGAACATGAAGGACTACCAAACATTACACTTAGACACAAATTAAAGCAAGGGAACAGGTTGTAATAGGAAATAACATTGATGTAAATGAACATGAGGGACTACCAAACATTACACTTAGACACAAATTAAAGCAAAAGAACAGGTTGTAATAGGAAATAACATTGATGTAAATGAACATGAGGGACTACCAAACATTACACTTAGACACAATATAAAACAAAGGAACAGGTTGTAATAGGAAATAACATTGATGTAAATGAACTTGAGGGACTACCAAACATTACACTTAGACACAAATTAAACCAAAGGAACAGGTTGTAATAGGAAATAACATTGATATAAATGAACTTGAGGGACTACCAAACATTACACTTAGACACAAATTAAACCAAAGGAACAGGTTGTAATAGGAAATAACATTGATATAAATGAACAGGAGGGACTACCAAACATTACCCTTAGAAACAATTAAAGCAAAGGAACAGGTTGTAATAGGAAATAACTTTGATGTAAATGAACATGAGGGACGACCAAACATTACACTTAGACACACATTAAACCAAAGGAACAGGTTGTAATAGGAAATAACATTGATGTAAATGAACATGAGGGACTACCAAACATTACACGTAGACACAAATTAAAGCGAAGGAACAGGTTGTAATAGGAAATAACAGTGATGTAAATGAACATGAGGGACTACCAAACATTACACTTAGACACAAATTAAAGCAAACGAACAGGTTGTAATAGGAAATAACATTGATGTAAATGAACATGAGGGACTACCAAACATTACACTTAGACACAAATTAAAGTAAAGGAACAGGTTGTAATAGGAAATAACATTGATGTAAATGAACATGAGGGACTACCAAACATTACACTTAGACACAAATTAAAGCAAAGTAACAGGTTGTAATAGGAAATAACATTGATGTAAATGAACATGAGGGACTACCAAACATAACACTTAGACACAATATAAAACAAAGGAACAGGTTGTAATAGGAAATAACATTGATGTAAATGAACATGAGGGACTACCAAACATTACACTTAGACAGAAATTAAAGCAAAGGAACAGGTTGTTATAGGAAATAACATTGATGTAAATGAACATGAGGGACTACCAAACATTACACTTTGAAACAATTAAAGCAAAGGAACAGGTTGTAATAGGAAATAACTTTGATGTAAATGAACATGAGGGACTACCAAACATTACACCTAGACACAAATTAAAGCAAAGGAACAGGCTGTAATAGGAAATAACATTGATGTAAATGAACATGAGGGACTACCAAACATTACACTTAGACACAAATTAAAGCAAACGAACAGGTTGTAATAGGAAATAACATTGATGTAAATGAACATGAGGGACTACCAAACATTACACTTAGACCCAAATTAAAGCAAAGGAACAGGTTGTAATAGGAAATAACAGTGATGTAGATGAACAAAAGGGACTACCACACATTACACTTTGACACAAATTAAAGCGAAGGAACAGGTTGTAATAGGAAATAACATTGATGTAAATGAACATGAGGGACTACCAAACATTACACTTAGACACAAATTAAAGCAAAGGAACAGGTTGTAATAGGAAATAACATTGATGTAGATGAACATGAGTGACTACCACACATTACACTTTGACACAAATTAAAGCGAAGGAACAGGTTGTAATAGGAAATAACATTGATGTAAATGAACATGAGCGACTACCAAACATTACACTTAGACACAAATTAAAGCAAAGGAACAGGTTGTAATAGGAAATAACATTGATGTAAATGAACATGAAGGACTACCAAACATTACACTTAGACACAAATTAAAGCAAGCGAACAGGTTGTAATAGGAAATAACATTGATGTAAATGAACATGAGGGACTACCAAACATTACACTTAGACACAAATTAAAGTAAAGGAACAGGTTGTAATAGGAAATCACATTGATGTAAATGAACATGATGGACTACCAAACATTACACTTAGACACAATATAAAACAAAGGAACAGGTTGTAATAGGAAATAACATTGATGTAAATGAACATGAGGGACTACCAAACATTACACTTAGACACAAATTAAAGTAAAGGAACAGGTTGTAATAGGAAATCACATTGATGTAAATGAACATGAGGGACTACCAAACATTACACTTAGACACAATATAAAACAAAGGAACAGGTTGTAATAGGAAATAACATTGATGTAAATGAACATGAGGGACTACCAAACATTACACTTAGACACAAATTAAACCAAAGGAGCAGGTTGTAATAGGAAATAGCATTGATGTAAATGAACATGAGGGACTACCAAACATTACACTTAGACACAAATTAAACCAAAGGAACAGGTTGTAATAGGAAATAACATTGATGTAAATGAACATGAGGGACTACCAAACATTACACTTAGACACAAATTAAACCAAAGTAACAGGTTGTAATAGGAAATAACATTGATGTAAATCAACATGAGGGACTAGCAAACATTACCCTTAGAGACAAAATAAAGCAAAGGAACAGGTTGTTATAGGAAATAACATTGATGTAAATGAACATGAGGGACTACCAAACATTACACTTAGACACAAATTAAAGTAAAGGAACAGGTTGTAATAGGAAATCACATTGATGTAAATGAACATGAGGGACTACCAAACATTACACTTAGATACAATATAAAACAAAGGAACAGGTTGTAATAGGAAATAACATTGATGTAAATGAACATGAGGGACTACCAAACATTACACTTAGACACAAATTAAACCAAAGGAGCAGGTTGTAATAGGAAATAATATTGATGTAAATGAACATGAGGGACTACCAAACATTACACTTAGACACAAATTAAACCAAAGGAACAGGTTGTAATAGGAAATAACATTGATGTAAATGAACATGAGGGACTACCAAACATTACACTTAGACACAAATTAAAGCAAAGGAACAGGTTGTAATAGGAAATAACATTGATGTAGATGAACATGAGTGACTACCACACATTACACTTTGACACAAATTAAAGCGAAGGAACAGGTTGTAATAGGAAATAACATTGATGTAAATGAACATGAGGGACTACCAAACATTACACTTAGACACAAATTAAAGCAAAGGAACAGGTTGTAATAGGAAATAACATTGATGTAAATGAACATGAAGGACTACCAAACATTACACTTAGACACAAATTAAAGCAAACGAACAGGTTGTAATAGGAAATAACATTGATGTAAATGAACATGAGGGACTACCAAACATTACACTTAGACACAAATTAAAGTAAAGGAACAGGTTGTAATAGGAAATCACATTGATGTAAATGAACATGAGGGACTACCAAACATTACACTTAGACACAATATAAAACAAAGGAACAGGTTGTAATAGGAACTAACATTGATGTAAATGAACATGAGGGACTACCAAACATTACACTTAGACACAAATTAAACCAAAGGAGCAGGTTGTAATAGGAAATAACATTGATGTAAATGAACATGAGGGACTACCAAACATTACACTTAGACACAAATTAAAGCAAACGAACAGGTTGTAATAGGAAATAACATTGATGTAAATGAACATGAGGGACTACCAAACATTACACTTAGACACAAATTAAAGCAAACGAATAGGTTGTAATAGGAAATAACAGTGATGTGATGAACATGAGGGACTACCACACATTACACTTTGACACAAATTAAAGCGAAGGAACAGGTTGTAATAGGAAATAACATTGATGTAAATGAACATGAGGGACTACCAAACATTACACTTAGACACAAATTAAAGCAAGGGAACAGGTTGTAATAGGAAATAACATTGATGTAAATGAACATGAGGGACTACCAAACACTACACTTAGACACAAATTAAAGCAAAAGAACAGGTTGTAATAGGAAATAACATTGATGTAAATGAACATGAGGGACTACCAAACATTACACTTAGACACAATATAAAACAAAGGAACAGGTTGTAATAGGAAATAACATTGATGTAAATGAACTTGAGGGACTACCAAACATTACACTTAGACACAAATTAAACCAAAGGAACAGGTTGTAATAGGAAATAACATTGATATAAATGAACTTGAGGGACTACCAAACATTAGACTTAGACACAAATTAAACCAAAGGAACAGGTTGTAATAGGAAATAACATTGATATAAATGAACAGGAGGGACTACCAAACATTACACTTAGACACAAATTAGAGCAAAGGAACAGGTTGTAATAGGAAATAACAATGATGTAAATGAACATGAGGGACTACCAAACATTACACTTAGAAACTATTAAAGCAAAGGAACAGGTTGTAATAGGAAATAACTTTGATGTAAATGAACATGAGGGACCACCAAACATTACACTTAGACACACATTAAACCAAAGGAACAGGTTGTAATAGGAAATAACATTGATGTAAATGAACATGAGAGACTACCAAACATTACACGTAGACACAAATTAAAGCGAAGGAACAGGTTGTAATAGGAAATAACAGTGATGTAAATGAACATGAGGGACTACCAAACATTACACTTAGACACAAATTAAAGCAAACGAACAGGTTGTAATAGGAAATAACATTGATGTAAATGAACATGAGGGACTACCAAACATTACACTTAGACACAAATTAAAGCAAACGAACAGGTTGTAATAGGAAATAACATTGATGTAAATGAACATGAGGGACTACCAAACATTACACTTAGACACAAATTAAAACAAAGGAATAGGTTGTAGTAGGAAATAACAGTGATGTAGATGAACATGAGGGACTACCACACATTACACTTTGACACAAATTAAAGCGAAGGAACAGGTTGTAATAGGAAATAACATTGATGTAAATGAACATGAGGGACTACCAAACATTACACTTAGACACAAATTAAAGCAAGGGAACAGGTTGTAATAGGAAATAACATTGATGTCAATGAACATGAGGGACTACCAAACATTACACTTAGACACAAATTAAAGCAAAAGAACAGGTTGTAATAGGAAATAACATTGATGTAAATGAACATGAGGGACTACCAAACATTACACTTAGACACAATATAAAACAAAGGAACAGGTTGTAATAGGAAATAACATTGATGTAAATGAACTTGGGGGACTACCAAACATTACACTTAGACACAAATTAAACCAAAGGAACAGGTTGTAATAGGAAATAACATTGATATAAATGAACTTGAGGGACTACCAAACATTACACTTAGACACAAATTAAACCAAAGGAACAGGTTGTAATAGGAAATAACATTGATATAAATGAACAGGAGGGACTACCAAACATTACACTTAGACACAAATTAGAGCAAAGGAACAGGTTGTTATAGGAAATAACAATGATGTAAATGAACATGAGGGACTACCAAACATTACACTTAGAAACAATTAAAGCAAAGGAACAGGTTGTAATAGGAAATAACTTTGATGTAAATGCACATGAGGGACCACCAAACATTACACTTAGACACACATTAAACCAAAGGAACAGGTTGTAATAGGAAATAACATTGATGTAAATGAACATGAAGGACTACCAAACATTACACGTAGACACAAATTAAAGCGAAGGAACAGGTTGTAATAGGAAATAACAGTGATGTAAATGAACATGAGGGACTACCAAACATTACACTTAGACACAAATTAAAGCAAACGAACAGGTTGTAATAGGAAATAACATTGATGTAAATGAACATGAGGGACTACCAAACATTACACTTAGACACAAATTAAAGTAAAGGAACAGGTTGTAATAGGAAATAACATTGATGTAAATGAACATGAGGGACTACCAAACATTACACTTAGACACAAATTAAAGCAAAGTAACAGGTTGTAATAGGAAATAACATTGATGTAAATGAACATGAGGGACTACCAAACATAACACTTAGACACAATATAAAACAAAGGAACAGGTTGTAATAGGAAATAACATTGATGTAAATGAACATGAGGGACTACCAAACATTACACTTAGACAGAAATTAAAGCAAAGGAACAGGTTGTTATAGGAAATAACATTGATGTAAATGAACATGAGGGACTACCAAACATTACACTTTGAAACAATTAAAGTAAAGGAACAGGTTGTAATAGGAAATAACTTTGATGTAAATGAACATGAGGGACTACCAAACATTACACCTAGACACAAATTAAAGCAAAGGAACAGGCTGTAATAGGAAATAACATTGATGTAAATGAACATGAGGGACTACCAAACATTACACTTAGACACAAATTAAAGCAAACGAACAGGTTGTAATAGGAAATAACATTGATGTAAATGAACATGAGGGACTACCAAACATTACACTTAGACCCAAATTAAAGCAAAGGAACAGGTTGTAATAGGAAATAACAGTGATGTAGATGAACAAAAGGGACTACCACACATTACACTTTGACACAAATTAAAGCGAAGGAACAGGTTGTAATAGGAAATAACATTGATGTAAATGAACATGAGGGACTACCAAACATTACACTTAGACACAAATTAAAGCAAGGGAACAGGTTGTAATAGGAAATAACATTGATGTAAATGAACATGTGGGACTACCAAACATTACACTTAGACACAAATTAAAGCAAAGGAACAGGTTGTAATAGGAAATAACATTGATGTAAATGAACATGAGGGACTACCAAACATTACACTTAGACACAATATAAAACAAAGGAACAGGTTGTAATAGGAAATAACATTGATGTAAATGAACATGAGGGACTACAAAACATTACACTTAGACACAAATCAAACCAAAGGAACAGGTTGTAATAGGAAATAACATTGATGTAAATGAACATGAGGGACTACCAAACATTACACTTAGACACAAATTAAAGCAAAGGAACAGGTTGTTATAGGAAATAACATTGATGTAAATGAACATGAGGGACTACCAAACATTACACTTAGACACAAATTAAACCAAAGGAACAGGTTGTAATATGAAATAACATTGATGTAAATGAACATGAGGGACTACCAAGCATTACACTTAGACACAAATATGAGCAAAGGAACAGGTTGTTACAGGAAATAACATTGATGTAAATGAACATGAGGGACTACCAAACATTACACTTAGAAACAAATAAAGCAAAGGAACAGGTTGTAATAGGAAATAACTTTGATGTAAATGAACATGAGGGAATAACAGACATTACACCTAGACACAAATTAAAGCAAAGGAACAGGTTGTAATAGGAAATAACATTGATGTAAATGAACATGAGGGACTACCAAACATTACACTTAGACACAAATTAAAGCAAACGAACAGGTTGTAATAGGAAATAACATTGATGTAAATGAACATGAGGGACTACCAAACATTACACTTAGACACAAATTAAAGCAAAGGAACAGGTTGTAATAGGAAATAACATTGATGTAGATGAACATGAGTGACTACCACACATTACACTTTGACACAAATTAAAGCGAAGGAACAGGTTGCAATAGGAAATAACATTGATGTAAATGAACATGAGGGAATACCAAACATTACACTTAGACACAAATTAAAGCAAAGGAACAGGTTGTAATAGGAAATAACATTGATGTAAATGAACATGAAGGACTACAAAACATTACACTTAGACACAAATTAAAGCAAACGAACAGGTTGTAATAGGAAATAACATTGATGTAAATGAACATGAAGGACTACCAAACATTACACTTAGACACAAATTAAAGCAAACGAACAGGTTGTAATAGGAAATAACATTGATGTAAATGAACATGAGGGACTACCAAACATTACAGTTAGACACAAATTAAAGCAAAGGAACAGGTTGTAATAGGAAATAACATTGATGTAAATGAACTTGAGGGACTACCAAACATTACACTTAGACACAAATTAAACCAAAGGAACAGATTGTAATAGGAAATAACATTGATATAAATGAACTTGAGGGACTACCAAACATTACACTTAGACACAAATTAAACCAAAGGAACAGGTTGTAATAGGAAATAACATTGATATAAATGAACAGGAGGGACTACCAAACATTACACTTAGACACAAATTAGAGCAAAGGAACAGGTTGTTATAGGAAATAACAATGATGTAAATGAACATGAGGGACTACCAAACATTACACTTAGAAACAATTAAAGCAAAGGAACAGGTTGTAATAGGAAATAACTTTGATGTAAATGAACATGAGGGACCACCAAACATTACACTTAGACACACATTAAACCAAAGGAACAGGTTGTAATAGGAAATAACATTGATGTAAATGAACATGAGGGACTACCAAACATTACACTTAGACACAAATTAAAGCAAAGGAATAGGTTGTAGTAGGAAATAACAGTGATGTAGATGAACATGAGGGACTACCACACATTACACTTTGACACAAATTAAAGCGAAGGAACAGGTTGTAATAGGAAATAACATTGATGTAAATGAACATGAGGGACTACCTAACATTACACTTAGACACAAATTAAAGCAAGGGAACAGGTTGTAATAGGAAATAACATTGATGTAAATGAACATGAGGGACTACCAAACATTACACTTAGACACAAATTAAAGCAAAAGAACAGGTTGTAATAGGAAATAACATTGATGTAAATGAACATGAGGGACTACCAAACATTACACTTAGACACAATATAAAACAAAGGAACAGGTTGTAATAGGAAATAACATTGATGTAAATGAACTTGAGGGACTACCAAACATTACACTTAGACACAAATTAAACCAAAGGAACAGGTTGTAATAGGAAATAACATTGATATAAATGAACTTGAGGGACTACCAAACATTACACTTAGACACAAATTAAACCAAAGGAACAGGTTGTAATAGGAAATAACATTGATATAAATGAACAGGAGGGACTACCAAACATTACACTTAGACACAAATTAGAGCAAAGGAACAGGTTGTTATAGGAAATAACAATGATGTAAATGAACATGAGGGACTACCAAACATTACACTTAGAAACAATTAAAGCAAAGGAACAGGTTGTAATAGGAAATAACTTTGATGTAAATGAACATGAGGGACCACCAAACATTACACTTAGACACACATTAAACTAAAGGAACAGGTTGTAATAGGAAATAACATTGATGTAAATGAACATGAAGGACTACCAAACATTACACGTAGACCCAAATTAAAGCGAAGGAACAGGTTGTAATAGGAAATAACAGTGATGTAAATGAACATGAGGGACTACCAAACATTACACTTAGACACAAATTAAAGCAAACGAACAGGTTGTAATAGGAAATAACATTGATGTAAATGAACATGAGGGACTACCAAACATTACACTTAGACACAAATTAAAGTAAAGGAACAGGTTGTAATAGAAAATAACATTGATGTAAATGAACATGAGGGACTACCAAACATTACACTTAGACACAAATTAAAGCAAAGGAACAGGTTGTAATAGGAAATAACATTGATGTAAATGAACATGAGGGACTACCAAACATTACACTTAGACACAATATAAAACAAAGGAACAGGTTGTAATAGGAAATAACATTGATGTAAATGAACATGAAGGACTACAAAACATTACACTTAGACACAAATTAAACCAAAGGAACAGGTTGTAATAGGAAATAACATTGATGTAAATGAACATGAGGGACTACCAAACATTACACTTAGACACAATATAAAACAAAGGAACAGGTTGTAATAGGAAATAACATTGATGTAAATGAACATGAAGGACTACAAAACATTACACTTAGACACAAATCAAGCCAAAGGAACAGGTTGTAATAGGAAATAACATTGATGTAAATGAACATGAGGGACTACCAAACATTACACTTAGACACAATATAAAACAAAGGAACAGGTTGTAATAGGAAATAACATTGATGTAAATGAACATGAGGGACTACCAAACATTACACTTAGACACAAATTAAACCAAAGGAGCAGGTTGTAATAGGAAATAACATTGATGTAAATGAACATGAGGGACTACCAAACATTACACTTAGACCCAATTAAACCAAAGGAACAGGTTGTAATAGGAAATAACATTGATGTAAATGAACATGAGGGACTACCAAACATTACACTTAGACACAAATTAAAGCAAAGGAACAGGTTGTAATAGGAAATAACATTGATGTAGATGAACATGAGTGACTACCACACATTACACTTTGACACAAATTAAAGCGAAGGAACAGGTTGTAATAGGAAATAACATTGATGTAAATGAACATGAGCGACTACCAAACATTACACTTAGACACAAATTAAAGCAAAGGAACAGGTTGTAATAGGAAATAACATTGATGTAAATGAACATGAAGGACTACCAAACATTACACTTAGACACAAATTAAAGCAAACGAACAGGTTGTAATAGGAAATAACATTGATGTAAATGAACATGAGGGACTACCAAACATTACACTTAGACACAAATTAAAGTAAAGGAACAGGTTGTAATAGGAAATCACATTGATGTAAATGAACATGAGGGACTACCAAACATTACACTTAGACACAATATAAAACAAAGGAACAGGTTGTAATAGGAAATAACATTGATGTAAATGAACATGAGGGACTACCAAACATTACACTTAGACACAATATAAAACAAAGGAACAGGTTGTAATAGGAAATAACATTGATGTAAATGAACATGAGGGACTACCAAACATTACACTTAGACACACATTAAACCAAAGGAGCAGGTTGTAATAGGAAATAACATTGATGTAAATGAACATGAGGGACTACCAAACATTACACTTAGACACAAATTAAACCAAAGGAACAGGTTGTAATAGGAAATAACATTGATGTAAATGAACATGAGGGACTACCAAACATTACACTTAGACACAAATTAAACCAAAGTAACAGGTTGTAATAGGAAATAACATTGATGTAAATCAACATGAGGGACTAGCAAACATTACCCTTAGACACAAATTAAAGCAAAGGAACAGGTTGTTATAGGAAATAACATTGATGTAAATGAACATGAGGGACTACCAAACATTACACTTAGACACAAATTAAAGTAAAGGAACAGGTTGTAATAGGAAATCACATTGATGTAAATGAACATGAGGGACTACCAAACATTACACTTAGATACAATATAAAACAAAGGAACAGGTTGTAATAGGAAATAACATTGATGTAAATGAACATGAGGGACTACCAAACATTACACTTAGACACAAATTAAACCAAAGGAGCAGGTTGTAATAGGAAATAATATTGATGTAAATGAACATGAGGGACTACCAAACATTACACTTAGACACAAATTAAACCAAAGGAACAGGTTGTAATAGGAAATAGCATTGATGTAAATGAACATGAGGGACTACCAAACATTACACTTAGACACAAATTAAAGCAAAGGAACAGGTTGTAATAGGAAATAACATTGATGTAGATGAACATGAAGGACTACCAAACATTACACTTAGACACAGATTAAAGCAAACGAACAGGTTGTAATAGGAAATAACATTGATGTAAATGAACATGAGGGACTACCAAACATTACACTTAGACACAAATTAAAGTAAAGGAACAGGTTGTAATAGGAAATCACATTGATGTAAATGAACATGAGGGACTACCAAACATTATACTTAGACACAATATAAAACAAAGGAACAGGTTGTAATAGGAACTAACATTGATGTAAATGAACATGAGGGACTACCAAACATTACACTTAGACACAAATTAAACCAAAGGAGCAGGTTGTAATAGGAAATAACATTGATGTAAATGAACATGAGGGACTACCAAACATTACACTTTGAAACAATTAAAGCAAAGGAACAGGTTGTAATAGGAAATAACTTTGATGTAAATGAACATGAGGGACTACCAGATATTACACCTAGACACAAATAAAAGCAAAGGAACAGGTTGTAATAGGAAATAACATTGATGTAAATGAACATGATGGACTACCAAACATTACACTTAGACACAAATTAAAGCAAACGAACAGGTTGTAATAGGAAATAACATTGATGTAAATGAACATGAGGGACTACCAAACATTACACTTAGACACAAATTAAAGCAAAGGAATAGGTTGTAATAGGAAATAACAGTGATGTAGATGAACATGAGGGACTACCACACATTACACTTTGACACAAATTAAACCAAAGGAACAGGTTGTAATAGGAAATAACATTGATGTAAATGAACATGAGGGACTACCAAACATTACACTTAGACACAAATTAAAGCAAGGGAACAGGTTGTAATAGGAAATAACATTGATGTAAATGAACATGAGGGACTACCAAACATTACACTTAGACACAAATTAAAGCAAAAGAACAGGTTGTAATAGGAAATAACATTGATGTAAATGAACATGAGGGACTACCAAACATTACACTTAGACACAAATTAAACCAAAGGAACAGGTTGTAATAGGAAATAACATTGATATAAATGAACTTGAGGGACTACCAAACATTACACTTAGACACAAATTAAACCAAAGGAACAGGTTGTAATAGGAAATAACATTGATATAAATGAACAGGAGGGACTACCAAACATTACCCTTAGAAACAATTAAAGCAAAGGAACAGGTTGTAATAGGAAATAACTTTGATGTAAATGAACATGAGGGACCACCAAACATTACACTTAGACACACATTAAACCAAAGGAACAGGTTGTAATAGGAAATAACATTGATGTAAATGAACATGAGGGACTACCAAACATTACACGTAGACACAAATTAAAGCGAAGGAACAGGTTGTAATAGGAAATAACAGTGATGTAAATGAACATGAGGGACTACCAAACATTACACTTAGACACAAATTAAAGCAAACGAACAGGTTGTAATAGGAAATAACATTGATGTAAATGAACATGAGGGACTACCAAACATTACACTTAGACACAAATTAAAGTAAAGGAACAGGTTGTAATAGGAAATAACATTGATGTAAATGAACATGAGGGACTACCAAACATTACACTTAGACACAAATTAAAGCAAAGTAACAGGTTGTAATAGGAAATAACATTGATGTAAATGAACATGAGGGACTACCAAACATAACACTTAGACACAATATAAAACAAAGGAACAGGTTGTAATAGGAAATAACATTGATGTAAATGAACATGAGGGACTACCAAACATTACACTTAGACAGAAATTAAAGCAAAGGAACAGGTTGTTATAGGAAATAACATTGATGTAAATGAACATGAGGGACTACCAAACATTACACTTTGAAACAATTAAAGTAAAGGAACAGGTTGTAATAGGAAATAACTTTGATGTAAATGAACATGAGGGACTACCAAACATTACACCTAGACACAAATTAAAGCAAAGGAACAGGCTGTAATAGGAAATAACATTGATGTAAATGAACATGAGGGACTACCAAACATTACACTTAGACACAAATTAAAGCAAACGAACAGGTTGTAATAGGAAATAACATTGATGTAAATGAACATGAGGGACTACCAAACATTACACTTAGACCCAAATTAAAGCAAAGGAACAGGTTGTAATAGGAAATAACAGTGATGTAGATGAACAAAAGGGACTACCACACATTACACTTTGACACAAATTAAAGCGAAGGAACAGGTTGTAATAGGAAATAACATTGATGTAAATGAACATGAGGGACTACCAAACATTACACTTAGACACAAATTAAAGCAAAGGAACAGGTTGTAATAGGAAATAACATTGATGTAGATGAACATGAGTGACTACCACACATTACACTTTGACACAAATTAAAGCGAAGGAACAGGTTGTAATAGGAAATAACATTGATGTAAATGAACATGAGCGACTACCAAACATTACACTTAGACACAAATTAAAGCAAAGGAACAGGTTGTAATAGGAAATAACATTGATGTAAATGAACATGAAGGACTACCAAACATTACACTTAGACACAAATTAAAGCAAGGGAACAGGTTGTAATAGGAAATAACATTGATGTAAATGAACATGAGGGACTACCAAACATTACACTTAGACACAAATTAAAGCAAAAGAACAGGTTGTAATAGGAAATAACATTGATGTAAATGAACATGAGGGACTACCAAACATTACACTTAGACACAATATAAAACAAAGGAACAGGTTGTAATAGGAAATAACATTGATGTAAATGAACTTGAGGGACTACCAAACATTACACTTAGACACAAATTAAACCAAAGGAACAGGTTGTAATAGGAAATAACATTGATATAAATGAACTTGAGGGACTACCAAACATTACACTTAGACACAAATTAAAGCAAAGGAACAGGTTGTAATAGGAAATAACATTGATATAAATGAACAGGAGGGACTACCAAACATTACCCTTAGAAACAATTAAAGCAAAGGAACAGGTTGTAATAGGAAATAACTTTGATGTAAATGAACATGAGGGACCACCAAACATTACACTTAGACACACATTAAACCAAAGGAACAGGTTGTAATAGGAAATAACATTGATGTAAATGAACATGAGGGACTACCAAACATTACACGTAGACACAAATTAAAGCGAAGGAACAGGTTGTAATAGGAAATAACAGTGATGTAAATGAACATGAGGGACTACCAAACATTACACTTAGACACAAATTAAAGCAAACGAACAGGTTGTAATAGGAAATAACATTGATGTAAATGAACATGAGGGACTACCAAACATTACACTTAGACACAAATTAAAGTAAAGGAACAGGTTGTAATAGGAAATAACATTGATGTAAATGAACATGAGGGACTACCAAACATTACACTTAGACACAAATTAAAGCAAAGTAACAGGTTGTAATAGGAAATAACATTGATGTAAATGAACATGAGGGACTACCAAACATAACACTTAGACACAATATAAAACAAAGGAACAGGTTGTAATAGGAAATAACATTGATGTAAATGAACATGAGGCACTACCAAACATTACACTTAGACAGAAATTAAAGCAAAGGAACAGGTTGTTATAGGAAATAACATTGATGTAAATGAACATGAGGGACTACCAAACATTACACTTTGAAACAATTAAAGTAAAGGAACAGGTTGTAATAGGAAATAACTTTGATGTAAATGAACATGAGGGACTACCAAACATTACACCTAGACACAAATTAAAGCAAAGGAACAGGCTGTAATAGGAAATAACATTGATGTAAATGAACATGAGGGACTACCAAACATTACACTTAGACACAAATTAAAGCAAACGAACAGGTTGTAATAGGAAATAACATTGATGTAAATGAACATGAGGGACTACCAAACATTACACTTAGACACAAATTAAAGCAAAGGAACAGGTTGTAATAGGAAATAACAGTGATGTAGATGAACAAAAGGGACTACCACACATTACACTTTGACACAAATTAAAGCGAAGGAACAGGTTGTAATAGGAAATAACATTGATGTAAATGAACATGAGGGACTACCAAACATTACACTTAGACACAAATTAAAGCAAAGGAACAGGTTGTAATAGGAAATAACATTGATGTAGATGAACATGAGTGACTACCACACATTACACTTTGACACAAATTAAAGCGAAGGAACAGGTTGTAATAGGAAATAACATTGATGTAAATGAACATGAGCGACTACCAAACATTACACTTAGACACAAATTAAAGCAAAGGAACAGGTTGTAATAGGAAATAACATTGATGTAAATGAACATGAAGGACTACCAAACATTACACTTAGACACAAATTAAAGCAAGCGAACAGGTTGTAATAGGAAATAACATTGATGTAAATGAACATGAGGGACTACCAAACATTACACTTAGACACAAATTAAAGTAAAGGAACAGGTTGTAATAGGATATCACATTGATGTAAATGAACATGATGGACTACCAAATATTACACTTAGACACAATATAAAACAAAGGAACAGGTTGTAATAGGAAATAACATTGATGTAAATGAACATGAGGGACTACCAAACATTACACTTAGACACAAATTAAAGTAAAGGAACAGGTTGTAATAGGAAATCACATTGATGTAAATGAACATGAGGGACTACCAAACATTACACTTAGACACAATATAAAACAAAGGAACAGGTTGTAATAGGAAATAACATTGATGTAAATGAACATGAGGGACTACCAAACATTACACTTAGACACAAATTAAACCAAAGGAGCAGGTTGTAATAGGAAATAGCATTGATGTAAATGAACATGAGGGACTACCAAACATTACACTTAGACACAAATTAAACCAAAGGAACAGGTTGTAATAGGAAATAACATTGATGTAAATGAACATGAGGGACTACCAAACATTACACTTAGACACAAATTAAACCAAAGTAACAGGTTGTAATAGGAAATAACATTGATGTAAATCAACATGAGGGACTAGCAAACATTACCCTTAGAGACAAAATAAAGCAAAGGAACAGGTTGTTATAGGAAATAACATTGATGTAAATGAACATGAGGGACTACCAAACATTACACTTAGACACAAATTAAAGTAAAGGAACAGGTTGTAATAGGAAATCACATTGATGTAAATGAACATGAGGGACTACCAAACATTACACTTAGATACAATATAAAACAAAGGAACAGGTTGTAATAGGAAATAACATTGATGTAAATGAACATGAGGGACTACCAAACATTACACTTAGACACAAATTAAACCAAAGGAGCAGGTTGTAATAGGAAATAATATTGATGTAAATGAACATGAGGGACTACCAAACATTACACTTAGACACAAATTAAACCAAAGGAACAGGTTGTAATAGGAAATAACATTGATGTAAATGAACATGAGGGACTACCAAACATTACACTTAGACACAAATTAAAGCAAAGGAACAGGTTGTAATAGGAAATAACATTGATGTAGATGAACATGAGTGACTACCACACATTACACTTTGACACAAATTAAAGCGAAGGAACAGGTTGTAATAGGAAATAACATTGATGTAAATGAACATGAGGGACTACCAAACATTACACTTAGACACAAATTAAAGCAAAGGAACAGGTTGTAATAGGAAATAACATTGATGTAAATGAACATGAAGGACTACCAAACATTACACTTAGACACAAATTAAAGCAAACGAACAGGTTGTAATAGGAAATAACATTGATGTAAATGAACATGAGCGACTACCAAACATTACACTTAGACACAAATTAAAGCAAAGGAACAGGTTGTAATAGGAAATAACATTGATGTAAATGAACATGAAGGACTACCAAACATTACACTTAGACACAAATTAAAGCAAGCGAACAGGTTGTAATAGGAAATAACATTGATGTAAATGAACATGAGGGACTACCAAACATTACACTTAGACACAAATTAAAGTAAAGGAACAGGTTGTAATAGGATATCACATTGATGTAAATGAACATGATGGACTACCAAATATTACACTTAGACACAATATAAAACAAAGGAACAGGTTGTAATAGGAAATAACATTGATGTAAATGAACATGAGGGACTACCAAACATTACACTTAGACACAAATTAAAGTAAAGGAACAGGTTGTAATAGGAAATCACATTGATGTAAATGAACATGAGGGACTACCAAACATTACACTTAGACACAATATAAAACAAAGGAACAGGTTGTAATAGGAAATAACATTGATGTAAATGAACATGAGGGACTACCAAACATTACACTTAGACACAAATTAAACCAAAGGAGCAGGTTGTAATAGGAAATAGCATTGATGTAAATGAACATGAGGGACTACCAAACATTACACTTAGACACAAATTAAACCAAAGGAACAGGTTGTAATAGGAAATAACATTGATGTAAATGAACATGAGGGACTACCAAACATTACACTTAGACACAAATTAAACCAAAGTAACAGGTTGTAATAGGAAATAACATTGATGTAAATCAACATGAGGGACTAGCAAACATTACCCTTGGAGACAAAATAAAGCAAAGGAACAGGTTGTTATAGGAAATAACATTGATGTAAATGAACATGAGGGACTACCAAACATTACACTTAGACACAAATTAAAGTAAAGGAACAGGTTGTAATAGGAAATCACATTGATGTAAATGAACATGAGGGACTACCAAACATTACACTTAGATACAATATAAAACAAAGGAACAGGTTGTAATAGGAAATAACATTGATGTAAATGAACATGAGGGACTACCAAACATTACACTTAGACACAAATTAAACCAAAGGAGCAGGTTGTAATAGGAAATAATATTGATGTAAATGAACATGAGGGACTACCAAACATTACACTTAGACACAAATTAAACCAAAGGAACAGGTTGTAATAGGAAATAACATTGATGTAAATGAACATGAGGGACTACCAAACATTACACTTAGACACAAATTAAAGCAAAGGAACAGGTTGTAATAGGAAATAACATTGATGTAGATGAACATGAGTGACTACCACACATTACACTTTGACACAAATTAAAGCGAAGGAACAGGTTGTAATAGGAAATAACATTGATGTAAATGAACATGAGGGACTACCAAACATTACACTTAGACACAAATTAAAGCAAAGGAACAGGTTGTAATAGGAAATAACATTGATGTAAATGAACATGAAGGACTACCAAACATTACACTTAGACACAAATTAAAGCAAACGAACAGGTTGTAATAGGAAATAACATTGATGTAAATGAACATGAGGGACTACCAAACATTACACTTAGACACAAATTAAAGTAAAGGAACAGGTTGTAATAGGAAATCACATTGATGTAAATGAACATGAGGGACTACCAAACATTACACTTAGACACAATATAAAACAAAGGAACAGGTTGTAATAGGAACTAACATTGATGTAAATGAACATGAGGGACTACCAAACATTACACTTAGACACAAATTAAACCAAAGGAGCAGGTTGTAATAGGAAATAACATTGATGTAAATGAACATGAGGGACTACCAAACATTACACTTAGACACAAATTAAAGCAAACGAACAGGTTGTAATAGGAAATAACATTGATGTAAATGAACATGAGGGACTACCAAACATTACACTTAGACACAAATTAAAGCAAACGAATAGGTTGTAATAGGAAATAACAGTGATGTGATGAACATGAGGGACTACCACACATTACACTTTGACACAAATTAAAGCGAAGGAACAGGTTGTAATAGGAAATAACATTGATGTAAATGAACATGAGGGACTACCAAACATTACACTTAGACACAAATTAAAGCAAGGGAACAGGTTGTAATAGGAAATAACATTGATGTAAATGAACATGAGGGACTACCAAACATTACACTTAGACACAAATTAAAGCAAAAGAACAGGTTGTAATAGGAAATAACATTGATGTAAATGAACATGAGGGACTACCAAACATTACACTTAGACACAAATTAAACCAAAGGAACAGGTTGTAATAGGAAATAACATTGATATAAATGAACTTGAGGGACTACCAAACATTACACTTAGACACAAATTAAACCAAAGGAACAGGTTGTAATAGGAAATAACATTGATATAAATGAACAGGAGGGACTACCAAACATTACACTTAGACACAAATTAGAGCAAAGGAACAGGTTGTAATAGGAAATAACAATGATGTAAATGAACATGAGGGACTACCAAACATTACACTTAGAAACAATTAAAGCAAAGGAACAGGTTGTAATAGGAAATAACTTTGATGTAAATGAACATGAGGGACCACCAAACATTGCACTTAGACACACATTAAACCAAAGGAACAGGTTGTAATAGGAAATAACATTGATGTAAATGAACATGAGAGACTACCAAACATTACACGTAGACACAAATTAAAGCGAAGGAACAGGTTGTAATAGGAAATAACAGTGATGTAAATGAACATGAGGGACTACCAAACATTACACTTAGACACAAATTAAAGCAAACGAACAGGTTGTAATAGGAAATAACATTGATGTAAATGAACATGAGGGACTACCAAACATTACACTTAGACACAAATTAAAGCAAACGAACAGGTTGTAATAGGAAATAACATTGATGTAAATGAACATGAGGGACTACCAAACATTACACTTAGACACAAATTAAAGCAAAGGAATAGGTTGTAGTAGGAAATAACAGTGATGTAGATGAACATGAGGGACTACCACACATTACACTTTGACACAAATTAAAGCGAAGGAACAGGTTGTAATAGGAAATAACATTGATGTAAATGAACATGAGGGACTACCAAACATTACACTTAGACACAAATTAAAGCAAGGGAACAGGTTGTAATAGGAAATAACATTGATGTCAATGAACATGAGGGACTACCAAACATTACACTTAGACACAAATTAAAGCAAAAGAACAGGTTGTAATAGGAAATAACATTGATGTAAATGAACTTGAGGGACTACCAAACATTACACTTAGACACAAATTAAACCAAAGGAACAGGTTGTAATAGGAAATAACATTGATATAAATGAACTTGAGGGACTACCAAACATTACACTTAGACACAAATTAAACCAAAGGAACAGGTTGTAATAGGAAATAACAGTGATGTAGATGAACAAAAGGGACTACCACACATTACACTTTGACACAAATTAAAGCGAAGGAACAGGTTGTAATAGGAAATAACATTGATGTAAATGAACATGAGGGACTACCAAACATTACACTTAGACACAAATTAAAGCAAAGGAACAGGTTGTAATAGGAAATAACATTGATGTAGATGAACATGAGTGACTACCACACATTACACTTTGACACAAATTAAAGCGAAGGAACAGGTTGTAATAGGAAATAACATTGATGTAAATGAACATGAGCGACTACCAAACATTACACTTAGACACAAATTAAAGCAAAGGAACAGGTTGTAATAGGAAATAACATTGATGTAAATGAACATGAAGGACTACCAAACATTACACTTAGACACAAATTAAAGCAAGGGAACAGGTTGTAATAGGAAATAACATTGATGTAAATGAACATGAGGGACTACCAAACATTACACTTAGACACAAATTAAAGCAAAAGAACAGGTTGTAATAGGAAATAACATTGATGTAAATGAACATGAGGGACTACCAAACATTACACTTAGACACAATATAAAACAAAGGAACAGGTTGTAATAGGAAATAACATTGATGTAAATGAACTTGAGGGACTACCAAACATTACACTTAGACACAAATTAAACCAAAGGAACAGGTTGTAATAGGAAATAACATTGATGTAAATGAACATGAGGGACTACCAAACATTACACTTAGACACAAATTAAACCAAAGGAACAGGTTGTAATATGAAATAACATTGATGTAAATGAACATGAGGGACTACCAAGCATTACACTTAGACACAAATATGAGCAAAGGAACAGGTTGTTACAGGAAATAACATTGATGTAAATGAACATGAGGGACTACCAAACATTACACTTAGAAACAAATAAAGCAAAGGAACAGGTTGTAATAGGAAATAACTTTGATGTAAATGAACATGAGGGACTAACAGACATTACACCTAGACACAAATTAAAGCAAAGGAACAGGTTGTAATAGGAAATAACATTGATGTAAATGAACATGAGGGACTACCAAACATTACACTTAGACACAAATTAAAGCAAACGAACAGGTTGTAATAGGAAATAACATTGATGTAAATGAACATGAGGGACTACCAAACATTACACTTAGACACAAATTAAAGCAAACGAATAGGTTGTAATAGGAAATAACAGTGATGTGATGAACATGAGGGACTACCACACATTACACTTTGACACAAATTAAAGCGAAGGAACAGGTTGTAATAGGAAATAACATTGATGTAAATGAACATGAGGGACTACCAAACATTACACTTAGACACAAATTAAAGCAAGGGAACAGGTTGTAATAGGAAATAACATTGATGTAAATGAACATGAGGGACTACCAAACATTACACTTAGACACAAATTAAAGCAAAAGAACAGGTTGTAATAGGAAATAACATTGATGTAAATGAACATGAGGGACTACCAAACATTACACTTAGACACAAATTAAACCAAAGGAACAGGTTGTAATAGGAAATAACATTGATATAAATGAACTTGAGGGACTACCAAACATTACACTTAGACACAAATTAAACCAAAGGAACAGGTTGTAATAGGAAATAACATTGATATAAATGAACAGGAGGGACTACCAAACATTACACTTAGACACAAATTAGAGCAAAGGAACAGGTTGTAATAGGAAATAACAATGATGTAAATGAACATGAGGGACTACCAAACATTACACTTAGAAACAATTAAAGCAAAGGAACAGGTTGTAATAGGAAATAACTTTGATGTAAATGAACATGAGGGACCACCAAACATTGCACTTAGACACACATTAAACCAAAGGAACAGGTTGTAATAGGAAATAACATTGATGTAAATGAACATGAGAGACTACCAAACATTACACGTAGACACAAATTAAAGCGAAGGAACAGGTTGTAATAGGAAATAACAGTGATGTAAATGAACATGAGGGACTACCAAACATTACACTTAGACACAAATTAAAGCAAACGAACAGGTTGTAATAGGAAATAACATTGATGTAAATGAACATGAGGGACTACCAAACATTACACTTAGACACAAATTAAAGCAAACGAACAGGTTGTAATAGGAAATAACATTGATGTAAATGAACATGAGGGACTACCAAACATTACACTTAGACACAAATTAAAGCAAAGGAATAGGTTGTAGTAGGAAATAACAGTGATGTAGATGAACATGAGGGACTACCACACATTACACTTTGACACAAATTAAAGCGAAGGAACAGGTTGTAATAGGAAATAACATTGATGTAAATGAACATGAGGGACTACCAAACATTACACTTAGACACAAATTAAAGCAAGGGAACAGGTTGTAATAGGAAATAACATTGATGTCAATGAACATGAGGGACTACCAAACATTACACTTAGACACAAATTAAAGCAAAAGAACAGGTTGTAATAGGAAATAACATTGATGTAAATGAACTTGAGGGACTACCAAACATTACACTTAGACACAAATTAAACCAAAGGAACAGGTTGTAATAGGAAATAACATTGATATAAATGAACTTGAGGGACTACCAAACATTACACTTAGACACAAATTAAACCAAAGGAACAGGTTGTAATAGGAAATAACAGTGATGTAGATGAACAAAAGGGACTACCACACATTACACTTTGACACAAATTAAAGCGAAGGAACAGGTTGTAATAGGAAATAACATTGATGTAAATGAACATGAGGGACTACCAAACATTACACTTAGACACAAATTAAAGCAAAGGAACAGGTTGTAATAGGAAATAACATTGATGTAGATGAACATGAGTGACTACCACACATTACACTTTGACACAAATTAAAGCGAAGGAACAGGTTGTAATAGGAAATAACATTGATGTAAATGAACATGAGCGACTACCAAACATTACACTTAGACACAAATTAAAGCAAAGGAACAGGTTGTAATAGGAAATAACATTGATGTAAATGAACATGAAGGACTACCAAACATTACACTTAGACACAAATTAAAGCAAGGGAACAGGTTGTAATAGGAAATAACATTGATGTAAATGAACATGAGGGACTACCAAACATTACACTTAGACACAAATTAAAGCAAAAGAACAGGTTGTAATAGGAAATAACATTGATGTAAATGAACATGAGGGACTACCAAACATTACACTTAGACACAATATAAAACAAAGGAACAGGTTGTAATAGGAAATAACATTGATGTAAATGAACTTGAGGGACTACCAAACATTACACTTAGACACAAATTAAACCAAAGGAACAGGTTGTAATAGGAAATAACATTGATGTAAATGAACATGAGGGACTACCAAACATTACACTTAGACACAAATTAAACCAAAGGAACAGGTTGTAATATGAAATAACATTGATGTAAATGAACATGAGGGACTACCAAGCATTACACTTAGACACAAATATGAGCAAAGGAACAGGTTGTTACAGGAAATAACATTGATGTAAATGAACATGAGGGACTACCAAACATTACACTTAGAAACAAATAAAGCAAAGGAACAGGTTGTAATAGGAAATAACTTTGATGTAAATGAACATGAGGGACTAACAGACATTACACCTAGACACAAATTAAAGCAAAGGAACAGGTTGTAATAGGAAATAACATTGATGTAAATGAACATGAGGGACTACCAAACATTACACTTAGACACAAATTAAAGCAAACGAACAGGTTGTAATAGGAAATAACATTGATGTAAATGAACATGAGGGACTACCAAACATTACACTTAGACACAAATTAAAGCAAAGGAACAGGTTGTAATAGGAAATAACATTGATGTAGATGAACATGAGTGACTACCACACATTACACTTTGACACAAATTAAAGCGAAGGAACAGGTTGCAATAGGAAATAACATTGATGTAAATGAACATGAGGGAATACCAAACATTACACTTAGACACAAATTAAAGCAAACGAACAGGTTGTAATAGGAAATAACATTGATGTAAATGAACATGAAGGACTACCAAACATTACACTTAGACACAAATTAAAGCAAAGGAACAGGTTGTAATAGGAAATAACATTGATGTAAATGAACATGAGGGACTACCAAACATTACAGTTAGACACAAATTAAAGCAAAGGAACAGGTTGTAATAGGAAATAACATTGATGTAAATGAACTTGAGGGACTACCAAACATTACACTTAGACACAAATTAAACCAAAGGAACAGATTGTAATAGGAAATAACATTGATATAAATGAACTTGAGGGACTACCAAACATTACACTTAGACACAAATTAAACCAAAGGAACAGGTTGTAATAGGAAATAACATTGATATAAATGAACAGGAGGGACTACCAAACATTACACTTAGACACAAATTAGAGCAAAGGAACAGGTTGTTATAGGAAATAACAATGATGTAAATGAACATGAGGGACTACCAAACATTACACTTAGAAACAATTAAAGCAAAGGAACAGGTTGTAATAGGAAATAACTTTGATGTAAATGAACATGAGGGACCACCAAACATTACACTTAGACACACATTAAACCAAAGGAACAGGTTGTAATAGGAAATAACATTGATGTAAATGAACATGAGGGACTACCAAACATTACACTTAGACACAAATTAAAGCAAAGGAATAGGTTGTAGTAGGAAATAACAGTGATGTAGATGAACATGAGGGACTACCACACATTACACTTTGACACAAATTAAAGCGAAGGAACAGGTTGTAATAGGAAATAACATTGATGTAAATGAACATGAGGGACTACCTAACATTACACTTAGACACAAATTAAAGCAAGGGAACAGGTTGTAATAGGAAATAACATTGATGTAAATGAACATGAGGGACTACCAAACATTACACTTAGACACAAATTAAAGCAAAAGAACAGGTTGTAATAGGAAATAACATTGATGTAAATGAACATGAGGGACTACCAAACATTACACTTAGACACAATATAAAACAAAGGAACAGGTTGTAATAGGAAATAACATTGATGTAAATGAACTTGAGGGACTACCAAACATTACACTTAGACACAAATTAAACCAAAGGAACAGGTTGTAATAGGAAATAACATTGATATAAATGAACTTGAGGGACTACCAAACATTACACTTAGACACAAATTAAACCAAAGGAACAGGTTGTAATAGGAAATAACATTGATATAAATGAACAGGAGGGACTACCAAACATTACACTTAGACACAAATTAGAGCAAAGGAACAGGTTGTTATAGGAAATAACAATGATGTAAATGAACATGAGGGACTACCAAACATTACACTTAGAAACAATTAAAGCAAAGGAACAGGTTGTAATAGGAAATAACTTTGATGTAAATGAACATGAGGGACCACCAAACATTACACTTAGACACACATTAAACCAAAGGAACAGGTTGTAATAGGAAATAACATTGATGTAAATGAACATGAAGGACTACCAAACATTACACGTAGACACAAATTAAAGCGAAGGAACAGGTTGTAATAGGAAATAACAGTGATGTAAATGAACATGAGGGACTACCAAACATTACACTTAGACACAAATTAAAGCAAACGAACAGGTTGTAATAGGAAATAACATTGATGTAAATGAACATGAGGGACTACCAAACATTACACTTAGACACAAATTAAAGTAAAGGAACAGGTTGTAATAGAAAATAACATTGATGTAAATGAACATGAGGGACTACCAAACATTACACTTAGACACAAATTAAAGCAAAGGAACAGGTTGTAATAGGAAATAACATTGATGTAAATGAACATGAGGGACTACCAAACATTACACTTAGACACAATATAAAACAAAGGAACAGGTTGTAATAGGAAATAACATTGATGTAAATGAACATGAAGGACTACAAAACATTACACTTAGACACAAATTAAACCAAAGGAACAGGTTGTAATAGGAAATAACATTGATGTAAATGAACATGAGGGACTACCAAACATTACACTTAGACACAATATAAAACAAAGGAACAGGTTGTAATAGGAAATAACATTGATGTAAATGAACATGAAGGACTACAAAACATTACACTTAGACACAAATCAAGCCAAAGGAACAGGTTGTAATAGGAAATAACATTGATGTAAATGAACATGAGGGACTACCAAACATTACACTTAGACACAATATAAAACAAAGGAACAGGTTGTAATAGGAAATAACATTGATGTAAATGAACATGAGGGACTACCAAACATTACACTTAGACACAAATTAAACCAAAGGAGCAGGTTGTAATAGGAAATAACATTGATGTAAATGAACATGAGGGACTACCAAACATTACACTTAGACCCAATTAAACCAAAGGAACAGGTTGTAATAGGAAATAACATTGATGTAAATGAACATGAGGGACTACCAAACATTACACTTAGACACAAATTAAAGCAAAGGAACAGGTTGTAACAGGAAATAACATTGATGTAGATGAACATGAGTGACTACCACACATTACACTTTGACACAAATTAAAGCGAAGGAACAGGTTGTAATAGGAAATAACATTGATGTAAATGAACATGAGCGACTACCAAACATTACACTTAGACACAAATTAAAGCAAAGGAACAGGTTGTAATAGGAAATAACATTGATGTAAATGAACATGAAGGACTACCAAACATTACACTTAGACACAAATTAAAGCAAACGAACAGGTTGTAATAGGAAATAACATTGATGTAAATGAACATGAGGGACTACCAAACATTACACTTAGACACAAATTAAAGTAAAGGAACAGGTTGTAATAGGAAATCACATTGATGTAAATGAACATGAGGGACTACCAAACATTACACTTAGACACAATATAAAACAAAGGAACAGGTTGTAATAGGAAATAACATTGATGTAAATGAACA